>JAJHZJ010000301.1:1561675-1976888 GCA_023548195.1 Bettongia penicillata ogilbyi | reverse complement strand
TTCATTGTATTGCAGGAATAGCAGAAAAGCCAAGATTACCTGTCCATTTTGACTTTCTATGATTGGCACTTGAAAACAAATCCAATGGGAAAGATTTAATAGTATCAATTATTTAAAATTTGTTTTCCTCTTTCTGTGTGCCCAGAGACTCAGGTGATTGGCACACTTTACATATCAGAACCAATCTATCAAAATACCTCTGTTTTTTTCTCTGAATAGATTTTGAAATTTCTAAATGTAAAATATTTTGTTCAAAATTTATTTACAGTTTTAATGCTATTTTGGAACCCTAGTTGTGTTCATTTCTTGTTGGGTAACACTTTTTATTCCTTTTTTCCTCTATGTTAAATTCCTTTCTTTAATAACTGAAGTCCTAATTTAGCACAATTTGAAAGGGAGAGTTGATTTTTTAACTCTGGTTGATTTAATACATCAAAGATATTTGCCTGCCTAGTTCCTAAATGAGGAAAAAAAGATTATGCATTACTACCTGCTATCATGCATACTTAAATGTGTAACTAATGGGTCTTTTTTTTTGTTTATAATAACATTCAATAGCCTTTCCCAATGAAAGAGAGAGAAGTATATACCTTAAGCCAAAATTTGAATGCTAAAGAAAATGAGAATTCCATATCTCTTTGGAAAATTGTTATTTAAATTTCATATCAAGAAAGACCAGCACATAAAGCAAACTTTCAGTAAGAAGATTAATTTGTTTGGCAACAAAGTGTAGTGAAAGAATGAAGAAAAGCTTTGTGATTGTTGAAGAGTTTGTTCTAAACTAAAGAATAACTCAAACTGATTACTTTTTCATAGAAACTTGAACTGATATATTCTGAAGTTTTTGACAGATGAACATATGTTGGAAATAATCCTTTGCTACAAAACCTAGCATTGTGAGAAAGCCTTGACAAATATAGACAAGATAGATGAATTCCTGGCATTTCCCCCTAAGTTACATTCTATTGCTCAATGAGATTACATATATATTGTCAAAATGTTATCTCTAGAGTTCTTTTCTGAAGTGCATGAAATAATCATGCCCAACTACATAATGTGTGTCTATTTAGGGTATAAATCTTTCAAATACTTCCATTATTTTATGGTATAAAAAACAATACCAGGTATATTTTCAGCTACATGAAACAAATACAATTCTCAATTTTATAGGACATTTGGAAAATTTTAATTGATTATGTTTAAGTTTTGTTGAATAAATAAAAGTAATATTAAATGAGAAATATTATTCAGCCTTCTTACCATGACTGATATGTTCTTTTAATATACAAATGATTAGTTTCATTTTTCAAACAGTGTTGGATTTGTTTCAAAGATCCATGACTCCATTCATATGGGAAGTTATTCCACTGGCACAGTTTACAACCCAACTACAATTTGGTTGACTGGTTCACTGAATTGTTGTGCTTTAAATTCCAGGCCAAGATGATAATAACTTCATCAATTCTAGCTAGTCTTCAGATGAGATGTCATAGTTCACTAGTGATCCATACTCAGAGTCTTGTCAGCTTTGGAAGATCTCTCAAAACATAGGCTCTCCTGGCAAAGCCTTCCCAAACCCACAGTAACCTCTGCACTATGATAATCTATCACAGTAAGACATTATTGAAAGGGGAGTGTGTTTTAGATTAAAAAATAAGGTGCTAGAGATGACTTCATCAAATTTGTTTATTAAGAATCATATAAGGTATGGCTATTGCTATGGATTAGTGGGAGGTGATGGGCATGGTATTCTAAAGTCAAAGCATAGAATAATTAGCAAAGTCTCGTGGCCCTAATATTCAGAATGACTATATTCTTCTCTGCCAGTCACATAAGGGAGAATTCTGTCACATAGAAGTGCCCATTTTCCTTGTGGCGATGCATATATAAATAACTTATTCATGTACCCTCCTAGCCAGTGACACTTACCTTCCTGCTATTTCTGACACAGGATAGTCCGTCTTCTGACCGATGCCATAAATTGTCCCACATGCTTGGAATGTTCTCCTCTCTTATCCTGATTCTCGGCTTCCTTTAAATCTCAACAAAAATATTATCTTCTGGAAGAAGACTTTCCCATTGAATCTAGAATTTCATCCCATTTACACTGTATTTATCTTGTATGTACATAAATGTTTGCAGGATGTCTCCCCCATCAAAGTATAAGCTCCTTGATAGCAGGGACTATTTTTGCCTTTCTTTGTATTAATAACACTGGGTACATTGCTTGCCACATAACTGCCTTCAGAATGCTTGTAGATAGACTAACGTAACATTAATCATTTTAGTGGTATTTACAGAGCGCTCTGAAAATTTCAAAACTTGCCACTCCATATTTTATCCTCATGACTATCTTGTGAGGTAAATGCTAACAATATTATTATTCCTATTTGTAGATGAAAAAAACTATAACTTCAAAAGGTTTATACGGCTTACCTAAGAACACAAATGTAAAAAGTCTGATAGGTGGTATTAGAATCTAATTTTCTCCTGATTCTATATGGGATGTAGAATCTCTTCTTCTACACCCTGGTGCCTGCCCTATATAATAGAATGTGTAGGACAGTAGAATTTCAGAGTTGAAAATTATTTTTAAAGTAATAAAGTAAAGTTTTATTTTATATATAAACTGCGATATTGAATTACTTATATAAAGTCACAAAGATAGTGAAAGAAATCCTTGCCTCTTTTTACCACTATACCACAACTTAGATTGTTTCTCCTTATTTAATTTCAATATTAATTTTCAGGGAGCTATCTTTAAAAAGATCATTTTAGACCCAGACCTATAGGAAGTTATAATGTATTATAACTTAGGGAAAAGAATAATAAGAGAACTATTACAGTTTTAATTTGGTATAATTATCACTTACAAAAGATAATTTCCTGTTGAGCTCTGCAATATAACAGATGTGTTCCAGGGATAACTATCCTTGACAACAGGTGATCTAACTTGAGATTAGTTCATTCTTGAGTGAAAGGCATGAAGGGCATAATTAGAAATACTTAATGTTTTAGTTTATTTTTTTAAAATTGCAACTCGTTTAATACTTATTAAGTACTGCAATAATGATTCTTCTTTGCACAGATACAGTCAAGTTTACAATTCTTGTGAATATATAGATTCCTCATAAATTTTTTTAATATGTAATTGTCCCAGAAAGTTTTCTTATACTTTGAAAATCAAAAGTATAATCTAAAATGTCATTTTAATTAACTACCACAAATGTGTATATGTATACATATATATGTATATATATGTATGCATGGAGTCATCTGTATGTGTGTATACATACATATACATATATACATATACATATATATATATATATATATATATATATATATGTACACACGGTAGCTAGTTGGTACAGTGGATAGAATGCCCAGTCTGGAGTTAGAAAAAAACTGACATCAAATCCAGCCTCAGACGCTTACAAGTTATATAATCCTGGACAAATCATTTAACCCTGTTTGTCTCAATTTTATCATCTATAAAATGAGCTGGAGAAGGAAATGCAAACCATTCTAGGATCACTGGCAAGAAAACTCCAAATGAGGCAAAGAAAAATCAAACACAACTAGAATAACAGAACAACATATACAACATTTATATTACATTATAATGTATATATATGGGTGTGTGTGCATGTAATGCTACATTATATACAATATTTTTCTTATATCACAAACATTGCACTAAAGTAAAAGAAATAGCATCAGAATTTTAAATGAATAGTTAAATTTCAGCTGGATGATATATTGGGCAGCAGTCTTGACAGTTAGTAACAAATTTCTCCTAATTCTTAAAAAAAGGAAAAGCATGGTGATAGAATTGGGACAGTGGTTTGGGGTCAGTTTTACTATTACAAATTTAAAAATATAAGGGAAATATGTCACAACTTTTACTCTTTAAAACAGCTTTGCCCCCTTTATTTAAACAGACTCAACCATTGGTGGTAAGCCTGAAGTACCATTTTCTTATGAAAAATCAAGGAAAAAAACTGAAATGTTCACACCATATTATATTTCCCTATGAAAAAGGACAAGGATAATGTTCTGTAAGAACAGGAACATATTGCACTTACCCCTAATATTCAACTCTAACAACTATGGTGAAGATGTCTATAAAATAGATTTATAACACAAAGAGAAACCTTACAATGGAAAATAAATAACAAGGAAAATAAAATGCACTATAAATAGAACCACATTACAAGCCTCCTTTGAAATATAGTTTAATATGAACAGAACTGTATGGAAAAGAAAAGCTATAAAATAGATTGATATTACTCACCAGAAATCATCTCTACATTTTGGTGTTTGGTCACAGAGTTGTACTTGTCCTAAAAGGAGTCCATGCCAAGAGAAAATTTTTTATGAAGGTCTTAAACAGCTGATGCAATCCTGTGCTACCCCTTTAAATTCATTCATAGATAGATTCATTTTGGATTGAAAGTCTACTTGCACTTAACACATCTCTATTTGATGAATATCAAACTCTCTGAAGAGCATTAAAGTGATGTTTATGATTCATGGTATCATCTCTCAATAGTCACTATATAATATTGGCCCCACAAAATGCTTTATTACACTATAACAAAAACCATTGTGTGCTATCATATTGAAGTAAAATTGCATGCAGCTACAACAATATGTGAGACCTGGTTCAGAAAGTTCAAAACAACTTATATGATTGACCATTTGATATTCTGTATGACATCTATTAGTCTCTCTTGTGTAACTGAGAAGGATGTCTCTAAATGTCAGCATCTTTTAAAATTTCCAACCACCATTCCCTAGAATTTTCTTGTTCTTGCCTCCCATTTGGTGACACTGTTTTCTAAGCTATTTGTTCATATCTTCCTACACCTAAATTTCCAACCACAATTCCCTAGAATTTTCTTGTTCTTGCCTCCCATTTGGTGACACTATTTTCTAAGCTATTTGTTCATATCTTCCTACACCTTTCATCCATATTTCTCCTCTGTGTCATTACACAAAGTATCCTAGCCCTCATGCTTCCAAGGAGACATGTATGGATTTCTGTTTTTAATCTGAGGTAGAAAAAAGATTTGGAGTGCAACATAAAAACATTCTAAAGATGTGGTCTAATGAAATTAGATTATAGCAGAAGTTTTAATTCTTCATTCTGGAAAATATGTTGTTTTAATTGTAGCCTGAGTTTACATTAGGTTTTTGTTTGTTTTTTGATCTGCTGTATCATAATGTAAAATCAAGTTGGTAGACCACAGACACTTTTGGATGCTTCCTAGCAAAATCTTGACTATCTATACATGTTGCATACATACATACATACATACATACATGTGGAAGAATCTGTTCCACAGGGGCCTGGAGGAGCACACAGTGCACAGAACACAAGCTGTACCAGTGTGAAGCCCCAGGCAATGTGAGGCAGTGGGTACACTGTGGAATCTTGAGCATATCAGCCTAGGAAGGGAGTCCAGTGGAAAAGAGGGAGTGAGAGCTGCAGAGCCCCAGGTATCTGCAGCAGCTGCTCCTGAGACTATCAACCTGCAGATTAAATGTCTGTAAGTCACCTACTTAAACTTCCAGGAGCCAAGAGGAAGGGATGATGGAAAATGCTCTCCTCTTCCCCTTACTGACCTTGAAAGACCCATTAAATGTTTCCCCAGAAAAATCCTGGAATAGTGGGATCAGTAGAAGGGGCAAACTGTCTCTTAGCATGTGAGGCTAGGAAAATCGATAAGGAGGGTCCCTCTCACTGTGGCTGAGGGGGACCAGTGCAGGACTAGAGCTGTCCCAGACAGTCATACCTCTGCAAACCAGGAGGAGATCTTGAGCCCCAGGGGGACAGAGCCTTCAAACGCCAACACCAGGACCTCAGGCAGGCCTCAGCACCCTGGGGAAGCTGAGAAGACACTAGCACAGTCAGGATCACCAACCACTGGGCTTGCTTATAGTCTAGCTCAGCAGAGGAGACGTGCTCTAGCTAGACCACGTCTCCTCACACTTAACATAGCTAGCTCCAGGACAACTCTGGGGAAACCCAGAAAGATTTCAGCTGGCCTCTGCTTTCTCACACCAGCCAGCTCAGCACCAGGTAAGCTGCAGCATTTTAGCTTCTAGTTATAGAACCTGAGTCCACAACACACAGAGCTTCAAATTCAAGGCACAAGAACTGGGGGACAAAGCTGCTTGTGCCCTAGATGCAGAGATCTACTTTAAAAGCCAGGAAAAGGCTTATCATCATGAGTAAGAAGCAAAGCAGAAAAGAAAAGACCATAGAATCTTTCTATGGGGACAAGGACCAAAACACAAATACCGAAGAAGTCAGCATTGAGACTGTACTCTCATCGGAAACTTCAGAAGGGAATATGAACTGGTTGCAAGCACAAAGAGCATTCTTGGAAGAACTGAAGAAGCATTTCAAATGTCAAATTAGAAAAATTGAAGAAAAACGCCACTGATTTAAAAAATATGAAAAAAAATCATAGAAAATTTAAAAGTAAAACTGGACAAATGGTAAAAGAAGTACAAAACCTACCTGGAGAAAATAACTCCTAAAAAGAAATAATTGGGCAGATGGAAAAGGAGGTGCAAAAGTTAACTGAAGAAAACAATTTGATAAAAATTAGAATCAGGCAGGTAGAAGCTAATGACACTATGAGACATGAAGAATCAGTCAAATAGAATCTAAAGAATGAAAAGATAGAAGAAAATGCAAAATATCTAATTGGAAAAACAACTGACCTGGAAAATAGATCTAGGAGAGAAAAATCTAATAATTTTTGGTCTACCAGAAAGCCATGATGAAAGAAAGACCCTGGACAATGTCTTCCATGAAATCATCAAAGAAAACTGCTCAGAAGTCCTAGATCCAGAGGGCAAAATAGTCATTGAAAGAATCTACCATTAACCTCCTAAAAGGGATCTCAAACTAAAAACACCAAACAAGTCACTATAAATATTAAATTCCTTTTCTTCCAGAAGAATTTTAAGATGTGAATATATTTCATAAATGGGTGCTTACATGCATGTTCAGTGCCAACATTTTTTTAACTAAACAAAAGAGTATCAATTTTAATTGCTTCTCTGATATGCACATAATAGCTGAGATGCTACAAATAATACATAAAACTTCCTCCAAAAGCTGAGATGATGTGATCATTTATTTTAATATGGTATTAAACTCTCTGAGGCAATGAAACAAAAATATGCCAAAATAATAGTCTCTTTGCTAACTGAATATTCAAAATAGTGATAATAGGAGGTGATCCTGGAAGATCTAGTTTCTACCATTTTATTTTACACAATGTTACCATTGGCAATGTTCTACAAGTGGTATGATTTGGATAGCTAAAATAAATGGCTATGTTTTAATAAGTATTAAATATTCTATTTTCATTATACAGTTAATTTCTCTCAGATAATATAATTTTCTCCTCTTATTAGGAACATTATTGTTGTAATACTGAAAACTCATAATACTATAGTATTTTGAAAATTAGGTTTATCAGCTTCATGTGGAGGAAACATTTTAATTTGTTGTTGTAAAATATAAAATTTTATTAATATTTCTGAAGAAAAATATATTTTGACTTAATCTTGACTAAAGCTTTATGGACCAAAGTCATAAGTACACAAGAATTATGTTTTTGAAATTAAATATGTTCATGTAAAATATTTGCAACAACAAGATCAAATGAGTTGAAGAAAACTTAAAAGAAAAGCAATTGCTTTTGGTCCATAAATTATGTGTCTGAAAGTCAAATAAACTGGAACAATTATACTATGGAAATGTAAATCAAATTAATTTATGTGTCTTTTCTAATTGAAGATATACTACTTAATTCATTACCTATAATGCTTATCCTGTATTGCTTTATATATGTTTTTTTAATCTCTTCAGAATTTAAAAAAAAACTCAGTTGATGCTTTAAAAAAAATGGTACCTTGCTTCTATAAGTCCCAGTGTAAGGTCTTTTGATGTTCAGTGATATCATTGCAAAAGTGAATATAAGTGGAGATGAAGACAATAATGAAAAATATGGTTAAGCATTACCAATGAGAAAGATCAAAGGTTTTTATTCTACACAGAATTCTAAAAAAATGTACCAGGAATACTTAATTCAAGAACTGGGAAGTACCAGGCATGGGAAGCTTAAAATAGCATTATAAAAAAAATAGCTTGATCATATTTTAACTTGCGGAAAAATACTGCTTACAGTTATGAGAATCATTACCTAATCAATTGTCTTCAGTCAGGTAAAGCACTGATTTGTTAGAGGAAAAGTGAAATCAACACTAAACTGGAAAAAATGTAAATATTTGCAAATAAAATCATTCCAACATAACGGACCTGAGGAAACCGATAGTACAAAAATATGAATAGCAGATAAAACAATAGACATGGAACTAAACAATCAATATTTCCTAAATGAATTTAATTCATGCAAATTAAATCATTATTACAGGAAGGCAAAAAGAACTTAGAAACTGTTTCAATCAGCTATTACTTTAATTCCTCACCTAAACAGAATAGTAGGGGAGCTTGGTGAAATCTTCATTTTTATCAGTTGTTTGTAAAATTGTAAATATGTGTGTAGTTGAAGAGAATCAGCATTGTCATGTTAAGAAATATTAGAATTAAAAATCATTTTTAAAGAAATATGGGTAAGAGGTTAAAGGAATTAAAAGAATTAAAGTCATACTAAAAGAATTTAAGGGAAGTGGCAATGAATTAATGAAAATTTAAAGGGTCTAAAGTTAATTTAAAAACAAACTATTTTTGGCATCAGTGAAAGTAGAACCACCACAATTTACTTTAATATCATGATCCCTAAAGTGCTAGGAAGTAGGAATAAATCTCAGAAAAGAAATATGGGACAAATTTCCTTTTAAAAAAATTTATTTCTTTTTAGTTTTCAAAATTCATTTCCACAAAACTTTGAGTTCCAAATTTTCTCATCATCTCATCCCTTCCCCCACACAAACACTGTACATTCTGATCACCCCTTCCTCCAATCTGCTCTCCCTTCTATCATAGCCATCCTTTCCCTTATCCTCCTCTTCTCTCTATTCTGGTAGGGCAAGATAGATTTCTATACCCCCTTAACTGTATTATTTCTCAGTTGTATGCAAAAACAATTCTCTTTTATTAATTTACATATTTAACTTTTCTACATTCATTTTCGCACAATTTTGGGTTCCAAATTTTCTCCCCATTTGTCCCCTCCCATCACCCTAATACACCGAGCATTCTAATTGCCCCTATCACCAATCTGCGCTCTATTCTATCATCTCTCCCTTCCCTTGTCCCCATCTTCTCTTTTGTCCTGTAGGGTCAGATAACTTTCTATTCTCCATTACCTGTATTTCTTATTTCCTAGTAGCAAGAACAATACTCAACAGGTGTTCCTAAAACTTTGAGTTCCTACTTTTCCCTATCCCTCTCTCCCCACCCATTCCCTTTGGGGAGGCAGGCATTTATGTAGTTTTGGAAATGACTTCCATAATACTCGTGTTTGTGTAAGACTAACTATATTTCCCTCCATCCTATCCTGCCCCCCATTGCTTCTATTCTCTCTTTTGATCCTGTCCCTCCCCAAGAGTGTTGATTTCAAATTGATCTCTCCTCCCATTGCCCTCCCTTCCATCATCCCCCCCCACCCTGCTTATCCCTTTCGCCTCCACTTTCCTGTATTGTAAGATAGGTTTTCATCCCAAAATGAGTGTGAATTTTATTCCTTCCTTTAGTCGAATGTGATGAGAGTAGACTTTATGTTTTTTTTTCTCAGCTCTCCTCTTTTTCCCTCCACTAAAAAGTCTCCTGCCTGCTTCTTCTATGAGAGATAATTTGCCCCATTCCATTTCTCCCTCTCTCCTCCCAATACATTTCTCTCTCACTGCTTCATATTTTAAAGATATCATCCCATCCTGTTCAATTCACTCTGTGCTCTCTGTCTCTGTGTGTACGTGTGTGTGCATATGTGTGTGTGTGTGCATGTAATCCCACCAACTACCCAGATACTGAAAAGTTTCAAGAGTTACAAATATTATCTTTCCATATAGGAATGTAAACAGTTCAACTTTAATAAGTCCCTTATCATTTCTCTTTGCTGTTTACCTTTTCATACTTCTTTTCCTTCTTGTGTTTGAAAGTCAAATTTCCTTTTCAGCTCTGGTCTTTTCATCAAGAATGCTTGAAAGTCCTCTATTTCATTGAAAGACCATTTTTTCCCCTGAAGTATTATACTCAGTTTTGCTGGGTAGGTGATTCTTGGTTTTAGTCCTAGTTCCTTTGACTTCTGGAATATCATATTCCATGCCCTTCAGTCCCTTAGTGTAGAAGCTGCTAGATCTTATGTCATCCTGATTGTATTTCCACAATATTTGAATTGTTTCTTTCTAGCTGCTTGCAATATTTTCTCCTTGACTAGGGAACTCTGGAATTTGGCCACAATGTTCCTAGGAGTTTCTGTTTTTGGATCTCTTTCAGGTGGTGATCAGTGGATTCCTTGAATACTTATTTTTCACTCTGGTTCTAGAATATCAGGACAGGTTTCCTTGATAATTTCATGAAAGATGATGCCTAGGCTCTTTTTTTGATCCTGGCTTTCAGGTAGTCCCATAGTTTTTAAATTGTCTCTCCTGGATCTATTTTCCAGGTCAGTAGTTTTTCCAATGAGATATTTCACATTCTCTTCCATTTTTTCATTCTTTTGGTTTTATTTTGTGATTTCTTGGTTTCTCAGAAAGTCATTAGACTCCATCTGTTCCATTCTAATTTTAAAAGAACTATTTCCTTCAGTGAGCTTTTGAACATCCTTTTCCATTTGGCTTATTCTGCTTTTGAAAGCATTCTTCTCCTCATTGGCTTTTTGAACCTCTTTTGCCAGTTGAGTTAGACTATTTTTCAAGGTGTTATTTTCTTCAGCATTTTTTTGGGTCTCCTTTAGCAAGGTGTTGTCCTGCTTTTCATGATTTTCTTGCATCTCTCTCATTTCTCTTCCCAGTTTTTCCTCCACCTGTCTAACTTGATTTTCAAAATCCTTTTTGAGCTCTGCCATAGCCTGAGCCCATTGGATATCTATTTTTGGATGTTTGGGATACAGAGCCCTTGACTTCTATGTCTTTACCTGATCGTAAGCATTGTTCCTCCTCACCCAAAAGGAGAGGAGAAAATATCTGCTCACCAGGAAAGTAACCTTCCATTATCTTATTTTTTCCCCTTTTCTGGGCATTTTCCCAGCCAGTTACTTGACTTCTGAGATTCGTTTCCACACCCACCTCACCTCCAGTTCTGCCCAGCTAGTGCTTGGGGCCTGAGATTCAAATGCTACTTCCTAGCCTCAGGGCTTTCAGAGGGGGCAGGGATGCTATTCAGTGTAAGATTAAGTTCAGGTGCTCAGGTAGGGCTGCTATTGAGTGTGAGATTAACTTCAGCTGCTGGCGTGGGGGCAGGGCCATGGTACAGGGCTCAGTTCCCTCAGGGGGGTTATGGGAAGACCTTCAACAATGAATCCGAGCCCCTGTCTGCTTTGGGAGCTCCTGTCTGCTGCTGCCTCTGCTTCTGTCTCCCGAGGGGGCCTGAGTTATGGGGACATCCTGCTTCCCTCTTGGTGAGCCAAACAGGCTCTCTCACTAACCTCTGACATCTGTGGGTGAATGGACCAGTGCGACTGCTGAAGATTCCCTCCCTGAAACCTGCTCTGATCTGCTCCTCTTGCTGCTGTGAGGCCAAGGCAGGGGTGGGCTCTGCTCTGGGTTCATGTGTATGATGGACCTTTGGTGTTAGTTTTTCAGGACTCTCTGGAACAGAAATCCCCTCCACTCCATTATTTTATGGCTTCTGCTGCTCCAGAATTCATTGGGACCTCCTCTTTACAGGTATTTTATGGGCTATGGGTTAGGAACTAGCATATGTATATGTTTCTACTCCACCATCTAGGCTCCTCCCCCCAAAACAATTCTCAACAATTGTTCCTAAAACTTCTCTCCCTTTCTCCCTCCCCATCCATCCCTATAGGGAAGGCCAGCAATTCAATATAGGCTTAACATGTGTAGTTATGCAAAAGACTTTTATAATAGTCATGTTGTGAAAGACTAACCATATTTCTCTCAATCCTATCCTCCCCCTACCATTTATTCTGTTCTCTCTTCTGACCTTGCTCCTCCTCAAACGTGCTTACTTCTAATTATCCCCTCATCTCATTTGCCCTCCCTTCTGTCATTCCCCCCACACCTCACTTATCCCCTTCTCCCCTCCTTTTCTGCAGTGTAGGATAGAAATTCATACAAAATTGTGTGTGCATATTATTCCCTCCTTAAGCCAAATGTGATGAGAATAAGCTTCACTTTTTCCCTCTCACCTCCCCCCTTTTCTCCTCCATTGAAGAAGCTTTTTCTTTCCTCTTTTATGAGAGATAATTTGCACCATTTCATTTCTCTATTTCTCCTCCCAATATATTCCTCTCTCACTCCTTAATTTTATTTTTCAGATATCATTCCTTTCCATTCAATTCACCCTATGCCCTCTGTCTATATATATATGTAATCCCTCCATCTACTCAAATACTGAAAAAAGTCTCAAATATATGTTTCCATTTAGAAATGTACACATTTCGACTTTAGTAAGGCCTTTATGATTTCTATTTCCTGTTTACCTATTCATGTTTCTCTTGATTCTTGTGATTGAAAGTCAAATTTTCTATTCAGCTCTGGTCTTTCCATCAAAAATGCTTGAAAGTCCTCTATTTCATTGAATAACCATTTTTTCCCCTGAAGCATTATACTCAGTTTTACTGGGCACATGATTCTCAGTTTTAATCCTAGTTCCTTTGACTTCTGGAATACCATATTCTAAGCCCTTCAGTCCCTTAATGTAGAAGCTCATAGATATTGTGCTATCCTGATTGTATTTCCACAATACTTGAATTATTTCTTTCCGGCTGCTTGTAATATTTTCTCCTTGACCTGGGAACACTGAAATCTGGCTACAATATTCCTAGGAGTTTCCCTTTTGAATCTCTTTCAGGAGGTGATTGGTGAATAATTTCTGTTTTCATTTTACCCTCTGGTTCTAGAATATCAGGGAAGATTTTCTTGATAATTGGATGAAAGGTGATGTTTGGACTCTTTTTTTTTGATCATGATTTTCAGGTAGCCCCATAATTTTCAAATTGTCTCTCCTGTATCTATTTTCTAGATCATTTATTTTTTTCCTTCAAGATATTTCACATTGTCTTCTATTTTTTTGATTCTTTTGATTTTGTTTTGTAATTTCTTGATTTCTCATGAAGTCATTAGCTTCCATCTGCTCCATTCTAATTTTGAAAGAACTATTTTCTTCAGTGAGATTTTGGACCTCCTTTTCCATTTGGCTAATTCTGTTTTTGAGAGCATTCTTCTCCTCATTGGCTTTTTGGACCTCTTTTGCCACTTGGGCTAGTCTATTTTGAAAGGTGTTATTTTCTTGAGCGTTTTTTGAGTCTTCTTTGGCGAGTGGTTGACTCATTTTTCATGATTTTCTTGCATTGTTTTCGTTTCTTTTCCCAATTTTTTCTCCACCTCTCTTACATGACTTTAAAAATCCTTTTTGAGCTTTTCCATGGCCTGAGATCATTGCATATTTATTTTGGAATTTTGAGATGCAGAAGCCTTGACTTTTATGTCTTCTTCTGATGGTATGCATTGTTCTTTCTCATCTGAAAGAATGGAAGAAAATACCTATTGATGAAGAAAGTAACCTTCTATAGTCTTATTTTGCTTCCATTTTTTGGGCATTTTCACAGTCAGTTATTTGACTTTTGAATCCTTTGTCAAGTGGAGGGTATGCTCTGGGGACCTGTAAGTTCTCAGTTCCTCCAAAGTGACACAACCAAGGGAGTTATTCCTCTCCTGCCCTGTGTTCTGGTCTTGGAGCAACCACAAGCTTTTCTTCCCAGGATCTTTGAGTGGGGTTCCCTCTCCACACCTGCCTCCAGGTCCACTAAGCTAATGCTCCTCCTCACCCCAGGACTGCCACTCAGGACTGAGACCTAGACTGGAGCTCAATTCCCCCAGCATCTTTAGACTGAGTGCTCTGCTGCTACAGTGGCTGCCACTGCCCTGGGACTGGAGCCTGACCTCACCCCCCCACCCCCAACATGTGAAAGAGCTTTCACATTGATTTTTGAAGCTGTTTTTGGTGATTGCAGGCTGAGAAATCTGGAAACTGTTGCTGCTAGATCTGATTCTGCTGGGAAGCCTGCTCCAGTTCTGTCCCTGCCACACAAGGTGGCCAAGGCTGGGCTGTGTTCTGCTCTGAACCCAGTGCAATAGACATTTCCTGCCAGCCTTCCAGGTTGCCTTGGGCTGGAAATCTCTTTCACTTGTGGTTTTGTGGCTTCTGTTCCTCTAAAATTTGTTTAGAGTCATTTTTTACAGGTATTTTATGGATTATGAGGGAGAGTTCCTACAGTTCTGTCCTTCTACTGTGCCATCCTGGCTCTGGTGCCCAGAAGAACTTTCCATGTCAGGATTTAAACAGTTCAACCTCAATAAGTACCTTATGGATATTCTTTTCTGTTTACCTTTTCATGCTTCTCTTGGTCATTGTATTTGAAAGTCAAATTTTCTATTCAGTTCTGGTATTTTCAACAAGAATGCTTGGAAGTCCTCTATTTCACTGAAGTTCCATTTTTTCCCCTGAAGTACTATACATAGTTTTGCTGAGTATGTGAACCTTGATTTTAATCTTATCTCCTTTGACTCCTGGAATATCATAATACAAGTCCTCTGATACCTTATTGTAGAAACTGCTAAGTCCTATAGTATCCTGATTGTGTTTCCAAAATAATTGAATTGTTTCTTTCTGTTTGTTTATAACATTTTCTCCACCTGGGAACTCGTGAATTCGGCTACAATATTCCTGGGAATTTACCTTTTGGGATCTCTTTAAGAGTGAGTGGTTGACTCTTTCCATTTTGATTTTACCCTCTAGTTCTAGAATTGCAGGTCAGTTGTCTTTGATAATTTCTGGCAAAATGGTGCCTAGGCTCCTTTTTTGATCATGGCTTTCAGGTAGTCCAGTGATTTTTAAATTATCTCTCCATGATCCATTTTCCAGGTCTGTTGTTTTGCCAATGAAATATTTCATACTTTTCATATTTTCAAAATATTTCATATTTTGTATTCTTTCATTTCTTTCATTTTGTTTTATAACTTCTTGACTGCTTATAAAGTTGTTAGCTTTCATTGTGGTTTTTAAGAATTATTTTCTTCAGTGAGCTTTTGGCTTTGAAGTTTATTGGCTTTTTTTTCCATTTGGCCCCTTTGGCTTTTCAAGGCATTCTTCTCTTCATTCGCATTTTGGACCTCTTTTGCATTTTGGGTTAGTCTAAATTTAAAGCTGTTACTTTCTTCAGCATTTTTTCATTTCCTCTCTTGAGACTTGTATTTCAAGATAATATTTTCTATTGAGCCCTGGCATTTTCATCTGGAAAGTCTGGAAATACCTTATTTCAATGAATGTCCATCTTCCTGCCTGAAAGATCATGGTCAGTTTTCCTGGGTAGTTGAGGCTTGCTTGTGTTTGCACTGGTGCCTCCCCATGCTCTGATCTCCCCTAGCCCTGCATACCAGATCCTTATAGCTGATCTTTCAGGGTTGTTCTGGGAAGGAAATCTGCCACACTCTGTCTTACAGTGGACTTTGCTACTCCAAAATTATTCAGATTAACTTCTTGGAGGTATCTGAAGGAATTTGTGTTTGAGCATTGTTGTGTCCTGCTTTCATTACACCATCTTGTATCTGCTTCTATAAAGTTTTACCTGATTTCCCAAATTATTAATATTTTCTCCTTGTTGATATTCATTTGGATAGTTGTACATAATATGATTTTATATGTATTACAATTTATTTACTCATCTGTATCTTCCATCTTTTCCCAATAGAACTCAAATTCCTGCAAAATATTGGCTACTTTGTTTTTAATCTGTGTTAAATCAGGCTAAACACAGTGTCCTTGCACATAGTAGATGTTTTATAAATATTTGTTAAATTTAAATGAAAGAATTAAAAAAAAAACTTTCATCATTTTTTTCATTTAATGTTTATGTTTTCATAATTACATGTAGCTAAGAAATTCAATATTCATTTTTATAAACTTTAAGTTTCAAAGTCCCACCATCCCTTACTCTCCTCCCTCTCCTTGAGAAGGCAAGCATGCACACATACACACACAAACACACACACAAATGTATATGTGTATGTAGATATGTAATACACATAAAATTGTACCAAATACTTCCATATTAGTCACACTGCAAATGACAACAAAGGCAAAAACAGTAGCATAAAACTATTATATTTTAAATCTGCATTCCAATTCAGTTATTTCTCTGAAGGTGGACAGCATATTTCACTATAAATTATTCTGAATTGTTTTGAATCATTATATTGCTGAGAATAGCTTTATATTCACTATTGATCATCACTACAATATTGTTGTTACTATGTTAACCTGGCTCTGTTCAATTCAAGTTGTCACAGTCCATATAAATCTTCTCAGATGTTGTCATTTCATATAGTATGAAAGTATTCCATTTTTTTTCCCACATTTACAAGACAACTTTTTCAGCCACTCTCAAATTGATGAGCATCCCTCCAATTTCCAATTCTTTGTCATTACAAAAGAACTGATATTACATGCACACATTTACATATATATGTGTATACACTGAGATATATAATTATATATATTCTTTGTCTTTGATCTCTTTGGGGTATATCCCTAGAAGTGGTATTGCTGGGTGGGTCAAAGAGTATGCATAGTTTTATAGTCTTTTGGACATAGTTCCAATTGTTCTGCAGAATATTTGTTTTAGTTTAAGTTTCCAACAGTGCATAAGTGCCCCACATTTTCCATATCCCCTCCAACACTTATTATTTTTCTTTCTGTCATATTAACCAATCTGACAGATGTGAGCTGGTACCTCAGAGTTGTTTCAATTTGCATTTCTCTAATCAATAGTGATTCAGAGCACTTCTTCATATGATTATAGATGGCTTTGATTTCTTCTGAAAAGTGCCTGTCCATGTCCTTTGACCATTTGTCAATTGGGGAATAAATCATATTCTTATAAATATGACACATTCTCTATGTTTATTTGAGGAATTAGACATTTATCAGAAAAACTTTCTGTAAATGTCTCCCTTAATTTCCTACTTTTCTTATGATCTGGTTTGCATTCATCTTGTTTAGGTAAATATTTTTAATTTGATGTAATAAAATTTATATTTTACCTCCTATAATACTATTTATTTCTTGCTTTGTCATAAATTTTCTCATTTCCATAGGTGTGAAAGATACACTATTCCATATTTCCCTAATTTGGCTATGATATCACTCTATATCTAAATCACATACCCATTTTGACTTTATCTCAGTATATGATATGAAATATAGATCTATATCTTAGTTTCTACAAAATAACTTACCCATCTTCTCAGCAATTTTTGTCAAATAGGGATTTCTTGTTCAAAAATCTTGGAGGCTTAAATGTTCCAATTACTAGATTAATATGATTATCTACTATTACATATTATGCACCTAATTCATTCCACTGAAGTAACTCTATTTTTTGAGCCAGTTATCGATTGTTTTAATGATAACCACTTTGTAATACAGTTTGAGATCTGGTACTAATTACCTTCTTCCAGGTTTTTTTTTCATCGATTCTCTTGACCATTTGTTTTTCTAAATTAATTTTATTATTTTTATACACCTATAAACTAATTTGAGGGTACATTGATTGATGTGGCATTGAATATGTAAATTTATTTATGTACAATTGATCTGTTTAATATATTGCCTCAGACTACCCATGAGCAATTAATTTTTCTTCAGTTGTTTATATCTGACTATATTTGTTTGAAAAGTGTTTTCTTATTTTATTCATATAATTACTTGATCTGTCTTAGGTGGAATTCCAATAATTTTATAATTACTTTCAATGGAATCTCTCCTTCTATGTCTTCCTGTTGGACTTGGTTGCTGATGATTTATGTCGGTTTATTTTATATCCTGAAAATTTTTTGAAGTTGTTAATTATTTCAACTAATTTTTTAATTGGTTTTCTAGGATTCTCTTAGCACACGACCATATTTTCTGCAAAAATATGATTGTGTTGTTTCCTTATTAGCTATTTTAATTCCTTCAATTTCTTTCTTTTATCTTATTGCTATTGGTAGCACTTTTAGAAAAATATCAAATGATAGTGAAGATCATGGACATCCTTGATTCACTGCTGGTCTTACTAAAAAGGCGTGTTGGTTATTCCCAGCTAATTGCAGCTAATGCTTGCTGATGGTTTAAGAAAGATGCTACTTATTATTTTCATGAAAGCTACATTTATTCCTATGCTTTCTAACGGTTTTTAAACAGATATAAGTGTTATATTTTGTCAAAAGCTCTTTCTCAATCTATTGAAATTATGAATTTCTGTCATTTTGTTTGATATGGTCAGTTATTTTGAGAGTTTTCCTAATACTGAATCAGTCATATATTCCTGGTATAAATCCCACTGGTCATAATGTACAGTTTTTGTGATAATTATAATCTCCTTGCTAGTGTTTTGTTTACGATTTTTAAATAGACATTCATTAGAGTAATTGATCTATAGATTTCTTTCTGTTTTTGATCTCCCTGGTATAGGTATCAGCACCACATTTGTGTTGTAAAAGGACTTTTGTAGGACTCCTTCTTTGCTTATTTTTCCAAGTAGATATCGTACTACAACAAATTTTTCTTTAAATGTTTGGTAGAATTCACTTCTGAATATATCAGGTATTGGGTATTTTTTCAAAACTTAATGTCTGTTTATTTTTTTTTCCTCAGTTATGGCTATTTCAGCATTTTATTCCTTCTTCTGTTAATCTGGGTGATTTATATTTTTTGCAAATATTCATCCATTTCACTCAAATTGCCAGATTTATTGGCATATAATTGTTCAAAAATGCTCCTAATAATTGCTTTAATTTCATCTTCATTGGTGGCAAATTCATCTTTTTTATTTTTGATTCTGATAATTTTCTTTGATTTCTTTTTTAATTAAATTAAGCAATGGTTTATCTACTTTGTTTTTAAAAATAGAATAAACCTCCTAGTTTTATTTATTAGTTCAATTTATCTTTTCCTTATAATTTTTCTAATCTGTTCTTTGTTTTTCATGATTTCTAATTTGATGCATAATTGGGGAAATTTAGCTTGTTATTTTTCTGTTTCTTTATTTTTCTTTTAGTTGCATACCCAATTCATTCATCTGCTCTTTCTCTGTTTTAGTGATTTAAACATTTAGGACATAAATTTTCCACTAACTACTGCTTTGACTGTAACCACAAAATTATGCACTGTTTTATTATTGTCACTCTCTTTAATGAAATTATTCTTTCTATGATTTCTTCTTTGACCCATTGATTCTTTAAGATTAAATTATCTAGTTTCCAATTAAATTTAATCTATGTTTTTTTATCAAACAAAATTTTTTTGCATTATGACCTGAAAAGAACGCAGTGACTATTTCTTCTTTTCCGCATTCAACTGTGAGGTTTTTGTACCATAATATGTGGTCAATTTTTGTGAAGATATCACTTACAACTGAGAAAAAAAAGTTATACTCCTTTCTATTCCCATTTAATGTTTTCCAGAGATTATATATAACTTTTCTAAACTTCTATTCATCTCTTTCTTTTGTATTCATTTCGTGACTTGACTTAGCTAGTTCTGATAGAGGAAAGTTGAGGTCTCAGAATTGCATAGTTTACTGTCTGTTTAACTCATTCAATCTTTCTTTTAAGAATTTGTATGTTATGCCATTTGGTTTACATATATTTAGCATTGATATTTCTTAATTTTCTATGGTACCTTTTAGCAAAATGTATTTTATATGGTTTTCCCTTTAATTAGAATCATTTTTGCTTATTCTTTGTCTAAGATGATGATTGATAATCCTGCTTTTTTTCCTCAGCTAAAGTATAATACATTCTACTATTCAGTAGATTTTTGTGCCTTTTTTAAATCATTCAACCAATTCTGTATTTTTTGCCTCTTTTGCTAAGGCTTTGACAGTCTTCATAATTTTCTTGCATCACTTTAATTTTTTAAAGTTTTTCCTCTATCTCCCTTATTTAATTTTAAAATCTTATTTGAGCTCTTCCAGGAATATTTTGGGTGGCCTGTGACCAATTCACAAGCTGCTGTAGTAGTCAACATGGCCACCCCAAAGGCTTGGACTGTACTTTGCTCCCAGAGCCTGTCACCACCCCAGTGATAGAATTATTTCCTGATGAACTCCTAAGTTGCTATGGGCTAGAAAATTGTTTTACTCAACCTTTTGTTTTTCTGCTCTAATATTCTATTTGAGGCATCATTTAATAGTTGTTTGGAGGGAAATTTGGGAGAACTCAGCTGAGTGCTTCTCTACTTTGCAATCTTGACTTCACTTCCTAAGTCTGGCTTCTACAGGAAAATAATGCTTCGTTTCCCTCAAAATACAATATCTTTTGTTCTTTATAAACAGATAAGTGTTGAGATAAGGAGTAAACTATGTAAACATATCTTATTGTCTGTCTTTATTAAAGTGCTATTCACTTTGAGAACTTCTGTAAGGCTATGTTTACATAACAAACCTATTTGACCAGTCAAGTCAAAAAGTTTCTATTTTGTTTAAAATCATGTGAATTTGACATATGAAAGAAAATGAATATGCTTCTGTAAAATTGAACAAACGCAGGAATGAATGAATAATAACAGACTTCAAATTTCTGAGAGAACAGATTATATAGTTCTAGGAAACAGCTTTTCTTCAATTTAATTTTATATCTTACATTTTTTTCTCTACATAAGAACTTTTAGAAACGTTTTATTAATGCATTTTGATTTAATGTACTGCACTTTGACATCAACCAACAGAAGAACAAATGAGGTAGCTTATCCACACAGCTACCCACAGTTAGGATGAGATGCTGATATGCAGATTAGTATTTTTATCAAAAAATTTCCCTAGGATGTTTGTAAGACCAATAATTCATATGCTCTCTCAAAATAATGTTGTTAACCTGGAAGAAGTGAATATCTTTTTGGAAAAGTATCATTAATTTTTGCCTTTCATAATACTCCACCTTTTAAGGTTTCTTCACTGTAATGATTATCTTAACACAATCTATTGATATGATCATAGAAATTTATGAAGGCATAAATAATGAGATATTTTAAAATATTTGATAAAGTAAGCTCTGTGTCAGATATCTAGATTTTATTAAGTATTTCTTAGCTAGGCACTTTGTTCAGCATAAGTTAATAATTTCTATCATTTATATAGCTCCTTACAAATTGCAAAGAGCTATTTTTTGGAGAAGTCCAAGCAATTCTATCTCATCACTCTGTGATATTGTACAAAAAAGCTAGCAAGACTAAGATTTGTAGGGAAACAAAAATTAAAGTGGGTTGGGGAACATTATTCATGTCTGAAAGTATTTTACCACTTTCTCCATGATATCATCTAGGTAACTGTTCTTTCAGCCTCACCCTCATCTAAGGACTTGTGGGTTCACAGGTTCTGGAACTGTAGGGTCTGGAAGCCTCAGAGCTCCCTACTGACACTTGACAAACTCTTTCAGATCTTCCATAAAGTTAATAAATTTCTTGTGTTATAGGGCTGGACTGAGCTCAATCAGTTCATCTACAAATGTATTGTTCAAGAAATTCATTAAGTGATCCCAGTTCAAGGAATTGTGTTCAGTATGTAGTCTGTGTCCTTCCAGTTGGATTTGCTGGTGGATGAAAAGCTAACTTCACTGATGAAGAAAACGTCACTCTTATCTTTTCCTTTCTGTTGAAACTTTTCCCTAGGGATAGTGGCAGTCTAACATTTTGAAACCTTCTTTGGTGTCATCTTTTACAACTTCTATCCTGAAGTTTGAGATCGGTTTAACTTTAAGCTCTTACTCCTCTTTAGCTTTCTATCCCTCTGGTGGCTCATCATCAAATGTTGGCAAGATACTGTTAAAATTGAATGTGACCATGAGCCTCTTGACAACTCATCTCTGGACTAATTTTAGGCTTCTGTTTTCCAAACACCCAGTTCCCAATCCCAGGACATATTGAGGAGGTATTTGTCTTTCTGAGTTTTCCACTTATCTTTAATTTTATCTGTCAGAAATTCCTCGGAGGTCTTGGCCCTTCCTCATTGTAAAGTTGACTACATGTACATGAGCTGAGGCTAGGAGAGAAAGGTATATTTGTGGTCCTTTTTCCCAGGAGGTCTCCAAAAGCACAGCGGGGCACCAGAGAGCAGGGACCTGGGCACAGGGCATAGCAGCAGCTGGGCCATGATCCAGATATGTGAAAGGAGTTGCAAAGCACTTTAAAAATTATCTCATGTTATCCTCACAACAGCCGTTAGAGGTAGGTGATATTATTATCACCATTTTACAGATGAGGAAAGTGAGGCAGGCCAAGAACATTCAACTAGTATCTAAAGATGGATTTGAACTCACATTTTTCTGACTTCCATTCCAGTATTCTTTCCACTGTGGAACCACACTGCATGACTGCTTAAAGTTACTTACGGAATCCTCTTAACATCATCCCACACTTTGTTCCTTTTTCCAAATTTTCACAAAGAGGTGGCCCTTCTCAGGGCTAATACTTCTATATGTGTACTTAATCCATCTCATCCTGACTTCTCCAGAAGATTAAATGATCCCTCTTCTTCCCTCCCTGGGATCTTCAACCTCTCCTATCTACTACTTCTTTCCTGTTAGCTCCAAAAATATCTATCTCCTCTATCCAAAAACAAAACAAATAAAAAAGACCATTCAGTTGTACAGCCTTCTCAAGCTAGCATCCTATATCACTCATCTCTCAGCCAAAGTCTTTGAAGAAAAGACCTAACTACCAATATTTTATTTTCCCTTTCTTCTCATCCTTTTTCAGTCTCTCTTCCAACTCAATTAACTTTTTTCTTTTTCAAAGTTAGATCTCTAAATTGCCAAATGGACTTTCTTCAGTTTCTATCCTTCTTTAACTATATTTTGCTTTTGTCACTGTTGGCTGCCTCCTTCTGGTTTCTCTTTCCTCCTTTTGTTATCATGAAACTAATTTCTCTGACTTCACCTCCAACTTATCTATGGGCTCTTTCTTCACCTCCAACTTATCTATAGGCTCTTTCTCTCTTCTTTGAGGTTCATCATGCTTATCACACCCATGATATTTTTTAGGAGTTGGGAAAGGATTACTTTAACTAGTTCATTACTGAAAAGAAAAAATGTCATGTGCACAGTAGAACATGAGAGGATCAAAATATATAGGAATACATTTCCATTTCAAGAAAGTCTATATAATAAATACTGTGCTTTGAGTTGAGTTGTCCATCTTTTCTTTGCTTCCTTATTAGTTTCCTTTTGTTCTCTGCTGTGCACTTTTTACTCTATTCTTTCTCTCCCTTGCTCCCCCAACCAAAAGATTGCAATTAGGTGTGGATATATTTGCATACAGATACACACATATACACACATACTTACGTATATACCTACCTTCATACATATATGGACATATACTTTCCCTGACTAATTCTACTTTTGATCATTTTTTTATGTAGCCTTATTTCCTATCCCTCCTAACTCCTGTACTTCAATTTGACCACCTACTTTGCCCTTCTATTACTTAACCTACTCCCTTCAAAGATTTCTCCCATATCCTTCCATGCCCATATATCTAAATACCCTTTTATAAGCCCCCCACTTTGAACTATTCCCTCACCCTCCCCTCTAAAGATCCTTTCTTCATCCTCCTAAGGTTCACTCCCTTGTACTATTCCCATTGATCTAAACTCTATTCTGTATGTCTCCCTTTTACCTATTTCCTCCCCCTCCCCCTAGAGATCCCTCCCTTGCCTCATTCTTCCTTCCTATCCCTTTAGTATTTTATTTCGTTCTGAATTTTGAAGAGCTCTATCCTCTTCTAAATACATACATACTGATCCCTCTTAAATGCACTCCCAGTGAAAGTAGTTTTTGAGAACTAACAGCTCTCCTCCATAATTTCTATTTATTGGGTCTTCCTGTCACACCTCATTTGTATAAGATAATTACTATTTTTAGCTGTTCCTGAATGGTTTCACTTTTTCAAATCATATAATACTCAATTCTACTCCAATATTTCATATGAATTGATGAATTACTAATAACAATCTTAGACATACATTTTATATCTTACACACTTAAAAAAGCAGTCTGTCTTTATTGAGTCCCTTGTAGCTAGTCTTTCATATATACTGCATATTTATCTTGGTTCTTGTATGTCAAATCTTCTATTAAGTTCAGTTTTTTTAAACAAAGTCCTGAAAGTCTGACAGTTCATTGGATGTCCATTTCTTTCCATTTAGGGTTATGTTTAGCTTTGCTTTTTTATGACACTTTTTGGCTAGATCACCAGTTATTTTCCTCTATGACATACAGTGTTTCAAGATCTGTGGTCTTTGAGTGTCACTGCTGCGAAGTCTTATATGATTCCAAATGTGGTACCTCTATATTTATTTTTTTCTTGATGCTTACAGTACTTTATCCTTCATCTGTGGGTTTATCACATTCTTTAAACTCTTCTTTTCCCCATTTACACTCTATCTTTTGGTAATTTATCAGAAGACATGGATTCCTCTATCATCTCTCTTAAGTAAATGGCTCACAAATGTATATATTCAAGTATAATCTCTCTCACATCACCAATTGTGTACTGGATGTTTCAAAGCAGATGTCCTCAAGACATCTCAAACTCAACTTGCCTAAAACTGAAGTCATTATCTCCCTCTCAAAATACAAAGAAAAAAAAATTACCCTATTCCAAATCTCCCTATTTTTTATCAAAAGCACCACCATTCTTCCAGTCTTCCAGGTTCACAATCTTGGCACCTTTCTGATCTTCTCACTTTCCCTCGCTCCATATATTCAATATTTCTTGCTATTTCTACCTTCATAATATGCCTTTTTTCTAATCCTTTCTCTCTACAGACAAAAAATATAACTGTAATTCAGGTTCAGATTATTGCAGCAACCCTCTAAACAGTCTTCTTGTTTCAAATATGTCACTACTCCCATCTATCCTATAGCTTCCTGTCAAGGAATGAATATTTAAACATTTGATTCCCTTATTCAATCTACTCCATTAGTTTCCTATTTCATCTAGAATAATAAACTCCTCCATTTAACCTTTAAAGTCCACTACACCTGGATGCATTTCATCTTTTTGGACCCATTGGATTTTAGAATTATTGTATCTATTCCTTACACATGCAACTCCTTCTCCCATCTTGATACCTTTTTAACAGCTGTCCCACCTTCCTATAATGTACCGTCATCTTTCCTGTTCTTTCTTCTGCTTTAAGTCACAGCTTAAGCACCATCTTTCATATGAAACTTTTTTTTCAACTACCAAATTTTAGTGCTCTTATTCCCAAACTACCTTTTATTTACTTTGCATATGTACATATTTATGTAACATGCACTTGTTTTCCCATTAGAATGTAAGAACTTTGTGACTTTTTTTTTCATTCTTTGCACTTGTACTGTCAATGCTTAGAACAGTGTCTGACATGGGTTAAGTCCTTAATAAATACATGTTGACTCTCTAAGGAGCCTGAACATACCCTTGAGCTAACTAGTAGACTTTTAACTGGGCTGGTGGGGAGGTAAGTTGATCAACTTAAAAATTCCTTCTTTATAGTTCCCACAGAATAAGGAGCACAAATGCTCTATTAATAAGTTCTGGGACTATGTAGTTTGCCATCCATTGAGAGGGGGGATTTGTTTTCAGAGAATAACTAAGCACTGTATTTTCATTGGATAATTTTCCAAACTGGATAATCTTTCCAAAGAGATTTAGAAAGTGATGAAATAATTAATCATTACAAGGATATGCTATGTATCTTCCTACCCAAAGCATTAACTGACTTCACATATGTTAAATTCAATTGACCATCCAGACTGAGGACAAAGAAAAAAGTCTTTAGGAATTTATTTTTCCTGTTCAGACTCATTAGAATGGAGAAGGAATTCATAGAGGAACTGGAAAAAGAAATATTCCACAAATAAAGTCTCAAATAAAATGTTCAAAGGAGGCTTTGGACTCTTGAAATGAAGGTGGAGACATTGAAAAGTAGAAAAACATGGCAGAAACGATGGGGAAAGGGAAGTTGAGGAAATTTGGAAGAAAAATAATCAAATCAGGCTGGGCAGTGATGAACTCCTGAGAGTCATAGAGTTAGTCATATGTAGACTTGATGTGTCCACATTTGATATAGACTGTCTTCTTGGATGAAACATGTTAAATGGAACAGAAATCTTATTGAGACTTGTCTAACCCTCTAACTCCTACTTACCACTTCTAATTCATGGGTAGTAAATTATATTATTTGGAAAATTATATGTAATGTATTTTTAGCTACTGTAAAGGCCTTTATAAGAAATTTAGGGAATATGAAGCTCAAATTTTATTTTAAAATACTTTTCTTGACCCAAATATTGGGATTTGGAAAGATAAAGCAGGATATGGGATGTAGATAGATACAATATAGCATAAACATTAGGTACCATATACTGGTCCATGACTTGAAATGTTGGAATGAAAATTTGACAATACAGAGAAAATTGAATGGAAATGAATGGAAAGTGAAAAAAAAATCTCTAAACTGGATATATTTTGGCAAAAAACGTCAAGCATAATATAGCTATTTTTAAAATGATAAAAAGAATGGTTCATTAATTCATGAGAGAAATAACTAACATAATGGTCAAAAAGAATGTAAGATTCCAGGTGTCTGCATCTCATTGTATGTGTCAGAAATCACTGAATCACTTATGTGACATAATAATAGGTAACAGTAGATAACATTTATACAGTACTTATCATATGCCAGTTACTGTTCAAAGGACTTCACAACTATGACCTCATTTTATTCTCAGAAAAACCCTGGGAGGTGGGTGACATTATTATCCTCATTTTATGGATGAGGAAACTGAGGCAGGCAACAGTTAAGTGACTTCTCCCAAGGTCACAAAGCTAGTACATGTCTGAGGCTAGATCTGAACTCAGATCTTCTTTATTTCAAGCCTAACACTCTCTTTTGTGCCACCTAGTACAATTGGTGTACTCAAGTATTTGGAGAGTCGTAATGTAGAAGAGAGCTTAGGTTTGTCCTTTTTGGTTATAGAAAGGGGGGCCAAAGGCAATATGTAACGAGGAGTCGATTTCCTTTTGATATAAATGAAAACTTCCTAACCAGTCAGAGGGGCCCAAGGGTGTAATTGCATAGTGAAGCAATGAGTCCCTGGTCCACGGAGACCTGCAAGTATAGGTTTTATAACCTTTGCTTGTCCAGTCTAGGAGTCTTAGGAGAATGTGGAGGAATGGGGGCTGCCTTGGTCCATGATTCACCAGCACCACTGGTATCAAAAGTAGAAATTTATTTCCCTTTGAGTAATGATTATATCTCACAAGGTATCATTTTTTCCTTCAGAAGTCTGAGCCATCTCATTCAGCTTTGTAATTTTTATTGTGAAGCTTAGAAGTGGGAAAGTTATTGTGTCACTCATACATAAGACATATCTACTGAGTAAGAAAAAAAAATACTCTCTCTTCATTAGGGATGAGCTGATATATAGTGGTGTTCAGGGTAATTAACAGAAATAAGGAAGGAACAGAACAAGTCTAATCTCAATTCTACTTGCTAACTGTTAAAATATTGGAAGGTAGTTATCATATTACCTTTAAAGCTCTCCTCCCAAATTGATCATTTAGAACTAATGCTATGCTCCAAAGTATAGAAAGTCTTCAAACTGTGTTTCAGTAGGAATTAAGAAATAGGATGTTCCTTTTGTGAGTCAGGTGTCATCTTTTTGTAAAAAGTGGCTCTGTGGTTTATAGAAGAAGGGCAGGATTGGAGGTCAGAGGCGCTATATTCACAATATAGCTATGCTGCTTTACCTAGGTAAGTCATTCAACAACTCTAGACCTCAAATCTCCCATCTGTAAAACAAGGGGTTTCAATTAAATAATTTCTAAATTGCCTTCCAGTTTCAAATTATTTTCATATGCTCCCAATTTTATGGCTTGATCTAAATGAGTATAAGTAAATGTTATTGTTCCTTTTTCACTTTCTAAGACCAATATCAAAAGTGATGTCTTGACTTACAGGAGAACTGAATTTAAGTGGGGCAGAGTTGTGCAAAGTTGTCAACCTCACTCACTCTTCTAGAGTCATTGAAAATATAGATAAGACAGAAGTTAGGACAACTGGCAGTAGCCTAGAATGTAACTGACTTCCTTAACATTTTTGAGGTCTTACCAGCCCCTAAGCGCTTCACAGAGCTTGTTTCAGCTGCCTTCATGGTTATTGGAACAAATTGTTCTCTTCCCCATAAGCAAATAAAACCAGACTGAAGAGTTGATTAGTTTCATTTTATTTTTCAGATGGTTTATGGTAAAGCCTCAAGAGCAAAATAACCTTGAGCAAATTAGCCCCAAATAAAATTTTTGGTTCTAGCTGTCTGATTCATCTTTGGCTGTGTTGTTACAATAGCCTATGACTAAAAGTACTGGAAAAATTCTGCTTGGGAACTCAGCCTTCAATCATCCAGTAATGAAAACAACTTCTGGGATCATTACTCATCAATAGAGGTAGTAGGCTCGTGCTTTGGAAGAGAATGTTAAAGTTTCATTTTTTCAGTGGGAAGTCATTTCATTAAAAAATAGAAATGTTTATTAAAATATTCAAACATATATCTCTTCAGTTTGAGGCTATAATTTACTTCAATCTTGAGAATTACTCTGACAATTATTGACCATGTTAGTTTCCGTCAGTTTCATAACCTATCCTCCTTATTTTGGCACTAAGACGCAGCTTTCCTTCTCTTTATTATAAGAAGTCAGGGCAAATAAGCAATATTAGTACTAAGCTTTCAAAAGTCTTCTATACTGTGGACTGAGATGAATGAGAAGAGAGTAAAATTTAATAAATGTTTAAAATATTAAATTATATACTTATGCTATATATAATTATAATTATCAATTAAATTAAAATTAAATTAAATTAAAATTCAATTAATTAAAATTTAATGTAATTAAAATTAAATTATTAAATTATTTTTAAAAACTAAAAATAATTTAAACAGCATTCAAAAATAAAAATCATAATATCCCTTAATTTTTTTCCCTCAAAGGATACTTAATTTCCTTCTCATATATGAAAAAAGGCAATTGAAAATAAAATATATCCAAATCCTCATCAAGATGCATCAAAACAGAGGATTCATAATATAATTGGGAAGATTTATAGATGCCATCATAAAAGGGATTGCATATGTACTATCATTAAATGTCACCACTGCATACACACACATAGACACACACATCTTCCAATATTATATATTCTATGCATTTCCTAGATTGCATTGCATTGCAAAAATCTTGTGCGTTGCAAAAAATCTTGTGATCTTAATGTTTTCTAAATGCTAGTATGTGACTCCTATGTTCCTAGTAGTTCTTAGATTCAACAACCTTCAGTTCCTGAGGCAATATCCAAATGGACAAATGGCAAACCTAATGAGATCTGACTCTGATACAATGTCGCACAAAGTAAACTACGTGTATTTTCTGTAGAAATGTAATATTACCTTGACTCCTGGAAGAGTGCCTACTTAGTTTCTGATGTGATATAATACCCACTTTTCTACAAGAAATGTATTATATTATGAAAAACATCCTTCATAATTCTCTGGTATGACATTAGATTGAGTAACCTATTTCACAGAAGGGCAAATACCCATTTCAAGTCAAAAAGCAGAATTGAAAAATTGGAAGGAGGAAACCCCACATTCCATTAGCACAACAAAATAACAGAGAGTGTTTCAACTACAAATTCATTCCATGCACATCTGGCTGTACAATATTTTTTAAATGGCAGCTAAGTGTAAATACTGAAACATTTTGGCATTAATGTGAATAACATACATTGGATTTGTTTATGAAAATGCCAAATTCATTAAGCAGTTAGTTTTACAGAGTGATCAAAATAAGTGGTGTTTCCAGTGGTTCCAATGGTTTCCCAGTATTAGATGTTAACCCTTTAGGTACTGAAACTTTTAAGAGGTGTAGAAAACTAGAATGTAAGAATAAAGGCACAGATATCTGAGTACACTGATCATTCTGATTGTTGAGCCTTTTAAATTGTGAACTCTTTGAGACCAGGGACTATTTTTTTTGTCTTTCTGTGTATCTCCAGATCTTCTTTTCTGTTCCAACAGTTAAAACAGGCTTTCTAAACAATCCTACAGCGATGATCAACTGAAACTATCAAGGAAAGGTTAAATTATGTCCAGTGTCTCCTATTTAGCCAAGCACAAAAGAAAATGATCTATTTTAGCAAGATTTCCCTTAAAATAGGTTGAAACACCACTAAGTTATACCAGATTGTAGACTGTGAACATGTGCACCACTGGGGCACTTTCTATGTTGGTTAATGCTTTCCTAGGCTATTGAAGTACTATATTTTAGCTTGATAATTAGTAGTTCTGGAACAGTGTTGTTGCCTTATCATTTCTTCTATTGATTTTTCTGCTAATTTCTGGTTGTGCCCCATTGTATCCTCTGTTGCCACCTATGGCTTTCTACTTGTGCTGCATTCTTTGGCTTCTGCTCGTGCATGTCTATATTTCAATTCTGAGGTTTCTACTTTAAAGTTATGAAGGATGGTTTGGGATAGGGAAAGATTGTCCTTAGCAGATATTCATTCCTAGACAGTGAATGGAGAGAGCTCTAATGGGTTTGAAATAGTTATGTGGTTTTATGTCATTATGAAGCATACTTTGGAGATTGTGAACATTACAACTTCCCAAAAACATATGCTCAGTCTACCTTGTTCATATTCCTCAGTCTTCCTGAGTATACACACACACACACACACACACACACACACACACACACACACACACATATATATTTGGCTTGGGTCATTATATACCATCATTGGCATTTTCCTTAGTCCTAGGCTTTCCTACACTGCCGGGCATACAAAGGTGAAAACTGCATCTATTTATATTTTGTTGATGGAAAATGCAGAGGGAAGGTTGATGATTTTTCCTCTTTTTTCACATTTTAATGATGTAGCTATTGCTGCTGGTGTTGGGATAGAAATGCCAAAAATCAGTAGGCCAACTGTTGTTTCGTCTGAACCTTTTTTATAAGAGGTACAAGGGCTCTTTAACTCCTGGGAATTAGTCCTACAGAGCCTGGCACAAATCATAATCAAATCTCTGCTCAAAATACCATTCCATTTTTTCTTTCTGTTTTGAATCAGGATTCTGGTTTCAAAAACATTCATAATAGCACAAGCTGGCACATGCTCAGAACTAACATTCCCAGCAAATCAGCAACCCAAAGAGATCTCTTTTGAACATTTACTTGGCATCCATTTCTAATATAAACCAAGTGGAATTATAATCTAGAATTGAAATATGATGGGGTCTAGGATTAGGGAAGAAAGGAAGAGGTATCAGGCATAGAATAATAGGCAAAATGGTTTAAAGATGAAAATAGAATATGGTCAAGAGACAGCATGATGCAAAGAAAATAGCACAGGATTTAAGAGTTAAAAGATTGGAGAGGAATCTCTTGCTCTGCCATTTACTGCTTGTATGATCATGAGCAAGTTATTTAATCGACATGAGATGTCAGTTTTCTCATTTGAAAATGAAGAAGGTTGAACTCGAAGACCTCTAAAGTCCCTTCTAGCTCTTGATCTATCATCTATAAGGTGAGTCTAGCTGGGAATACAATAGGAGACAGGTACAGGTATATGTTATACCAAAAATAAAGACTAGTATCTGATTGTCAAAACAAAGAAGGGGACCTATTATGTCATCTCCCAGATAAATCATATATAAAAGGAGTAATGTACAAAATGAAGACGGGATCTCTAAGCTCTTACATTTTATATATTGCATTTTGTATGTGTATGTGTGAGTGTGTGTGTGTGTATGTGTGTGTGTTTAGCACTAGATATGTCAACTTTAGGAGCAAGTCTGGATATCAAAGATTAGAATAAGGCCAATTATCTATATTAGTAAGCACCCCAACATCCACAGCAGTCCTGCTATTACAGGTTCGTTGATCTGCTTCTCTAAAACAAAAGGCACCTTTTGAGGGGTTAACAATCACTTTAATCAAGCACATATATCATTCACCTAGTTCAGGGGAGTCAGCACCTGAACTTCAGAGAAAATACAGAGAAATCAAAGAACAGTTTCTGCTGTCTGACTATAATTAATACACATATCACAAATCAACAGATAGGTCCAACTGTCTTAGCATCATTACCAGAGAGGGAAACACCCATATCTGGGTTTTCAAAGATGGGGGCGGGGAGGAGAGGGTGATGATTAGCAGCTTCCCAGAATTTCTTATCTGGCACACAAACCACCTTCCAGAAACGATGCCCTAAAGTAAAACCTCACCCTCAGAGTATTTATACATTTTTCAGAGACAGAGGGCATAACCCTCTAATCTGTACCTCAATAGAAAAACAAGAGGTACTTAGGATCTTCCTACAAAATAACTCCCCTAATCAAACTTCCCTCAATGGGCAGGCCAAACAATGGGTGGGAAAGACCCTCCTTAATCACATTATTCAGAAACATTATACTTCTTGGTATCAACAAAAATAACAAAATATCCTACTTTGCTTGTCCTCACACCATCTTAGTATAATTAATGCCTATGTAAAGATCAAGCCTAAGTGAGGAAAGCACATTAGGAATCAAGTATATAGACAAGATATAGAAAGACACAAATAGTAAAGTCAAGATAAAGGTCTACATAAATTTCCATTAACCATGATATCAGTAACACTTAAGGAGAAGGACATGACAATCAGGGTATCTGAGCCCCCTGACCTCTGACAATAATATGCCTTGGGGAGGAGCAAATGACAAGAGATCACTTTCAAGGGGGCATCTGTCATCACTTTGTGACACAGGTTTGTTTCCACCGCATAGCTTTACTTTTCCCTCTGTATCTCAGGTATCTAAGTAGCAGAGCCTAGAACATAACATTCCCAGGTGAAAAAGACAGCATGAGAAGGAGAAGCCCATTGACACTTGATGGAAAATGTCTACTCAATACAATGAAAGACACCAGGAATGCCTGAATCTTACGTACCGGATGCAGTAAGATAAAGAGGTCCTAGTGGTGTTTTTTCTCACATCTTTGACATTATTTTTACAATGGACAATTCATATAATTAAACCAAATATTATTAAGAAAGTTAGTTTCAAAAAACAGAAATAAAAACCTATGTTTTTCTTAAGTGTTGGCTGAAGCTAGGCTCCCAATGGGGTAACTGCCTATGTCCTCCTTAGTGGTTGAAGCTATATTGCCTGTGTCCTCTACAATTCAATTTTCTGCTTTCCTTTCATAACAGGAGAGACACAGGGCACACAAAAAGTATTTATAATTTAGTCCAAGTGCCTTGAGTTAGAAGGAATCATGGCAGTCACCTTGTTCAAAACTTCCTAATTTACAAATTAGAAAAAAGGCAGAGAAAGGTGGTTATTTACCAGTGTCACATGGGTAGTTCTAGAACTAGGATTTGAATCGACATCTCTCGAATAAAAACTATTCCTTTTCGTCTACAGCACATTTTCTCTGCAGTTCCTCCCCTGAACCCCTGAAGGTCTAGTGATTTCATACAGTCCTCTCAGAGTCAGAAACTAAGCCCTACAATGGAAAGTCTGGGCTCTGAAGTTAAGTATAAGTAACAAATCATTAACTGAGATGAGAAGCATCTTCTCAGCTTCTTTACACAGAGTGAGTAGGAGAGTCTGGAAGGAAAATTCTGACAAGACAGGGAAAAGAGTCATCTTAGTACAGGTTTTGGATAGAGGTGAAATACAAAAGTCAGAGAACCTCAGAAGTTACCATACCTGCTTTCTCATCTTCCCTCATCCTTATTAGTCCTTGATACTACTGACAAAACAGAGTTGACATGGAAATATCAAGTCATGATGTTAGTCCCATCCAATTCACATCCTGACAGGAATGCAACTGTATATGTATTTCATTCTCTCTAGTTGATTTTTGGAACTGTTTTTCCATTCTTTTGGGGAATTCCAAGTGAAGAAACTCTCTCCATTTATGTAAATAGGCTCTGCATCTTATAGTCCTAGAGTTTTGAAGGACATTACATTAAAGGTGAGATGGACCCAAGATAACAGAGTGAAGGCAAGGACACATGTGAGCTCTCCCCCAAACTCCATCAAATACCTTTTAAAAATGACTCTAAACACATTCTAGGGTAGCAGAACCCACCAAAAGATAGAGTGAAACAAATTTCCAGCCCAAGACAACTTGGAAGGTCAGCAGGAAAGGTCTGTTGCAAGAAGCTGAGAGAAAAATGCCATCCAGTACAGACGATGCCAATTATAGACTGTGTTCCAGGAAACACAGAGTAGGCCTTAGGGTGACTGAATCACTGGCGGGGGTGGCAATTTCCAGACATCTCAGTCCACAGATACCAAAGAAAACTGGAAACTACAGCAGGAAAGGTCTGTCACACCTGGGTGAGAGAGGAATGCTATCTAGCACAGGTCACACCAGCATAACCCTGGCCTATCAAACCAGGAGCAGACTTTTGGAGCCACTAAATTAGCAGTGACTGTTTTTATAACTCTCAGCCCAGAGATGATAAGGGAATATAACAACTGGTCAGAAAGAGATTTCAGGGGTCTTTTGCTGGCACTGAAGCAGGACTCTGTTGTTTTGCCCATAATCATTTCTGGTTGGCAGTCCTGTGTGGCAGTGAGTGTAGCATTAGCACAGCAGAGCTTGTGGCAGCAGTGGGGGTAGGAGGAAACTCTCCTCATAGTTACAGGGCAGAAAATATTGCTTCTGGTCACTTACTGAGCACAGACCAGAAGAGTAGTATCTTTAGACCATACCACTTTGGAAGAGCTGAAAACTAACAGGACCCTAGAAGTATCTTTGAAAATAGCTATATGAAACCTCAGATAGTGAACCCTCCACCCTGGGATCAGAGCCCTACTTCAGTATAGATTGAAAATCAACTGATAGAATGGGAAAATGAGAAAGGAACAGGAAAAAAATAAAACAATTCTAACTATTCAATGTTACTATGGAGACAAGGACAATCAAAATACAAAATTGGAAGACAGTAAAGTCAAAACTCCTATATTCAAAGCCTCCAGGAAAAGTGTGAAATGGTCTCTGGTCATGGAAAAGCTCAGAAAGGATTTTGAAAATCAAGTAAGAGAGTTAGAGGAAAAATTGGGAAGAAAATGGAGAGTGATACAAGAAAATCATGAAAAACAAGTCAATAGCTTGGTTAGGGAGACATAAAAAATACTGAAGAAAGCAACACCTTAAAAACCAAAGTAGGCCAAATGTTTACCAAAAAGCCAATGAAGAGAAGAATGTCTTAAAAAGCAGAATTGACCAAATGGAAAAGGAGGTCAAAAAGATCACTGAAGAAAAGAATTCCTTAAAAATTAGAATGGAGCAGATGGAAGCAAATGACTGTAAGAAATCAAGAAATTACAAAACAAAACAAAACAAGAGAAGACAATGTGAAATATCTCATCAGAAAAACAACTGATCTGGAAAACAGATCCAGGAGAGATCATGTAAAAAATATTGGACTAACTGAAAGCCATAAGAAAAAAAGATCCTAGAAATGATCTTTTTTAAGAAATTATCAAGGAGGGGGTGGAGCCAAGATGGAGGAGTGAGAGCAGTGACTCACCTAACCTCTCAGACAAACTCCTCCAGGTATCTCTGAAAGGAGAATCTGACCAAATTTTGGAGTGCGGAATCGAGTGGGAGACAGACGGTGACGGATTCGGAGCTCAGGTTGGACTGGAAGGTCCACGGGAAGGATCTGTTCTGCAGGGGTGAGCCCACAGCACACAGCGCAGCGTGGCCAGCGCAGCAGAGCAGAAGAGACCCGAGAAACCTGAGTGGCGGGCGGAACCAGAGGAGTGGCACCCAGGGCGGGAGACAAGCTGACCGAGTCAGTGAGCCCCGGAGCACCAGATTATCAGCGCAGCAGCTCCTGAGACCTTCAGCCCAAAGATCAAACATCGGTAAGTCACCTACTTGAACTTCCGGGAGCCAGGATGGTGGAGTGATCAGTAAATGCTCTCTCCTCCCCCCTTGATAACCATGAAAGAACCATAAAATATCTCCCCAGAAAAATCCCAGATCAGTAGAAATAGAAGGAGACCAATAGTCTCATAACACCTGAGACGAGGAAAATAGCTAAGGGGGATTCCTCCTATGGTGGCAGAGGCAAACTGGAAGGACAGAGGACCCAGGGCAGGGAAAACTTGCACTAGGACCCAGGCAAGCCTCAGCGCCAGGAGAGGAGCCCCAGGAGGGGTGGGAACACGCATTAGCATCTAGGCATGCCTCAGCTGTCCAGGGGAATCAGAAAGACAATAGGGCAGTTGGGATTACCAGCTCCTGAGCTTGCCTTTGCCTCAGTTCAGCTGAGGAGATCTCCTGTGACCAGACCACTCCTTCTCCACACTTAACAAGCTAAACCCAGGGCTGATCAGGGAAACACCAAACAAAAACCTGCTTTTAGCTTTTTCACACATCAGCTCAGCAAAAAGTTCTCTAGCTTCTGACTGAAAGAACCAGAAGCCACAACACTCAATCAAAATCATGAACAGGAAAATACAGAGGGCCAAAAGAACCATAGAATCTTTCTATGGGGATAAGGACCAAAACACAAACCCCAAAGAGGTCACAGCTGAGACTGTACTTCCATCTGAAACTTCAGAAGGGACTATGAACTACTCGCAAGTACAAGCAGCTCTCCTGGAACAGCTGAAGAAGGAAATAGAAGATAAACTGGCCAATGATTTTAAAATTATTAAGAAAGAATTCACTGATGAGAACATCTCCTTGAAAAGGAAAATTGAACAAATGGAAAAAGAAGTTCAAAAATTAACTGGAGAAAATAAATTCCTGAAAGGCCAAATGGAAAAGGAAGTACAAAAATTAACTAGAGAAAATAACTTCCTAAAAGGGCAAATGGAAAGGGAAGTACAAAAATTAACTGGAGAAAATAGCTTCTTAAAAGGAAAAATTGGGCAGATGGAAAAGGAGATACAAAAGTTAACAGAAGAAAACAATTTCATGAAGATTAGAATTGGGCAAGTAGAAACTAACAACTCAATGAGACAGCAAGAATCAGTCAAACACAATCTAAAGAATGAAAAGATAGAAGAAAATGTAAAATATCTCATTGGAAAAACAACTGACCTGGAAAATAGATCCAGGAGAGAAAACTTAAGAATTATTGGCCTGCCAGAAACCCAGGATGGAGAAAAGAGCCTGGACAATATCTTCCAGGAAATCATCAAGGAAAACTGCCCAGAAGTACTAGATTGAGAGGGCAAAATAGTCATCGAAAGAATCCACTGTTCCCCTCCTGAAAGGGATCCCAAACTCAAAACCCCAAGAAATATAGTTGCCAAATTCCAGAGCTATCAAGTGAAGGAGAAAATATTACAAGCAGCCAGAAAGAAACAATTTAAATATCAAGGAGATACAATCAGGATTACACAGGACCTTGCCACTGCTACATTAAAAGATCGAAAGAATTGGAACCCAATATTCCGTAAGGCAAAGGAGTTGGGACTACAACCAAGGATCAACTACCCAGCAAAGTTCAGCATAACATTTCAGGCAAGGAGAAAGTCATTCAACGACGTAAGGGATTTCCAGAGTTTCCTGACCAAAACGCCAGAACTTAATAGAGAATTCGATCTTCAAATGCGGGTCTCAAGAGAATCATAAAACGGTAAACAGTGTGGGGGGGACGACGGGACAACTTGCTACTCAATTAGGGCAAATTGTTTACCTCCCTATAAGGGAAGATGATATCTGTTTATCTTGAGAACTGTGCATCTATTAAGAAATATAAAAGGGATAAGCATAGGGGGAACGGGTATAAAATAAATGATATCATGATAAAAAATATGATTTAAGTATGAGAAGGGAGTGTAATAGGAGGTGTGAAAAGGAGGAAGCAGAAAATGCAAATTACATCACAAGAAGAAGTACAAAATCATAGTAGAGGGAAAGAGGGAAGGGAGATGAGCATTGTATGAGAGGTACTCTTATCGGATTTGTTTAAAGGACGGAACAATAAACTTAAGTAGAAAATCCTAACTAGCTCTATAAGCAGTGGGAGAGGAAGGGGGAAGAAAGGGGAGGGAGGCAACAGGGAGGGAAGAAGCAATAAGAGTAAAGGGGAGTTAAAGGGAGGGGGGCTAAAAGAAAGAGGTGAAGGCAGCAAGAGGAGGTGGTGAAAAGTGGATACTAGTGAGGAGGGGAATGGAGACAGAGCTAAAAGCACAAATGGTGGGAAAGAAGATGGAGGGAAATACACAGATTGTAATCATCACTGTGAATGTGAATGGAATGAATTTTCCCACAAAACGGAGACAGATAGCAGAATGGATTAAAAGCTATAATCCAACAATATGCTGCTTACAAGAAACACATTTGAAACGGGGGGATACACATAGGATAAAGGTTAAAGGATGGAGCAGAATATATTGTGCTTCAGCTGATGTAAGAAAGGCAGGAGTAGCAATCCTAATCTCAGACAAAGCAAAAGCAGAAATAGATCTAAACAAAAGGGATAAGGATGGAAACTATATCCTGCTAAAAGGCACCATAGACAATGAAGCAATATCATTACTAAACATGTATGCTCCAAGTGGTATAGCATCCAGATTCTTAGAGGAGAGATTGAGGGAGTTGAAGGAAGAAATTGACAGCAAAACTATACTAGTGGGGGACCTCAACCTCCCTCTTTCTGAACTTGATAAATCTAACCTCAAAATAAACAAGAAAGAGGTTAAGGAGGTAAATACAACTCTAGATAAGGTAGATATGATAGATCTTTGGAGAAAATTGAATGGGAATAGAAAGGAATATACCTTTTTCTCAGCAGTACATGGAACATTTACAAAAATTGACCATGTACTAGGACATAAAAATCTCAAAATCCAGTGCAGAAAGGCAGAGATAATCAGTGCATCCTTCTCAGATCATAATGCAATAAAAAATTATATGTAATAAAAGGCCATGGAAAGATAAAGCAAAAATCAATTGGAAACTAAATAATTTAATCCTAAAGAAGGAATGGGTTAAAGAAGAAATCATAGAAACAATCAACAACTTCATTCAAGAGAATGACAATAATGAGACAACCTACCAAACCTTATGGGATACTGCAAAAGCAGTTCTTAGGGGAAGTTTTATATCTTTGAATGCCTACATACATAAAATAGAGAAAGAGGAGATCAATGACTTGGGCATGCAGGTGAAAAAGCTAGAAAAAGAACAAATTGAAAATCCCCAAGAAAATACCAAATTAGAAATACTGAAAACCAAAGGAGAGATTAATAAAATTGAAATTAAGAAAACTATTGAATTAATAAATAAAACCAATAGTTGGTTTTATGAAAAAACTAATAAAATTGATAAACCTTTGGTCAATTTGATTAAAAAAAAGAAAGAAGAAAATCATATTACTAATATTAAAAATGAAAGGGGTGAACTCACCTCCAATGAGGAGGAAATTAAAACAATAATTAGAAATTATTTTGCCCAACTTTATGCCCAGAAATTCGATAATCTAAATGAGATGGATGAATATTTTAAAAAATACAAATTGCCCAGATTAACAGAAGAGGAAATTGAATACTTAAACAACCCCATCTCAGAAAAAGAAATTTAACAAGCCATCAATGAACTCCCTAGGAAAAAATCTCCAGGACCAGATGGATTCACAAGTGAATTCTATCAAACCTTTAAAGAACAGTTAATTCCAATACTATATAGACTATTTGGGAAAATTGGGGAAGAAGGAGTATTCCCAAATTCTCTCTATGGTACAAACATGGTTTTGATATCCAAGCCAGGAAGAGATAAAACAGAAAAAGAAAATTATAGACCAATTTCTCTAATGAATATAGATGCAAAAATTTTCAACAAGATTTTAGCAAAACGAATACAGCATCTTATCAAGAGAATAATATATTATGATCAGGTAGGTTTCATACTAGGAATGCAGGGCTGATTCAATATTAGGAAAACTATTAGCATTATCAATCATGTCAACAAGAAAACCAACAAAAACCACATGATTATCTCAATTGATGCAGAAAAAGCTTTTGACAAAATACAACACCCATTCCTATTAAAAACACTGGAGAACATAGGAATAAAGGGAACTTTCCATAAAATAATAAGCAGTATCTACCTAAAACCTTCAGCAAACATTATATGCAATGGAGATAAGCTAGATGCATTTCCAATAAGGTCAGGGGTGAAACAAGGATGCCCATTATCACCATTATTATTCAATATGGTACTAGAAATGTTAGCGGTAGCAATTAGAGAAGATAAAGAAATTGAAGGAATAAAAATAGCCAAAGAAGAAACTAAGTTATCACTCTTTGCAGATGATATGATGATATACTTAGAGAATCCCAGAGATTCAAGTAAAAAACTACTTGAAATAATAAACAACTTTGGCAAAGTTGCAGGTTACAAAATAAACCCACACAAATCTTCTGCATTCCTATATATTAGCAACAAAGCCCAACAGCAAGAGATAGAAAGAGAAATCCCATTTAAAGCTAGGGTAGACACTATAAAATACTTAGGAGTTTACCTGCCAAAACAAACCCAGGGATTATATGAACACAATTACAAGACTCTTTTTGCACAAATAAAGTCAGATTTAAGTATGTGGAAAAACATCAGTTGTTCATGGGTAGGCCGAGCTAATATAATAAAAATGACAATTCTACCTAAATTAATCTACTTATTTAGTGCCATGCCAATTAAACTATCAGATAATTATTTTCTAGAGCTGGATAAAATAATATCAAAATTCATTTGGAAAAACAAAAGGTCCAGAATATCAAAGGGACTAATGAAAAGAAATGCTTGGGAAGGTGGCCTAGCGCTACCAGACCTCAAATTGTATTATAAAGCAGCAATTATCAAAACCACTTGGTACTGGCTAAGAAACAGAGGGGTAGACAAATGGAATAGACTTGGCACTCAAGACACAGTAGGCAAGGAATATAGCAACCTCCTGTTTGATAAACCCAAAGATCCCAGATTCTGGGATAAGAACTCATTGTTCAACAAAAATTGCTGGGAAAACTGGTTAACTGTGTGGCAGAAAATAGGCATAGACCCATGCCTGACACCATACACAAGAATAAAGTCCAAATGGGTACATGATTTAGGTATAAAGATTGATACCATGAATAAACTGGAGAAGCAAGGAATAGTGTATTTATCAGATTTATGGAGAGGGGAAGAATTTTTTTCTAAAGAAACGATAGAAAGCATTATGAAATGCAAGATGGATAATTTTGATTACTTTAAACTGAAAAGTTTTTGCACAACCAAACCCAATGCAACCAAAATTCGGAGGGATGTAGTAAATTGGGAAAAAATTTTTACGGCTAAGCTCAGGGATAAAGGCCTCATTTCTAGAATATATAGAGAACTGACTCAAATATATAACCATACAAGTCATTCCCCAATTGATAAATGGTCAAAGGATATGAACAAGCAATTTTCAGGGGAAGAAATCAAAGATATCTATAATCATATGAAAAAGTGCTCTAAATCACTATTGATTAGAGAGATGCAAATCAAAACAACTGTGAGGTACCACATCATGCCTGTAAGACTGGCAAACATGACAGAACAAGAAAATGATAAATGCTAGAGAGGATATGGGAGAGTTGGAACACTAATTCATTGTTGGTGGAGCTGTGAGATCATCCAGCCCTTCTGGAGAATGGTTTGGAACTATGCCCAAAGGGCTACAAAAATGTGCCTACCCTTTGACCCAGAAATAGCGCTACTAAGACTGTATCCCCAAGAGATTATAAAAACGGGAAAGGGTCCCACGTGTACAAAAATATTTATAGCAGCACTCTTTGTGGTAGCCAAAAACTGGAAGTCAAGGGGATGCCCATGAATTGGGGAATGGCTGAATAAATTATGGTATATGAATGTAATGGAGTACTATTGTGCCACAAGAAATGATGAACAAGAAGACTTCAGGGAAGCCTGGAAGGACTTATATGACCTGATGCTGAGCGAAAGGAGCAGAACCAGGAGAACTTTGTGCACAGCAACGACCACAGTGTGCGAGAGTTTTTTCTGGTAGACTTGGAACTTTGTAATAACACAAGAATGTCGGTCTTTTAAGGCAAAATGCCTTCCACACTCAGAGAAAGAAATGTGGAAGTCATTCGCAGAATGTAGCAGATCATGTTTGTGTTTGGGTGGGTTTCAGTGTATTATGTTTTGATTTGTTATATGATTTCTTCCATTTATTTTAGTTCAACTACATAGCATGACTGTAGTGAAAATGTGCTCAATAGGAAAGTATATTTAGAATCTATACAGAATTGTATGCTGTCACAGGGAGGGAGGGGGGGTATTGGGGGAAGGGTGGGGGGGATAGAATCTTAACTTTAAGGAAATGATTGTAAACCATTAAAAAAAATTAAAATTAAAATTAAAAAAAGAAAAAAAATTATCAAGGAAAACTGCCTGGATATTCTAGAACTAGGGGATAAAATCAATATTGAAAAAATTCACTGATCACTGCCTGAAAAAGATACCAAAATGAAAACTGACTGGAATATTATAGTGAAATTCCAGGATTCCAGGTCAAGGAGAAAATGTTACAAAGAACCAGAAAGAAATAATTCATGATTGCCATGTCTGTGAGTAGTCCCCAAGCTATGTGACTGGGAAGTCTCTGGGCTCCTGTCTGTTTGCTCTGCCCTGCAGAGATTCATCTTTGTGAGGCTCCGGGGCAGCTCACATGGCTGCAAGTTGATGATGAGAAGCAGTGGGTGCAAGACTCCTGAATACAAGGACAGAGACCCCGGCTGCTCCCAAGAGTCATAGGAGGAGCAGCTTCAGGGGGTCCCTAAACCCTATGGAGATTAGCAGCCCACAGCCTGGGAGAAGAAACAGGTATCAGGTTCATCAACCTTGGCCCTGACCTTGGGTTGATGAAAGAATTGGCAAGGCCAGGCTGGAGTCCTGAAAGAAGTGGCAGGCCTGGGTCACCTTCAGCGACCAGCAGCACTTCGTCGAGACCAGCTATTACTTCTAGGGTGGGCTGTGCAAGGTGTGGGCTTACTACTTTGACTTCCAGACCTACTGAAAGGGATGCTGGGTGGGCTGCAGCTTGCTTAATGTCTACAGTACCCAGTTTCATGCCCAATCCCTCTCCTACTACAATGCAGCATCCAGGGCAGTATCCTGTGCCTCAACTAGCAGCCAGTGTGTGACCTCAGTGCTATTCTTAAGGTGAGGCCCATAGAGATGAGGGGGAAACTTCCAGGACCAAGCCAAATGACTTCCTTCAAAAAGCCTTTCCTAAGCTCTACCTCGGATCTCAGTAGTGCATTCACTGGTGGTACTGGGGGATAGAATGTTCAGGAAGGCCTGAGTTCAAATCTGACTGCAGACATTTAATTAGAAGTGTGTCCCCTGAACAAATACCTTAATCTCTCAGCCTCACTTTCCTCATCTGTATAATGGGGATAATAATAGTACGACCTCCCAGTGGTGGTTGTGAGGATAAAATGAGACACTATTTGCAAAGTGCAATACATAGACCCTTGCTATTTTTATTATTACTTTTTATCTCTGTATATTTTTCCTGATGGGAACATGTCTGGTGGTCTCATTATATAGCAAGTTCTGTAAGAACTTCTGCCTTCTTGTTATTAATTAGCAGGAGCAATTTTTCTGCTTAATTGGATTAGGGAAGTAGACCAACTGGTGAAGTAGTTCACTTGACCTTTTGGAGAGCACTGGTCCTTAACATGGATTTCACAGACACACAAAGAACAAATATGGACAGATTGGCACTGTTTTCCTGGTTCTTTTTTTGGATCCTGTTTTCCAGTCACAACATGATCACTATATGCCATGTTCTAATAATGAAGACCAAACTAATGTTTAATATAGTTGGAAGATGTCTTCATGGTCTTTATATGACAATTTCTTGCCACCAAACTGTAGCATCATGCTGGTACCCAATAATGAACTTCCCATGAGTTTTTAAGACAATAACTTCCTGCAGAAAACAGTCACTAGCACAAGCCCCCATGACAGCAGAACCCACCCAACTGCCAGCCAAGAACCACAAAGTCGTGGTAGTGGACAAGCCCTCCTCCATGCCCATTCACCTTTGTGGTCAATTCCACCACAGCACTGTCATCTTCATCCTGGGCAAGGAACACCAGTTTAAGGAGCTGCATCCACTGCACAGACTGGACCAACTCACCTTAGGGGTGCTCATGTTTGTCAAGACAGCTGCTGTCTCTATGCAAGTTAGAGATCAGTAACTGGAGAAAGAATGTGTGTGCCAGGTGGAAGGAGAGTTCCCTGCTGAAGAAGTCACCTGCAAGGAGCCCATCTTGGTGGTATCCTCCAAGGTGGAACTGTGTTATGTGGACCCACAGCACAAGCCCTGTGAAACTGTGTTCCAGAGGCTGAGTTACAATGGTCACTCTAGCATGGTCCAGTGCTGATCTCTTACTGGCCATATCCACCAAATCTCAGTACATTTGCAGTTCCTGTGCCACCCAATTGTCAATCGCCTCATCTATAATACAGCAATGGGGGGCCTGGAGTCGAGGTCTTCATATCCAGAAGACAGATAATGAACTGCTATGGGATCTGTTAGAGGAATACCAGGCCAAACAAAGCCCCAGTATTCTAGATCTCTTTGAAGGGGACCTACCCACAGGTCTTAAACCCACATTAGACCTGTTTTTCAAGTAGGACTCGAAAGAGCAAGCTGCGACCACAAGAGACCCAGACAAGCCAAACCAAGCAGCCTCCCTTGATTTGGACACAGCAGAGCTGGCTCCCCGGGAGGTATCTGAGTCATGCTTAAGCATAAAGACATGGACCCTCTCTGTGAGAAATGCCGTTTGCTGAGACAAGATTCCTTGCCTCAGGAGCTGGTGATGTACCTTCATGCCTTTGCTATAAAGGGCCTGGCTTTGAGTACTCTTTACCAATACCTGCCTGGGCACAAGATGACTAGAAGGAAGACTGAGGGGTGTTGCTTTTGAATTGCCTTCTGCTTTGGAGTCAGGCCACCATCCCTCACAGAGCTGCTATGTCTAGCTCCCTCTTAATGAGGGAAAGTGAACATTCTTTGTTGGCACTCAGGAGCTAGAAAGGGGGAGTCTTGGACTTTGAAAAAGTTATTTTTCTTTTTCAGAGCAAAAAGGAAATTATATACCTCATTTACCATCCTACTTCTAGTCAAATTTTGGCTTCTCTTAATTCCAAAAATGTTCCTTCCCAATGTCTTTTTTTGGGGGATGTTTTCTGAGCTTTCAGTTACAACAGCTTCATCTCTGTGACTGTACCTGGATCCCTTCAGCCTTCATTGTATGCAAGCAGAGCTTTTCTCCCTCCTGCAGAAAGTTTTTTTCCTTTCCACTGTGATTTGGTTTCTGTTTCTCTAGCATATGTAGTATACACAAACCTAGGTTTGTAAAATGCTGTTTTAGCCAGGTAGGAAATATTTTTCAAATGCACTTTTTTCCATCATAATCCCTTCCCAATTGTGTGTCCATCTGTCCCCCCTACCCCAACAAAAAAATTTAAGCATAACTAGAAATGACAGATGTTCCCAAGCCCCACATTCTCCACCAAGAGGTGATAACCCAACTGCAGTCATCAGGAACCAACATTGATCATTGTATTTATTCTAAGTTGGGTTATCATTTGCAGTAATGTAACCACTGCCTACATGACTCTCCTGGCTCTGCTTTCTTTGTACTGTTATCAATTTATACAGAAGTTCCTATGAAAAAAAAGAAACAATCCAAGTATGGTTGAGCCACAGTCAGGATAACACAAGATTTAGCAGTTTCTACATTAAAGGATTGGGGGGCTGGGAATATGATATTCCAGAGGGCAAAGGAGCTAGAATTACAACCAAGAATCACCTATCCAGCAAAACTGAGTATAATTCATTGGGAGGGAAATGCAAATTTAATGAGATAGAAGACCTTCAGGCATTCTTGATGAAAATATCAGAGCTAAATAGAAAATTTGACTTTCAAATACAAGACTCAAGAGAAACACCAAAAGGTAAACAGGAAAGAGAAATCATAGGGTACTTAATAATTAAAAAAGAATCAAAATGTTTACATGCCTACGTGGACAAGTGATATTTGTAACTCATAAGGGTTTTCTCATTACTAGGATAATTAGAAGGAATACACACACACACATACATATATATATATATATATATATATATATATATATATGTATGTATGTATGTATTACCTAACACTACAGAAAAGTAGGAGGGGAAGAGGATAAAAGAAATGGAGAGAGGGGAGAAGGCAGATTGGGGGATGGATAATCATAAGTAAACACTTTTGAGGAGGAAAAGGGTAAAAAGATGACAGAACACATGAGGTGGGGATAGAGTACAGGGAAATACAGTTAATACTAGTTAACTAATTAACTGTGAAAAAAAAACATGAAAGAAGTTTCTCTGATAAAGGCTTCATTTCTCAAACATAGAAAACTGAGTTAAATTTATAAAAATAGCTTTTACTGAACTGATAATTGATCAAAAGCTATGGTCATTTTTCAAATGAAGTAAACAAAGCTATCTGTAGCCACATGAAAAATACTCTAATTCACTATTGATTGACGAAATTAAAATTAAAGAAATTCTAAGGTACTATCTCATGCCTACTAGATTGCCTAATAGGGCAGAAAAGGCAAATGGCAAATGTTTGAGGAGATGTGGGAAAATGAAACTTTAATGCATTGCTGGTTGAGTTGTGAACTGATTCAAACATTCTGTTGAGCAATTTAGAACTATGGCAAAATGGTTATAAAACCATGTATATCCCTTGATCACCAATACCACTACTTTCTCTGTATCCCAAAAGAGATTTTAAAAAAGCATCTAAATATTCTTTATAGTAGGTCTTTTCTGGGGGCAAATAATTGGATATTAAGGGGATGGCATCAGTGGGGGTATGGCTGGTATGCGGTTATGATATAATACTATTGTAATATGAGAAATGATGAGCACGATGCTCTTAGAGAAACTGGAAATATGTGCATGGATTGATGTGAAGTGAAATATACTGCGTACAAAGTAACAACAATACTTTAATGCAATATTAAAAGCAACATTTTATGACCAGCTGTGAATGACTTAGCTATTTTCAGCAATACAATGACACAAGATAACTCTGAAGGATAAATATTATCCATTCCCAGAGAAAGAACTGGTGGTATCTGACTACAGCTTAAAATACACTTTTCCTTTTACTTTATTTTTCTTAGGGCTTTTTGTCCATGTTTCCTTTTACAACGTGACCTTTATGGAATGTTTTGCATGACTACACATTTATAACATACCAAATTGCTCACCTTCTTGATAAAGGGGGTGAGGTGCCGGATTGAAGAGGAGAGAGAAATTAGAATTCAAAGTTTTAAAAATAAAGGCTAAAAATTGTTTTTACATGCTACTGGAGAAAAATAAAATACTAAATAAAATTTTAAAAAGTTAAATGGCTTGACCATAGTCATGAAACCACTATTTGTCATACACTTATTCCTTCCCAACTCCCAAGTCTATCTCTTTATTCAATGCTCCATACTACTTTCTTCCTAGTAAAAACTGCCAGTAGATTTCTTCAAGGAAACATGGTGATTCCCACATTGCTGGGCAGATCTAGTCTTCTAAATTGTACATTAACAGTGATGATATCTAGGTTGCATATAATTCTCTACCCTTCCTCCTTCAATATATTTCAGAAACATGCTGGTTCTTTTGAAAGCTGAGGAGGTTTATTTATTGAACATGTAAGACTAAAATACATATTGAAGACTTTGGGGAAATATCTTAAGAGACAGATATGCTGATCCATCCAAACAGCCTCTATGCACAGAGAATATTAGTACTAATACAGAAATACTTAAAAGTCATTCATATGTCAAACACACAGGCAGGGTTGACATTGATTGCATACTTCTACTGCTTTTGATGGATGAATGCCAAATTCACAGAGGAGCTTAAAGATCCCTAGGCACATGAAAATCCCTCAAAAGCATGAACACAACTCTAATATTCCTTCAAGTGTTCTTTCTTTTTTTCTTTTGAAAGATTATCATAAGAAATTAAGAATTTATTAGAACACAGGAATCTTGGGAAGATGGAGGAATGAAAGGTATCCTATGGGTATCTCTTCACTAACACATTGAATGATTTCAGTTAAGAGTTCTAAAATGAAGAAGAAAAACTAAAGGGAAGAAAAAAAGGTCTTCAGAACATGGTGATTCTTAGGGAAAATAAACAACTGAAGACCAACCTGTTAGAGCAGTGTTACTTTACTATGACAGTACTTCCTCCTTTCATCTTCCCTGGCTTCCAGAGCTCATTTTAATCCCAGGAAAACTTACAACCCTCATATCTGAAGTAATTTTGAACAATTAGTTTTGGAATCAATCTTTTGAAGTGGTAGAATCTGAGCTCTCCTTCCAGGGTGGGCAGGGGTTCAGTTGCTCTGAATCTTCTTGTCCCTGCCATTCATCTCCTGACATTGATTCGAAGTATTGTTATTATAATTGTCATCATCAAGATTATCATTTTATTATTAGACACAAAGTCAGAATGGGTAATAATGATAATCATTATGATGATGTTAATAACAACAATACGTAACATTTGCATAGTGCTTACTATATGCAAGGCACTGTGTTACACGCTTTACATTTATCTCATTCTATCCTAAACTCTGGGAAGTACATACTATTATTATCTCCACTTCACATATGAGGAAACTGAGATGTACAGAATAAGTGATTTACCCACCATCGCTAGTAAGCATTTGAGACTGAATTTGCGCTCATTATTCTTGACTCTAGGCTTGATGCTTTCTCCACTGTTTCATCTAGTAGACTATTGCTCCAGCTAGCTATCCCATGCGGTTAGGATAGTTTTAAGCAGTTAAGTTAAGGACTTGATACTTTGTCACTATTAATTATCAAGTTAAGTTGAGGCCTGATAATTAGATGAATTCAGACTGGGAAGAAGGAAAGGGCACTGTATGGAGAAGTATGGAGCTCAGGGGAATGACAGGAAGGAGGAGACCAGAAGTACAGTGCTGTGTATAAGTAGTTAATATAATATATAAGGAAAGAAGAAGCCAGTAAAAAGAGAAAGAGATTGATAAAGAAAGCATCCAAATGCTTTTAGGAGTAATACTTTCAGCAGTAGAATAAACAACACCTGGGGATGAGTCTGGGGATTGAAGAAATTTAGTTTCAGAATGGAAGGAGGAGGCCAGAAGGATGGAGACCACTGCCTAATACAATGGCCTTAGGCTCTCTTCTGGTGTAGCATACCAGCAGTTCAGGTCATTTTAACCATCTGAGGGACAGATTTTTATCAAAACCTGGTGTTCTGAAGGAAAAGAGGAAGAAGTAGCAAGAGATGAGATATAACGACAGAAGCAATTTTCTAGAAAAATCAGCAGAGACTGATAAAGATGGGTAAATGCTGACTAAAGAGGAAAAATGAGGAAATATTCAAGAGAAAGGCAACAAAAATACTTTGAAAGGGCACTAAGTCAAGGTGTTATGAAGCTATCACAATTTCTGTAAGGACACTTGAAATAACAATAGGACAACTTCTAGAACCTCTAGAATGTTCTTGGAGGCCAAATAAATCAAGTGAATATATCAAAGAAATGAGGGTAGGAATTAAATCTCCTAAGGAAGTAACCAGCAAGTATATCCAGAGATTAATTCTGAATAAAAAGTAGACACTAACCATTACTGTATATTCTCTGAAAAGAGGAGTTTCAGATTTGGAATATAAAAATGCAAGGTAATTGAAGCATAAGGAAATAAAACTTTTAAAGCAACATTGGAAAAATGTAACAGCCTATGCAGCAAGAACACTGACTTCTAGTTATCAATCTAAATCTTGTCACTTGTTCACAGCAAAATTCTTAGAAAAACAAGCAACTTGTTTCTAGTTTCTCTGCTCCTACTTCTTTTTTAAATTTATTTTTAAAATTTATTTTCTATTATCAACATTCACTTTCACAAAATTTTGAATTTCAGATTTTCTCCCTGTCTTCCCCCCCCAGGACAGCAGGCATTCTGATTACCATTTCCTCCAATCTGTCCCTCCATTCTATTACCCTGTTATGGTAATTTAATTGAAAAATATTTCCTATCCATTAATAGGCCCATTAAGTCACATGGAGCCTGTGTTGGGAGGAGTTTGCTGAAAGGGTGGAGCAGAACCAGGAGGAAGTGAGTGAGCATTGGGTCATGGGGGAGAGGAGGCAGGCAGGACTGCACAGCAGGGCTCAGGCTCCTGAGTGTTTGCTTGTGAGAAGGCCCTGGGAGCGGGGAGGCTTGGAACGGCTTTGCTCCCTATGGTGACCATGTGTATTAATTTCTTGGTCACTATGATGGATTTTGCTTTCTGGTTCTGGGATTTGGCTTTCTGGTGTCTAAATAAATGTTTTTTTCCTGTCTTTGATATGGAAAGTCTTTTATATTTTGTGATTGAGTACTACACTGGTATATTCATAGCTACCACCAGTGCTGTGAATATTGTTTGACAACACTCTGCACCCCCAACCCTGCCTAATTCCCTTCCCTTCTATTTTTCTTTAAAGGAAGATAGATTTCTATACCCCATTGCCTATATATCTTATTAACTATTTGCATGTAAAAACAATATTTAGCATTCAATTTAAAGCCTTGAGTTCCACATTCTCTCCCTTCCCCCTCCCCATCCATTCTCATTGAGAAGGCAAGCAATTCACTATCGGTTATGCATATGTAGTCATACAAAACACTTCCATAATAGTCATGTTGTGAAAGACTGATTATATTTCCCTGCATTCTATCCTGATTCCTATTTATTCTATTCTATCCTTTGACCTGTCCCTCTACCAAAGTGTTTGCTTCTGATTGCCCCTTCCCCCAATTTTCCATTGCTTTTAATATCCCCCCTCTCTTATTTCCTTCACCCCTGTTTTCCTGTAGGGTAAGAAAACTTCCATACCCAACTGAGTGTGTTTGTTAATCCCTCATGAATTTAAATCTGATGAAAGTAAGGCTCACTTATTCCCTCTCATCTTCCTTTCCATTCTATAAGTTCTTTCTTGCCCCTTTTATGTGAGATGATTTACTACATTCTACCTCTCCATCTCTCTTTCTCCTAGGACATTCACCTCAATCCTTAATTTTCTTTTTTGGATATCATCCCTTAATATTCAACTCACCCTGTGACCTCTGTGTGTGTATATGTGTGTGTATACACATGTATATATTATATACACACACATACATATATTCCCTCCAAATATCCGAATACTGAGAAAGGTCTCATTAGTTACAAGTATCACCTTTCCACAAAGGAATGCAAATAGTTCAACTTTAATAAGTCCTTTATGGTTTCTCTTTCCTATTGACCTCTTCATGCTTCTCTTGATTCTCATATTTGAAAGTCAAATTTTCTATTCAGCTCTGGTCTTTTCAACAAGAATCCTTGGAAGTCCTTTATTTCACTGAAGTTGAATTTTTTGCCCTGAAATATTATACTCATTTTAGCTGGGTATTTCATTCTTAATTTTCATCCTATCTACTTTGACCTGTGGAATATCATATTCCAATCCTTCTGATCCTTTAGGGTAGAAGCTGCTAAATCTTGAGATTGTGTTTCCACAATACTTGAATTATTTCTTTCTGGCTGCTTGTAATATGTTGTCCCAGACCTGGAAAATCTCGAATTTGGCTATAATATTCCTAGGAATTTTCCTTTTGGCATCTCTTTTAGGAAATGATCGGTGGATTCTTTCCATTTTTATTTTACCTTCAGGTTCTAGAATATCAAGGTAGTTTTCCTTGACAATTTCTTAAAAGATGATGTCTACATTATTTTTTTGATCATGGCTTTCAGGTAGTCCAAAAATTTTTAAATTACATTTCCCTGATCCATTTTCTATGTCAGTTGTTTTTCCAATGAGATGCTTCACATTATCTTCTATTTTTTTGTTCTTTTGTTTTTTTTTTTATAACTTCTTGATTTCTCAATTAGTTTCCATTTGTTCCATTCAAATTTTTAAGGAATTATTTTCTTCAATGAGCATTTGAACCTCTTTTTCCATTTGGCCCATTTTGCTTTTTAAGGCATTCTTCTCCTCATTGACTTTTTGGACCTCTTTTGCCATTGGAGTTAGTCTAATTTTAAAGGTGTTATTTCCTTCAGCATTTTGGGGGGTTTCCTTTAGCAAGTAGTTGACTTGTTTTTAATGATTTTCTTGCATCTCTCTCATTTCTCTTCCTAATTTTTGCTCTACTTTTCTTACTTGTCTTCAAAATCCTTTTTGAGCTCTTCCATGACCTGGGACCAATTCATATTTTTCTTGGAGGCTTTGAATGCAGGAACTTTGGCTTTGTTGTATTTTTCTTGTTCTATGTTTTAATCTTCCTTGCCACCAATGATGTGAGAAAATACCTCTCCACCAAGAAAGTGAGAATCTATAGTCTGTTTCTTTTCTCCCCTTTTTTCCCATTTTCCAAATAATTACTTGACTTTTGAGTTCTTTGTTAAGTGGAGGGCTCCAGAAGTAGCCTGCCCTTTAGCAGTAGCTGTCATCACCCTGGGTCTGAGACCAGGGCTGGGGCTGGAGCCAGGGCTAGGGCTAAGGCTAGACCACACTCCCCTCTCAGCCAGGTGAGTAACCCTTCCCACTGGCTTTCAGAACTGTCTTTGGTGTTTGTGGTTTGAGAAGTCTAGAAACTCAGCAGCTGCCAGTGATTCAGTTCTGGGAGGCCTGCTTCAGCTATGTCTACAAAGGTGCAATCCATGTGCTCTACTCCCAGCCAGGTTCACAAGACTTTTCCTTTCAACCTTCCAGATTGTCTTAGGCTGGAAATATGCTTCAGTCAGTGTAGCAGTAAGCACCCCAAAACACATGGGGGGCTACTATAGGGTTCTTTGATCTGCTTTTCTAAAAGGAAAGGCAACTTTTGAGAGGTCAGCAATCACTCCATCCAAGCACATATATCATTCACCAATGGAGATAAATAAAAAAAGAGAAAGACCAACAGACAGGTTTCCAATTATCTGATCATAATTAATACATATATCACAGATCAATAGACAGGTCCAACTGTCTGACCATAATTATCAGAGAGGAAAGCATCAACATCTGGGTTTTCAAAGCCAGGGGGCTCCTTAGTGGCTTCCCAGAGTCTAACATGGCCAAACAAAACACTTTCAATCAGTAAGCCCCAAAGTAAAACCTCATCCTCATAATATTTATATATTTTTTTAGAGCCAGAAGGTATTACAACCCAGTGCCTCATTAGAAACTTAACAAGGGGTGTGGGCCTTCCTACAAATCTTCTTTAATCAAACTTCCCTTAATGGGCAGGCACATTAATAAATAGGAAAGATCTTCTTTTATTACATTAAAATAATTGACAATACAAATACCTTTACTGTTTGTAGTTAAAGAAACACTTTATTTCTGTCAATTACTCTAGTAAAGGCTCTTGGCTAATAAAGGCAAGGTTTAAGCAGAGGCACTTGATTGTACTAAAACAAAAACAGCAAAAGATTCTACTTTGCTTGCCATCACATTCTGTCATTTTGTGCCTTCTGCTGCTCTAGAATTAGTTTAGTCATTTTTTACAGGTTTGTTTGAGGGGTTTGGGAGGAGAGCTCTAGCAGCTCCTTGCTTCAACTATACCATCTTGGCTCTTTTTTGCTCCTACTTCTTAACCTTTTGTACTCCTTTTTGAGGCTTCATCAGTTAAGTAAAACTGCTCTCCCCAAAGTTTTCATTCAACTCTAAACTGCCAATTGACGGCCTTTTCTCAATCTTCATTCTTTTCTACTCCTTTGTAACATTTTACAATCAACCACTCATTATTTCTGAAGACTCTCTTCTTCCTGAATTTTTATTACATTGGTTTTCCTCATATCATTTTACCCATCATTTTCAATCTCCTTTGCTAAATCATACTTCAATCATGCTCCTTTTCTGTGGGGAGATGTAGATACTGTAATATTACAGGAAATAAAAAGGCAAAAATACTGCTCCCTGCCTCAAAGAGTTCAAATTCTGTTCCCAAATAGATTAAGTATTTGTCTTAATGCTCTTTTCTTTTTAAATTTTGAGTTTCAAATTCTCTCCCTTGCTCATTCTATCACCCACTGAGAAGGCAAGCAAATTGATATTAATTATACATGTGAAATCATGTAAAACATATTTTCATATTAGATATGTTACCAAAAAAACTGAAAAAAACAAAGATAGCAAGAAAATCATCCTTCAATTTGAACTGTAACATTAGTTCCCTTTCTCATAGTATTTTTCCCTTCATGGTTCCTTTTGCATAGCCTTCAATCATTGTATTGATCAGGGTAGTCAAGCTTTTCACGTTGGTGATCATCAGAACTTTGCTTTTACTGTGCACAATGATCTCCCAGTTCTTCTCACTTCACTTTGCATCAGTTCATATAAGTGTTGCCACATTTTTTTGAAAACCATCCACCTTGTAATTTCTCATAGCATCACACCACAGCACCATCACAATCTTATACTACATTTTGTCCATCCATTGTCCAATTGATGTATATCTCTTAATTTGCCATTCTTTGCCAGCACAAAAAGAGTGGCTATACATGTGTTTGTACATATAAGTCTTTTTCCTTTTTCTCCAGTCTCTTTGGAATGCAGACCTAACAAAGTTATTGCTGGATCAAAGGGCAAGCATAGTTTTATAGCTCTTTCAGCATAGTTCCAAATTGTTCTCCAAAATAATTGCATTAGTTCATAACTTCACATAAAATTTATTGGTCTACACATTTTCTCTCATTCTCTCTGCATTTGAAATTTGACGTGGTACCTCAGAGTTCTTTTAATTTGTATTTTTCTGATTTAGAACACTTTTGTATGACTATAGCTTTGATTTCTTCTTTTGAAAACTGATCTTTTATATTTTTTTTCCATTTATCAGTTGTGGAATGACTCATTTTTTTAAAAAATAAATTAATTTTTGAGATTAAATAAAATTTGATTCAGTTCCTTATATGTGTGTATGTATACATACACACACACACACACACATATATATATATAATATGCACAGGGGAGTATTTGCCTGAAATTAGGCCTTTATAAGAGAAATTTGCATTTAATTTTTTGATATCACTTTGTAATCTATTTGTTACCTATTATGCTATCTATTATGTTATCTAATTGTTATCTATTATGGTAGATTTTTATCTCTTTTTTTTGCTTTTGCTCTATCTGAGATCATTATTACTACTCTTGTTTTATTTTTTTACTTAACTTTAACCATAATGGAATCTGCTCCAGTCCCTTATTTCATTTTTCTGTGCATGTCTTTCTGTTTCAAGAATGTCTCTCATAAATAACATGTTGTATTTTGGTTTCCAGTCCATTCTATCTGCTTCCATTTTAGGAGTGAGCTAAAGAACTCAAACTCTAATGCAGAAGGCAACATGGGAAAAAAAATCACACACAGACACAGAGACACATATATATGTACTTATACACATATAGTATGTGTATAAATGTATACATACACATAAGTGTGTGTGTGTATGTGTAGTAAATGGAAGATAGTCTTAGAAGGAATGCATTATTACATGGAAGATGAACAAATGACTCCAGCAGAAGAAGGTATCAGAGTTAACTCTGAAAAGAAGCCAAGGAATCTAAAAGGGAGAAGTGAAGAGAGAAAGCATAGCATAATAGACATCAAGGGAATTTAATGGAAAGGCTGGAAGTTGATAGATAGAATGCTCTATTTGAAAAACAAAAGTAATTCACCTGAGTAGAGAGTGTTGAAGGGAGTCAAGTGTAAGAAGGCTAGAAATACAGTAAAGTGTCATGTTATGAAGGGCTTTAAATCTCAAATGAACATGAACTTAAAAAAGGAGATAGTGAGTTTTACTGAATGGAAGGCACAGAACAGGGGGTGAAATGGAAGACATGATCAGATCTGTGTTTCCACTGGACCACTTTGGAAGTTGAGTAGAGGATGGATCAGAATGGAGAGGGATCTGAGGCAGGAAGACCAATTAAAAGCCTGTTGTGATAGTTCATGAGGGAGTTGATGAGGGCTTTTCTTAGCATCCCACAATACCTTTATGAAATGGGTTTGTGTTACAGCACAGAGGAATCATTAATAAATATTAAAGATAAATATGGTAAATGCATCCATTACAGACCAAAATAAAAGAAAAAAATGCAATGGATAAAGGAAATATGAGCAAAGGATATATTTTAACAGACATTAAAACCTGAATAATGAATGTTCAAAGAACAGATAATTAAAAGCAATCAATATGTAAAAATAATGATTACAATGAAACACCATACCCAAATATATATGACACAGCTAATCAGTCAGTCCTCAGTAACACATTTATATCTCCATAAGCATACTAACAAAATAAAAAAGAAAGGATCAGTGAACTGAGCATATAATTAAATAGATTATAAAAACTTGCTAATTCTACAAGTATAACAGAAGAAATCTTGAAAATTAGAAGCCAGAGACACTTGAAATTGAGAATAACATGAAAATGAAAAAATATAAAAGTTGAATTGTTGAAAAGAAGAAAAAATGTAAAGTATTAGGTAACTTGCTTAAGAGAAAAAACAATTATGTTTTTAAATACTACTAATACACAACTATATAAATAAATGAAAACTTGTTTATACAAATAAATTGATAATTGTCTAGAAATATAGATTACCTAATTTATAAGAGGAATAATGTTATATACTTATATTTTAGATAAAAGGAAAGTAAGTCTTAAACAGTTCATGAAAAGAAAAGGAAAGGAAAGATGGAAAAGAAAGGAAAGGAAATGGGATAGGCAGATTTACAAGTAAATTCTATCAAACTTTTAAAGACCAATCAATACTGTGTTGTAAAAAAAATTATCAAAAATAGATACAAAGGACAATCTACCAAACTCCTTTTTGTAAGACAAAACAGGAAGATAAAAAGCATATATCAAGTAATTATTCACTGTAACTATATTGAATAATAAATTACAATATTTCTAAAATTAATTTATAAATTTAGTGCAACACAAATCCTTGTGTGTATATGCTTGTCCTTCATTGCTGAAGAAGACCATACCATCAGAGAAATGATGATATGACTTGCACTTGACTTTATTTTGAGTGAGGGAGGGCTGTGCAGGTCACTAGCTTCACTTCTCCTCCAGAGTCATCTGAATCCAGTGATCAGATATTCATCAGGATGACTGGAGATGACCCAGGATGAGGCAACTGGGGTTAAGTGACTTGCCCAAGGTCACATAGCTAGTGAGTGTCAAGTATCTGAGGTGAGATTTGAACTCATGTCCTCCAGACTCCTGCACTGGTATTCTATCCACTGTACCACCTAGCTGCCCCTAATACAAATCATATTACTGAAAGAATACATTATAGAGCTAGACAAAATTTTAAAAAAATCATTTGAAGAATAAAATATCTAGAATCTCAAGAGAAATAATGAGACAAAAGTGACATTGAAGTGTTACCTCAACTGAAGCTAGACATCAAGATATTTGGTATTGGTTAAGAGATAGAAAGGGAGATTAGTGGAAATTATTGGATAAATTAAAAAATTAAAGTAATAAAAAAGTTGTCTAGTTTTTTAAATATCTAAAAAAAATCTAAATTACAGGGGAAAGGACTCCATTCTGACAGGAAATCATGGAGAAGGTGGAAAATTCTTTGGTCCTTTATAAATATAGACTAACATTCCATACTATATGTCCCAATAAACTTAATATTATCGTGCAATCTTAATACAAATGGCTACATAATTTTAAAATAGGAAAAAAATACAATTAGAATCAAATCACATCCACAGGAAAGGGAGAATTCTCAACTAAATAAGGGATACAAGAGATCATAAAATACAAACCAGAAAATGCTGCCTACAGAAAATGTAAAAGTTTTTGCATGAATATAATAAATAGCGATAAATGTAGAGTAGGTAATAAGAAAAATAAAATGCTGATAAAGAAAAAAATATGCAAGGGTTCTTCCCAAGTGGTTACGTGGCTAAAGGATATGTAAAGTTTTCAAACGAAGAAAGACAAACTATAAATAACTACCTGAGATTTGCTCTAAGTAACTGATAGAAGGAACATACTTTCTTTGCTCAATAGATCTTTTTTTATGCCTCCTCCTGATTTTCCCTAATTTTCTACATCTGCATCTCCCCTTCCCTTCTGCTAGAGAGATAATCCTTATAATAGAGACTTTTTAAAAAAGGAGGGACAAAGCAAAAAAGAAATCAGCAAAACTAATCAATGAACAAGAAAATAAAATTGCTCTTATATTCAGTATTTCATACCCATGAATCCTACCACCATTGCAAAGGAATGAGGTGAGGTATTTTTTTTTAGATCTTTTCTCTGGGACAAAGTGTGATCATTCTAATTTTATAACATTCTAATTCAACCATATCGTGGTGGTTATTCTTTCCATTTATATTGTAATAATCATTGTCTATGTTTTCCTCTCTCTGCTTACTTTAATTTTAAACAGTTCATATAAGTCATTCCATGCTTCTCTGTACTCAACATGAATATATGGTGTTATGGAATACCCCTAAATAACATAGTAACAAAAATGTAAAAAACATTCTCCCATTATGGTCATCTTATATATTAATTTTTTATTAAACAGATTTTTCATGTCCAAGTAACAATAAGGTGTTGTGTCAACATTATTTTAGAAGGGGGAAAGTGCTTCATTTTACAAAAGTAACTGTTCTGCATGTTTCATTTACTTTTAAATTCTGTATGTGTTTATTATTCCCTATATAATAACTTTATATTTTTATAAAACATTTTATATCTAAGCATCATGAAAGATGACATGTAAAATGAAGGCAAAATCTCAAGTGTAAGACACATATATTAGGTAATGAACATTAAAACAATGATATGTAATGGAATTTGGTAGAATTATTTTTGTCATTAAGAATAAAGTAAGATAGGGAAATTTGCAAAACTTATATTAGTTATATGGGAAAGTAATAATAGACATTGCATCCCTTATAAAAAGCACTGCAAATTCTAAACTGTTTATGTAAGTAAATAAACATTACTTTCACACCAGAGTATTTCTGAAAGTTGAAGCAAAATGCCATGTATAGCACACTCTTATCTGACTTTGCAGAGGACACACCAGAGAAATAAGGATGTTCATATGGAAATTAAAAAAAGATAAGCTTACTTGGTGAGCAATATCTCTTTAATAGACAGCTTAGGAATTAAATTTGTTCAGACATCTTAAGTACATTTCATTAGCCCACTTTAGGAATACAGTGCTAATGACAAAACACTTTTTTTTTGTATGCCAAACCAAATAGATCCATCATGGGATTGTTTTCATTAACGAAGCATTTAAATGTTGTGTACTTTTGAAGCAATTATTTTGTTTTGTTTTAGAGAGGGGCTATTAAAGGCTAAAATAAAATAACAATCCATGATCCTCTTGAGATAGGGCTTTATAGAACAACTCTGTTAGAGTCCTTTGATGTAGTCCAAGAATGAAATATCACCAGCTAGTGCTGTTGACTGAATATTTATTTGCATTACTCAATGACATGAATAATTCATGTGAAGCTAGTTGTTTTTTTATAGTTGTTGTTTTTAGTAACTCTCTAAACATTCAAGAGACCATTTTTTTGCCTTTTCTAGGTGTATGAATAAGGGAGGTTCTTTTACTGAGATTTTGACTGTAGAATTTGAAATCGTTAAAATCTTAGAGTTTCAGAGTTGAGTTAGACCATTAGTCGGTCCCTACTTAAAACATAAATAAATTTCTTGTCCAATATCCCCAACAAACTGTCTCCCAGAACCTGTTTGAATGGCAACATTATTTGGATAATTTATCATATTTTTAGTTTCATCTCACTTTAAAATCTTTAACTTTTGATGTTATGATGTAATTCATTTAAAAATATTTCTCTACTATATAGATTGAATTTTTAAATTGACTTCATTATTGATGATACTTGGAGGAGTTCAAATACTTAAGTATGATTGTAATATTAAAGGAGTAAAATTGTAATTTTAAGTCATACCCAATGAAAATAATGTGAAAAACAAGTAAAGTAGCATATCTGGTTCATTAGTTGAAGGTATAGTAGACAGCATTCATGACTAGTATGATTTAAGAAACCTGTCCTAAGAAGAAAAGATTTCTTTCTAACTTCATGCCTGAACTTTGGTTTTCCCAATAGTTTTTAAAGATAGATAAATAAATAGATATGTAGATATATAGCTAGCTAGCTAGATGATAGATAGATAGACAGATAGAGAGACAGATATAAAGATGTAGATAAATGATGGAAATAGAGATATATAGCTCTTTTTTAGAGAATTACCTGAATAAAATTCCAAACTTTGTAGTTATGTTTACTAGAATCACTCAAGTGATATCCTACAGAAATAATGAAAGTCATGATTTTCATTTGTGATTCTTTCTAGCTCTTTCTTATCTTTAAAAATATTAGCAAGGGGTTTATAAATCTCTTTCCTCATGGTTCCTTTCAATATGTTGCTATTCAAGTGGCCTCCTACTTCAGATCTATTTTATTTCATTCAGTTAATTTTAATTAATGACAGGAAATCTTGTGGTTACTTATGTACTTTAAAAAATAATCATGGAAATATCTTTAGAGAACTGCAAATACAATCATATACTATGCTTATCTTATCAATTTACTTTTATATTCCATGTGTAAATGTGAGGTTCAAATTTTAGAATATTATTACCTCATATTTCTGTCTATTTCATTTATGCAATTTGAAAGAACTAAATTGAATTCAGAAGATTGAGATTCAGGCCCCCTTGTTGGCAAATCAATCTTCCCGAATTTAATTGCTTTAATTGTAAAATGTAAATATAACCCATTGTTGAACATCCCCCAAGTTTACTTGATTTTCATAGATCAGGTCAAATCTGGGGATCTTACTGGATAATTTTCTTCCTATGTTTCATTATGAACATGAACATGCCTTCACAATCTCCAAATATAGATTATTTTTATGAAGACATGGGCAAATGGTTTACTAGCTCCTGTACAAGCACTTAAAATAACAAAATATATATATATATATATGACAAAATGAAGCTATATTCCAAAGAAAATATTAACTATAAAAGGATTCACAGAGTCCAGATGTATATTAAAGACAATTATGTACAAAGGCCAATAAACAGTTAAAGAAAATCAAAAGACACTAAAGACTTCACTGGAGCTCTAAAACAAGTTTTTAAAAATATGCAACCTTCCCCCAAAAGTTCAATTATATTACTGTGTTGTTGAACATGCAAAACTACTTCCCACAAGACCTCTACTAACCAAATCATTCACTGAAATAATACATTTTGTGAAGGTCTAGATCTCTTGCTTTCCCAAGTCACATGTTCCCTTCATTGATACTTTAGCTATGGAGGTCTTGTGATTCTTTTCCTTTTACAAGCAACAAACTATTCAAGATATCCCCTTCTCTCTCTAGAAGATAGGGACTCCAAACTCCAAACTTTCAAAGTCTTAATTTGGGGGATATTAGGATATCTAGAGAAACAGATAAAAAAATAGATAGATAGATAGATAGATAGATAGATAGATAGATAGATAGATTAGATAGATGGATGGATGCATGTTTTTTTGTATTTGTCCTTCATTCTCAAAGAGGACCATCACATCTAGATAATACATGATGTGCAGTTGACTTTGATTTGAGTGGGGGAGGACTGTGCAAAGTCACCAACCTCACTTTCTTTTCCTAAGCCATCTGGGTCCAGTGGCATGATATTTATCAGAATGACTGGACATGTCCCAGGATGCAATGTGAGACTCTGGCTCTTTCAGGCCAAGGTCATATCACAATCCTAACTTTGAGTGAGGTACACCCATTCAATGAATAGGTTTCTTTAAGTTACTCAAGGAATGGCCCCTTTAATAAAAAAAATCAAACAGGGAGAGGAAGACCCCCAGGGTTCCTGGGTAAAAGAGAATCAAATTACTATTTAGTTTTTACATTCATTCTGTTCTGGGTGAGTGGGAACTTGTTGTCCAGTCTGTGAGTTCCAGAGCGAATTGGGTTTAAGGCTTGATCTTTGAGCAAGAAATGTAGCCAGTAAACCCAAAGGAAAAAGGCAGCTTTTGGCCATGGAGTTTACCTTTTCCTGGGTAGAATAGCAGAGGAGAGGAGAGGAGATGGGTGGATGGATGGATGGATGGATGGATGGATGGATGGATGGATGGATAGATGGATGGATAGATAGATATTTATTGCCAAGTAAATTCCAAGGCTAGTACTATCTATGAAATCTCTCTACTCTGGTTAGAAAGCTAGATTCTGGGATCAGGATGCCTAGAAAATAGAAATGTGCCTACTTCTTCATGAGAGTTTGGGTTTCAAGAACACTGTCTTTTAGTTTCATTCTAAAACTAGGACTATATGTACATGTCTACTTTTTCTATGTGCTTCCATAGGAAGATTACCAAAGCTCTAGGTTGTGCCATCTATTGAGCTTAAAAGATCTAGCCTCAGGATGTATTTAAGCACATCTTCCCCTGTCTTGTCCTTCTACTGCAATTCCCTGTCAATTGCTTCATTGGGTGAGCTAGTGGAAAAGACTTGTGAGAAAGAATAAAAAATCATTATCTTCTAATCCCCTGCAGTAACACAGAAAAAAATATATTCAAAGGAAAAGAAGAGAGTAAAAAGGACCAAGAGCTAACTTTCTCTCTGTCTTTCTCTGTCTCTCTCTGTCTCTCTGTCTGTCTCTGTCGATTTCTCTTTCAATTTTTCATGTATAATACTTATACTTTGATTTTCTTACTTATTTTTAAAACTCAAATAGCTAATGATTTAGTATGTGTGTATTTATATATGCATGTATCTATATAGGTATATATAAAATGTGTTTTGTACATACATGTACATATGTACACATATGCATAGATACACATACAAATATATCATATACACAGTACCTATATATTATATATGCATACACACATTTACATGTATAGCACCTTTTAGAGAGGAGTATTAAGTTAAAAGTTACAATAACAAATATAGAAATATACTCTCCCTCCAGAAGCAGGAGAAATAATCCCTCTACCCTTATACCTCAGACTCTGGGAAGGTGAAGATGATTAGGTTCACAGCTTAGCTGAGTTGTCACAGAGCACAGTTCTAGTTCTAAGTCTAAAACCCTGCCAAGGACTCGAATCTTAGGCATCTTGGTTTCTCAGGGATTCCATGCTGGACAAGCTGACTGAATCACTCTACTTGCAATCCTGGCTCCAAGGTCATCATGGTTTGAATTTGCCAGTCCATGAGGATTGTGTCTGTCATGTGAAGCTGAAAATGAGGAACATAAAACAGAAGCTAATATCCACAGGCCCATTTCTTGGACTCAGGTTAAAAGAGAGCTGGGAAAAAATATATTTCCTCTTAACCATTCAGTTCATAGCATCCATGCTGAACACAGAAGGTAAGGATGTAGCAGACAGAAGACATCAAAAAGAGTTTAGCTGAAAAGATGGCAGTGAGGAGAGGAAAAGGCTGTCCTGCAACTTTTAACAAGCAGTCAATTAAAGGAGGCAAACCACACCCACAGGGTAGTGGAAACATAAGGTTCCATGTCAATCAACTTGGGCATATTCAACAGCCCCTCACTGGGGCCTCCTATGGATACCTTCTCGATGTTAGAATATGGCATCCCCAAAGAAGCCTGTTACATACATATTTTTTAAAAAAGAGTCCTTATTTTAATTTATTGATTCAATGTTTGCTCTTATTTCAATTTTGGTAAGCTTTGTGTGTTCGTATAAAAATCCTTGTTGCATTTTAGAGTATTTTTCAAATTGCATGTTCTATATATTCAATTGTTTTTGAAGGCAAAGTTAAGTGACTTGCCCAGGGTTACATAGCTAATTAGGGTCTAAAGCCAGATGTGAATTTAGTTTCCCATGATTCTAGGGCTGCTGCTCTACACACTGCATCACCTAGGTGCCCTGCATGTCCAACTTATTGATGTGTACTTTAAAAAAAACTAATAAAATATTTAAAAATATATATTTTTCATCAAAAGAATACTTTGGTTGCATACTAAACATTTTGCTATGTTGTTTTATTGTTCTCATTATTTTTAATGAAATTATCTATTGTTTATATGATATGTGCTTTTACTCACCAAATCATCATACTTAAGTTATTTAGTCTCCAATTAATTTTTTATTATTTTCATTGAATTGTGTTTCGTAAAGAACATATTTAAAATTTGCATTTTTCTCTATTTGTTTCCAAGGTTTTATACTTTAATACAGGGTCAATATTTATAAAGATGTCATACTCAGACAAGAAATATGCATGTCCTTAATTGTAGTATATGAATGGAATTATGCTATAAGAAATGACGAATAGGTGGACTTCAGAAAAACCTGGAAAGATTTATGTGAACTGATGCTGAGTGAAATGTGCAAAATCAGGAGAACATTATGTACATTACAGCCACACTGTGTGAGAAGTAGTTTTCATAGACTTAGCCCTTGTCAGAAATGCAGGGACCCAAAACATTTCCAAAGAACTCATGATACAAAATGCCATCTGCATCCAGAGAAAGAACTATGGCGTTGGAATGCAGAATGAAGTAGGCCATTTTCTCCTTGGTTATGTTTTGTTTTGTTTTTCTCCTGGTTTCTCTCATTAGCTATAATTCTTCTATGCAACATGACTAATGTGAAAATGTGTTTAGTACAAATATATATGTAGAGCTCATGTAAGATTGCATGCCATCGTAGGGAGGTATATCAGTAAACATCCCAACATACGCAGTGGGGGGGCTGCTATCACGGGTTCTTGGATCTGCATTTGTAAAACGAAAGGCAACTTTTGAGGGGTTAACAATCACTTAATCAAGTACATGTATCAATCCTTTAACATATATCAACACACATATAATATATATAATATAACATATATTATATTATAACATATATAACATATAACATAACATATAACATATATAATATAACATATATTATTCTCCTATTTCAGGGAAGTCAGCACTCTGAACTTCAAAGAAAATACAGAGAAATTAGAGATCAACAGACACGGCTTACTCTGCCTGAATTAAACAGACAGTTGGTCACCAAGTATCTGACCATAGTTATCAGAGAGGGAAGCACTACATCTGGGTTCTCAAAGTGGGGGAAGGGGAGCTATAAAATGTATCTTCCTAAAGAAGAGATCTGACCATGTGACCTCAGCCACTCCACCCACCTCCTTTATTCTGTTATCGTTAGTGATTCCCCGTCTCCTCTTTAACAAAATATTAAACTATGTGCTTTTAAAGCCTTTCATAATGTGGACCCTTCCTAATTTTCCCAGTTTTCTAACATTTTTTTCTCCCTCCTTATACTTGTATTCTTCTATTTAATGACCTTTTTGCTATATTTGGTCTTTCTTTGTACATCTGATGATTAGTGCAGTCCCTGACATGTTGCAGGTGTGTAATAAATTCAAGTAATTGATTTATGCAGGCTAGGTCTTTTATTAAAATTTGTATTGGCTATGTTTATTGGTCTGAGATTATGATTGCTACCTCTGACTTTTTGCTTCAGTTGAAGCAAAACAGGATTTGCTTGTTGTCTTTATTTTAACTCACTTTATTTCCAAGCTCCTTATCTGCTACCTAGAAACATGCCCATGTCATTTGTATTCTGACAAGAAAATACTCATTTAATCCTGCCATCCCCACTACTTATAGTCTTATGTCACTTTTGCCCTTTTTGGTTAAATTCCTGAAAAAGTCCATTTATAATGCATGTCTCCACTTTCTCTTCTCTCACTTTCTTATTTTAAGAATTTTTCAGGGGAGGAGCCAAGATGGCAGAGTAGAAAGACTCATGTATGCTAGCTCCGAAGCCACAGCCCATATAATTCCTGCAAAAAGAACTCCCCACAAATTCTGGAGCACTGCAAGGTGCGCAGAAACACAGTGGAAAAGGTTTCCATTCCAGAGAGCCCTGGAGAGCCATCCCCAGGAGTCCATCGTGCTCGAGACAGCAGAGCCCACCCCTGTGCTGCCCTGGCTGCATGGCCCCAGAGAAGCAGATCCAAGCAGGCTTCAGGGATGCAACCTCCGGCAGCTGGGAAGGTCCCTTCACCCACAGGCACTCCAGGTCAGTGAGAGAGACTTCTGGGCTGGCAGAGAGGGGAGCAAGGTGTCTCTGTGACTCAGGCCCCCTTGGGAGGCAGCAGCAATGGAGGTCTGAGACTCCCAGAGCAGCAAGCAGAAGTTCAGGGCCATTACCAAAGATCTCTGCATAAACACCCTGAGGGAACTGAGCCTGGGAGGTGGCCCTGCCCCCACCCACTCCATTACTGAAGGTCTCTGCATAAAGCCCCTGAGGGAACTGAGCCTGGGAGGTGGCCCTGCCCCCACCCGAGCACCAGAACTTAAGCTCACATTGAATAGCAGCCGTGCCTGCCACAGAAAGCCCATTTGAATCTCAGACCCCAAGCACTAGCTGGGCGGATCTAGGCGAGGGTGGATAGGAATCTCAGAAGTCAAGTAACTGGATGGGAAAATGCCCAGAAAAGGGAAGAAAAATAAGGCTATAGAAAGCTACTTTGAGGGGGTACAGATGTTCCCTCCTTTCAATTATGATGACGAGGAAGAATTCTTACCATCAGGGAAAGACGTGGAGGTCAGGGCCTCTCTATCCCAGACATCCCAGGTGGATGTCCGGTGGGCTCAGGCCATGGAAGAGCTCAAAAAGGATTTTGAAAATCAAGTTAGACAGGTGGAGGAAAAGCTGGGAAGAGAAATGAGAGAGATGCAAGAAAAGCATGAAAAACGGGTCAATACCTTGGTAAAGGAGACCCCAAAAAATGCTGAAGAAAATAACACCTGGAAAAATAGGCTCACTCAATTGGCAAAGGAGGTTCAAAAAGCCAATGAGGAGAAGAATGCTTTCAAAAGCAGAATGAGCCAAATGGAAAAAGAGGTTCAAAAGCTCACTGAAGAGAATAGTTCTCTCAAAATTAGAAGGGAACAGATGGAGTCTAATGACTTTCTGAGAAACCAAGAAATCATAAAACAAAACCAAAAGAATGAAAAAATGGAAGAGAATATGAAATATCTCATGGGAAAAACAACTGACCTGGAAAATAGATCCAGGAGAGACAATTTAAAAATTATGGGACTACCTGAAAGCCATGATCAAAAAAAGAGCCTAGACATCATCTTCCATGAAATTATCAAGGAAACCTGCCCTGACATTCTACAACCAGAGGGCAAAATAACTATTGAAAGAATCCATCGATCACCGCCTGAAAGAGATCCAAAAAGAGAAACTCCTAAGAACATTGTAGCCAAATTCCAGAAATCCCAGGTCAAGGAGAAAATATTGCAAGCAGCTAGAAAGAAACAATTCCAGTATTGTGGAAATACAATCAGGATAAGTAAAGATCTAGCAGCTTCTACATTAAGGAATCGAAGGGCATGGAATAGGATATTCCAGAAGTCAAAGGAACTAGGACTCAAACCAAGAATCACCTACCCAGCAAAACTGAGTTTAATATTTCAGGGAATAATATGGTCTTTCAATGAAACAGAGGACTTTCAAGCATTCTTGATGAAAAGACCAGAGCTGAAAAGAAAATTTGACTTTCAAACACAAGAATGAGAAGAAGCATGAAAAAGTAAACAGCAAAGAGAAGTCAGAAGGGACTTACCAGAAGTGAACTCTTTACATTCCTACATGGAAAGACAATATTTGTAACTCTTAAAACTTTTCAGTATCTGGGTAGGTGGTGGGATCACACACACATGTACACACATGCACACACACATACACACATGCATGCACGTACAGAGAGCACAGAGTGAATTGAATGGGATGGGACCATATCTTAAAAGAAATTAAGGTAAATGGTGAGAGAGAAATGTAGTGGGAGGAAAGAGGGTGAAATGGAATGGGGTAAATTATATGTCATTCAAGAAGCAAGCAGGAGACTTTTTAGTGGAGGGAAAAAGAGGAGAGCTGAGAAAAAAACAAGAAGTTTACCCTCATCACATTTGACTAAAGGAAGGAATAAAATGCACACTCATTTTGGTATGAAAACCTATCTTACAATACAGGAAAGTGGGGGAGGAGATAAGCAAGGAGGGGGATGAGGGAAGGGAGGGCAATGGAAGGAGGGAGCAATTTGAAGTCAACACTTGGGGAGGGACAGGATCAAAAGACAGAATAGAAACAATAGGGGGCAGGATAGGATGGAGGGAAATACAGTTAGTCTTATACAACTCGACTGTTATCGAAGTCATTTGCGAAACTACACAGATAGGGCCTATATTGAATTGCCTGCCTTCCCAAAGGGAATGGGTGGGGAGGGAGGGATGGGGAGAATTTGGAACTCAAAGTTTTAGGAACAACTGTTTAGTATTGTTGTTTCTACTAGGAAATAAGAAATACAGTTAATGAGGAATAGAAAGTCATCTGGCCCTACAGGACAAAAGAGACGATGGGGACAAGAGAAGGGAGGGATGATAGAAGAGAGGGCAGACTGGTGATAGGGAAAATTAGAATGCTCAGTGTATTGGGGTGGGGTGAGGGGATAAAAGGGGAGAAAATTTGGAACCCAAAATTTTGTGAAAATGAATGTAAAAAGTTAAATAAATAAATTTATATTAAAAAAAAAGAAAAAAAAAACAAAATTTTTCTCACAACTTCTTATAACCAGGCTTTCAACCTCATCATTCCATGAAACTGCTCTTTCCAGTTATCATTGACCTCTTAATTGCCCCGTGACCTTTTCTTCATTTTTATTCTCAACCTCTCTTTAACCTTTGACATTGTTGCCTTTTCTTCTTGATACATTCTTCTCTGTAGATTTCAGGAAAACATTCTCTCCAGGTTCTTCTTCTACTACTCAGTCTTCTTTGCTAGATTTTCATCCAGATCGTAGGTGGCCCACAGGATTCTTCCTAAGTCCTCTTCTTTTCTCTCTTTATACTAGTTCATGTGGTTATCTCAACTCCTATTAATTTAATTACCATCTGTATGCCAGTAATTCTCCAGTCTTCCTATTGTCCTAATCTCTCTGCTGACCTCCAGATATTCATCTCTAGTTGCCCTTTAGATATCTCAAACTGAAAGTCCAATAGACATCTTAAATTCAACATGCCCTAAACTGATCTCATCTTTCCCTCTAAACCCGTCACCCTTCTAACTTTCTTATAACTGAAAAGGGCAATACCATCCTTTCAGACCTTCAGCTTGATAGTATAAAGATCACCTTCCCTCCTCATTATTTCTGAGTCCTCCATGTACAATCTGTTGCCAAAGCCCATTTCACCTTTTCCAACATATCTAGAATATATCCCTCTCTCCGATACTGTCACTACACTGAAGCAGGTTCTCATCACCTCATGCTTTGGCTATTACAATAGCCTGATGGTGAGTCTCCCTATCTTAAGTCTCTCTTCATTTTACTCTAGTCTCCACCCAGTCACCAAAGTGATTGTCTTAAAGTACAGATACAACCATGTCACCTCCTTATTCTCTAAATTCCAGATGCGCCTTATGGGCTCCAGGATCAAATAAAAATTCACGCTTTGGAATTCAAAGCCCTTCATTATTAGCCCAATTCTATCTGTTTTGCTTCTTGCTCCCATCATGCTGTTTTTAATCCAGTGACGCTGGAGTCCTTGCTTTTCATTTAAAAAGGTATTTCTTTGAGTTTGGAATTTTTTCCTTGTGGTTCCCTATGACTGGAACACTGTCAGCTAAAATCCCATCATTTCTCTCTGCTTTCCTTTTCTATGCTGAGGCTAAAGCCATGAGTATGCTCAGACTTCAGAAGAGGCTTGCTTCTAGTGTTCTTTGATGTGGAAAGAAGGTATGACTTGATCCCAACGAGACCAAAGAAATTGCCAACGCCAATTCCCATCAGCAGATCTGGAAGCTGATTAAAGATGGGTCTATCATTCCTGTGCACTCTCCTCTTTGATGTCAGAAAAATATTCTGGCTCTATGGAAGGGCAGGCACATGGGTAGTAGTAGGAGAAAGGGTACTGCCAGTGCTCATATGCTTGAGAAGGTGACCTAGATGCAGCAAATGAGGATCCTGTGCTCTGTGCCGTCTGCTAAGAAAATATTATGAATCCAAGAAAGATTGACAGCCGCATGTACCACAGCCTGAACTTGTCCCTGGAGGGAAATGTGGTGAAAAATAAGTGGGTCTTCAGGAAGCACATTCATAAACTGAAGGCAGACAAGGACTAGAAGAAGCTCTTGGCTGACCAGGCTGCAGCTCATCAATCCAAGACTAAGGAAGCACAAAAGCATTAGGAAGGGTGTCTGCAGGCTAAGAAAGAGGAGATCATCAAGGCTTTGTTCAAGGAGGAGGAGAGAAAGAAATGATCCTCCCCTATCTCCCCTGCACATAGTACACTTCTGTTTGGCTTGTACATTAAAACTTGAAAGACTGCTAAAAAATAAAGTAAAATAAAATCCTGTCATTTATGGGAAGTTCCCAACCCCTCTCAAATTTAATTCTTTCTCCCTGCTAATTATTTTCTATTTATCCTGTATGTAGATTGTTTGTAACATGCTTGCATGTTGTCTGCCCTCTCAGATTATAAATGCCTTGAAGACAGGGATTTTTTTTTTGCCTCTTTTTGTATCCCCAGCATTTTTCATAATTTCTGGTACATAGTATTAGATATTATTATCAATAATTATCAATATTACTAAATATTGATTGATTGATTATTGAATTCTCAATCCTGTTCGGGGGTAAAAAAAACTATTAACTGCTGCTCTATGATATTCTTGTGGATGCCAAAACATGGACTCAAGACTGCAGCCCATCCAAGTTCTGTTATACACCTGCCAGTTGACTATCTGTAGGAACAGGTTCCTTTCTCTATATCTGAAACTGTGTTCAAAGGTCAAAAAGACAGAACTACAGATTGACTCTTCTTTCTGCTCCCTACATTTTGTTAAGTCTGACCCTGTTGAATTGGGGATCCTCTCTTGCCTATGCATCCCATTGTAATATGCTAGAAACCTCTATGCAGTGTCTTCTTCACAAGACCTTATGTCCAGGGCCTGTAGAACTTTGTCCATCTCCTTCTTCTAATTTCAGATTGAAAAATAATCCATTGTTGACTCAGCAATACTTCTTCTAGGACTGTATTCCCAAGAGATCATAAAAATGGCAAAAGGTCGCACATGTACAAAAATGTTTATAGCAGCTCCCTTTGTAGTGGCCAAAAACTGGAAATCAAGGTGATGTCCATCAATTGGGGAATGACTGAATAAATTGTTGTATGTGAAGGTAATGGAATACTATTGTGCTATAAGAAATGATGAACAGGACGACTTCAGAGAGGCCTAGAAAGACTTATATGAACTGATGCTGAGTGAAGGGAGCAGAACCAGGAGAACTTTATATACAGCAACAACCATAGCGTACAAGGATTTTTTCTGGCAAACTTAGAACTTCATTGCAATGCAAGAGCTTAAAATATTCCCAGTGGTGTCTTAAGGCAAAATGCTTACCACATCCAGTGAGAGAATTATGGAATTCAATCACAGAATGGAGCAGATCATTTTCTTTTGTATTACATGTTGGTTTGTTTTATTATTTCTCCCATTCATTTTAATTCTTCTATGCAACATGACTAAGGTGAAAATGTATTTAATAGGAATATGTGTGTAGAATGTAGATAAAATTGTATGCCGACTCAGGGACAGAGCGGGGAGGAAGGGGAAAAGGATAGTGGAAAATATCTAAGTTATATGGAAGAGATTGTAGAACACTGAAAACAAATAAAATAATAATAATAAAAAAAGAATCCATTGTATTTTCTCCTTGGATTTTCCAGTCATGACTTGGTCTCATATTATTTCTAGACCTCTGTTAGAATAGTTGCCATGTAGAGATGGACCATAGTCTCCTATTCCACCAACTTTACTAGTCTCCACCTCACAATATTGTCTTGAGAATTTAATGAGATAACATGCTATTTATTTTTAACTGCTAAGTGAAATACAATGCCAGCAATTTCTTTTTCTGTTGTCATCATCATTATCATTTCCATCATCTTGAATCTTGGCAAATAGGTGGTGAAAGTGGATAACATGCTAGAATTAGAATCAGTAATACCTGAGTTCAAATCCTATCTCAGACATTTACAGACATTACAATTTTTATGACCCTCAGTGAGTCACTCATCCTCTCAGTCTCAGTCACCTAGAATGGAACTACTGTTAGCATTTACCTCATAGGGTTGTTCCAATGGTCAAATAAGGCATATATGTATATATATATATAATATATATATATATAATATATATGTATGTATGTGTGTGTATTTATATATATATAAAATATGTGTGTATGTGTATGTATACATATATGCATATATATGGTGGTTTGCAAACCGCAAAGCACTACATAAATATTATCATCATACTATCATTATTGTTTTTATAATTATTATTATATCCATACAAATACGAAGAAACAGAAATGCTAAGCTCAAGTAACAGGAACCAACAGTGATTAAATCAATAATAACAATAACTCAACATTTTCATAATTCAAGAATAATAAGCATATGTATATATGTGTGTATAGACACATACATATGAATGTGTGTATGTGTATATATATGTATATATATATATATACATATATATATATATACACACACACATACATATTTGTGTATGGAAAATTTTATCATCCCAACAGCCCTTTGGGTTAAGTAGTTTATCATGAAACCTGTTCCACAGTGAAGGGACTGAGCCTATAAAAAACTAGATGAATTTCTCATGTTCAAAAAACTAATTAGTAGTAGGGTTGTTACTCAAACCCAGATGTTCTGACTTCAAATGTCATTTTCTTTTCATTATACAATGTTATCCAGAGTTGGGGAAGGGCAAATGAGAAAATTTCCCAGCAGTCACTTACTAGTATAAGGTATTCTTCCACTGATGTTTCCCACTTCACACAGTTCATTCATACAAGAGGTAGAGGGAGCCTTGGTCTTTGCTACTTGAAACCATGCACAGTTCCAGGTTAAAGGGAAAATCAAAGAGGAGATATATTATTGGGACAGTTTTTTTTTTTTTTCCCTCTATAAGTAAGAAAAATGCATTTTCTAGGCAGAAATGCAATTTTTGGCCCAGAATTGTTTTCATAGTTTCCATTAAGTGAAGGTCAGATATACACCTGAGAATAAATTTGGAACATATGTTCTCAGAAATATCAATTTTTTTTAATCATGGAAAGTGATTCCTAATAGGTAAACTCAATCAATATCTTGGATCCATGTTCCTCTTCAAATTCTTTATCCCAAATATCTGTGTACAGGTGTTGAATAAGATAATGAAAGTTGATGAGATACATTTATTAAGCACCATGAGGATGTTAACAACAATTACAATTTTCATGCTAATAGAACATTCATTCATGTTTGATGTTTAAATAATTTCATTATCAAGAATAATAGGATTGACAATGACAACTTTCTTAATTACTAACTCCGACAGGAAGCCAATGCTAATTAGAATTTCAATTTTTTAAAAAATGTATTGCACTGTTTGTAATCAGAATAAAATGGCTTCAGTGAAGCAGTTTGGATATTGACTGAGTTACCATTTTAATTGCTAGTATATGTGGAAAGAAGAAGATTTATGGGGATTTTAAATTACTGGCTTAAAAATTGCCTAGTGCATAAGTGATTTTCAAGTAGATGATGACAGTTTCTGCTATATTTGACAGATCTTAAAAATGATTTTAACATGTCAATTACATTTTGAAATGAAAGCTTCTGAAGATGAAAATATTGTAAATTACCTTAGAAATGATAGCATTTCACTTTTTATGATGAAAAAATAAAGCTTTAGCACTAAATATTTTGGTTGTACAAATTTCTTAAGATAATGGTGTCATATCTTAATCATACAGGTCACTGTTCAGACAGCATCAATTTATAGTTCTAAGGCTGTTCTATAGCTTACCCCTTAATTATGAAGCAGCATTAGTCAAACAACAACCTATCACTACAACCCAATAGTAAATTTCTCTCATTCAAAGAAACGTGTTAGATTAAGGTAAAAAAATAGCTTATATAAAATCCACAGATCTTTGTAATATGTGGTCATTTTCATAGATGATATTAGTGTAATCTTTATGGTTTTGTTGGAATACTATAAGCCTGAAGGCTCAATCAGCCTGGATATTGTCAGGTGGACATTTAAAACCATTTGGGAGGAGAAGACTCACTCAAACAATTCAAGATGCTTGGCTAACAAGAAATACATAGCAACCCACCTTTTGACTGGCACTACTTTATTACTTTTTGAAACCAGGTTTCTCATAGAGGTAGTTCCCTCTCTCCAACCTTAATCTTTTTTACTTCAATTCTAGTGTCCTTCCCTCTATTCTATACTTTCTTTTCCATGTCAGGCACCCACCGAAACTGATGGCACCCTAGTTTCTCTGTCAACACTAACAAATTTAATTTTGCCCATATCTGTAAGTTCTAGAGAAAGGTAATCCTTTATCACATCACTTTCCTGCTCAAAAAGCTTTCCAATTATATCTAGGATAAAATATAAATGTCTCTATTTGACATTTAAAACATTTTCCAATATGGCTACATCCTATCTTTCTAGGCCTAGGCTAATTGTCTGTTACTTCCCTCACCGTCTGCCTCTTTTCTAACTAAATTGGTCTTGCTTTTCACCTAAGTCAATATTCTATTTACTTTCCCTTCATACAGTTGCTCACTTCACCTGGAATGTGTACACATGCACACACACACACACACACACACACACACACACTGAAAAACTTTGATGGTCTCTTCGCAAAGTGGGAAACCTAATAATATCTCAGAGTAATAGAGTAGATTACCTCTAAAGGTAATGTGTCCCCTCACCTCTAACTCCTCCTCCCATACCCTACCGGGAGACCTTCAGTTATAAGCCGCATACATGCCTTTTGGCATGTTCCACTGGGAATTCTTTTCAGGAATACTTTTGGTTTAGATGACTGGTGAGATCCCTTATAACTCCCAGATTCTTATCTGTGATTTCCTGGGTACAAGTGGTTCTACCCCCTGATGGTAGAACTCTCACTGACTTGGGGGGGTTTGGGTAGTGTGCACACATATGGTAGCAGAAGCTGCCCCTCACTTCTATTCAATAAGTGAAAACTTAGCAATGATAACAACAAAATGTATTAAATAGCTAATAAGGACAAGACCTTTAACTAAGGGTCATGTATACCTAAAGGAAAAGCAAAGCTGACCTTTTCATCAAGAAGCCTACAGAGTAGTAATTTGGGTTTATTGGACAAAAACTGGTATGTACACACCAAATGGGGCATAACTGGAGGCACAGTTAGGCCAAAATGAAAATTATATATCTACTAACATACATATACTTACATATATATTTTCTTCACCATCAAAATGTAAACTCTCAGACTATTTACCTCTCCACTAGCCCTCACTAAGGAGTGACTATCACATCATAAGAACTAAATAATAGTTTGCTAATTGATATCTGTATATCTATGTCTGTCTATTACTTATAGACAATTGTATGAGCATAAAATATACATGCATATGGTATTGCAAAAAAGTTACCATTCTGCTGTTTTGAAAGACAAGGCATTTTATCACATAAAAAAGTCTGTGATTAAATGAGATGGCTATCTTCTAAATATATGTGTTGTGTATTACTTGAATTTTGGAGTTTCAGTAAATTAAAGGGAAAAAGAAATAAACAAGTTGCATAAAAAGGGCTTCATAAAAGACTTATTCAAATGCTTAAAATATAAATGATTATTTTTGATTTGTTTTGTTTTTTTACTGAAAGTGAACAAAGCCATTTCCATCCTATATTTTATACTCATTTAGTTACATTCTTGATAATGAAAATATAAAAGATCAGTGTAAATATGTACTGTAGAGGAAAATGGAAAAAATCTTGCTATTTGCTTTTAGATAGGCTTATAATGTGAAATAATTGTCTGCATTACATCCAATCATGAATATAGTTCCCTTTCTAGCCATTTTCATAAAATCTTTTAAAATACACATACACACACACACATATACACTATGGTAAAAATAAAAGGCATTACTACTATTTTATTATTATTTATTTATTATTAAAAAGCAATCCAGAATTTAACAGTTTCAAAGACACAAAAAATTACCCATTTCAGGTTGATTCAAAATAATATAAGGAAAATTGTTTTCCAAAGCTCAAAATGTAACATGCTCAAATTAAATTTGAAGCCTTTGACTTTAGAGATTAAATCTAGGAAGATAAATGTTAAGAAATCTGTACTGACTCTCTCTATAACCTACTTTAAATCTCAACCATCAGTAGATTGAATTGTGAGAAAATTAATCTGTCCACAAAAAAAGAATCACTAAATCTGATCCCCCAAAATCTCCAAAGTCCATATGATTAAATGTTTAAATGCTTTGACTAGTGTCGTATGAATAATGCAGAATTCTCTGCACTTTAGTAAAACCCCATTAAGACATCTGTGCAATCAGCATACTTAGGATTTATGTGTTCATGAGTACATTCTTTGTGCCAACTGAGTGTACACAATAACAAAGTTAAAAGCTTTCACTAACCTTTTATGTCTAAGCAAAGAAAATCTGATAGTTATTTTCAGAAAAGAAGCAAATGGTCACTCAAAGTTCATCATTAAAAAGGATTATTTAGAAGGGCATAAATTAGAGACAGGAATCTGGGATCTCTATATAATTTTAATTAGTTTCTCCTGATTTTTTCTTATAACATATGAATTTTGCTCTTAAGAGTTTGAAACTCCTCTACATACAATACGTTCATCTTAAGGCTATTTTGAAGCTAAAGCTAAGGTTAAAAAAATCAAACAGTATACAAAACCTTGACAGGCTAGAGTAGGTTGCCCCAAGTCACAACAAACAGAAACTATATAGAACATATGTCAGATATGTCCAAAATTTTTTCAAAAAATATTGTTTTAGCCTAATATAAGTATTGGGATCAACTATTATCAATTTCTCTTTATTAAATGCATCTGCAAGTCTTCTACAATCTTTTCCTGAGGTCCTTTACTCCTTCATGCAATAGCAACCAACTCTCCCACTCTAACCAGACTGGGCTGACTTTGTCCCAAATAACTAGAAATCAGTCTTTGAAATACTGGAACATTCCCCAGCAAGCAAGGGAACAGAAATCAAATGAGAAATAGCTCTCCTAGTTTTCCTCAGATTTTATATTCTTGCACCTGACCTGGTTCCTGCCATGTTCCTGAAATTTTAATTAATTTGTCATTATAACAAAATTGCATGAAACATGAAAGTGGATTGCTTTGTGTGGTAGACATTTGAAGATTTCAAGACTGGATCAGAGAGAACAAGGAATTAGAAGATAAGGTGATGAATATGGACAGTTAAGAGAAGGAAGATTAGAGAAAAATGACAGGTAAGTACCTTTGGGTTAAGTGGATTTTAATCCTGTCTTATCTAATAACTTCCCTGATGTTTCTAACACACCATAGTAGAACTGACTGGTCATGGCTACATCCACCATAGGCAGACAAATAGGGTCACGTCTTGAGCCTGGTCATTGGCCTCTGCCATCATCACTATTCTGCTTCTGATACAATGAGCTACTTAGATCAAGATGGTTCAAAGTCCTTTTATTAAAAAAAATACAATTCTCAAAGATAGTTTTTGAGGTAGTTAAATAGCTGTTCAGAAGATAGAAACAAGTAAAAACCAACAACAAGTTTTCAAAAGTAGGCCAAAACAAAGCTCCCTAGAGTCTCAGTAATATCTTGTGAAACTCTAAAAATTATTTTTATACTTCCTGCCCAAAGAGTTCAAAGTCAGATCCCAGATCTATTTTCCTGGAGCAAAATTAAGTTCAACTGCACTTGGAATATACCATACCTTTGTTTCTTGCAACAGTAGCAGCAGGTTCTTGTGGAGGTTATAGGGTGACTTGACCCATATATTCTTAGTTTCACCAGTATTCAGGCCTACAATATTCTCCACTTCAATAATTATTATAATCTCAGAGAGTTTCCAGGAATGTAAGAACTTATTCATGGGGGTCAGGGCATCCCTACAGGTTAATTTAATAAGAAAGATGAAAGGAAGAAAGAAAGAAAGAAAGAAAGAAAGAAAGAAAGAAAGAAAGAAAGAAAGAAAGAAAGAAAAGAAAGAAAGAAAGAAAGAAAGAAAGAAAGAAAGAAAGAAAGAAAGAAAGAAAGAAAGAAAGAAAGAAAGAAAGAAAGAAAAGAACTTAAGGAAGAAAGAAAGGAAGGAAGAAAGAACTTAAGGAAGAAAGAAAGGAAGGAAGAAAGAAAGAGAGAAAGAAAGGAAGGAAGAAAGGAAGGAAGAAAGAGAGAAAGAAAGAGAGAAAGAGAGAGAAAGAGAAAGAAAGAAAAAAGAAAGAGAGAAAGAAAAAAGGAAGAAAAAAGAACAGAAGAAGAAAGAAAGAAAGCATGGGAGGGGGAAAGGGAGGTGGCATGAGAGAGAGGGAACAAAGAAAAGAAAGCAAAAAATTAAAATCTACACAAATAATTATTATCTTTGCAAAGTCATACATTCTATTCTTTTCATGAAGGGGAATATATACCTCTTTTTGTTCTCACTTGTATCCCTAATATAGAATGTTATATAGTTTACCTTATCAGTTTGAGATCCTACTCTGGAGATTACCTAAAGTAGAAAAATTATTAGTAGATCATTAATTGGTGTGGGTAGGTAGGTGGCACAATAAAATGTGAGGCCTGAAGTCAGCAAGACTCATCTTCCTGAATTAAAACATTCCCTTTGACACTTGCTGTGTGACCTTGGGCAAGTCACTTAACCCTGTTTTTCTGTTTTCTCATCTGTAAAATGAACTGAAGAAAGAAATAACAAACCACTCTAGTGTCTTTGCCAAGAAAATCCCAAATAGGGTCATAATGAATCTAACGACCAAATTGACCAAGTAAAATCATCAATGTCAAGAATTTAGTCACTGACATATTAAAAAAGGTAATAAGGCTGATGATCTAATAAAGGATGTGAAATAGAGGTTTGTATAAATGTCTTAAATAAGGTATAATAGAAAGAGAAATTAGAATATTTAGCAATTTGAGAGAATGAGGCATTTTGTACCGGGTTGGAAAAGGGGAATCTTATAATGAAACTGTTTCTCTTTCAATAAGTATTAATTTTGAGGGAGAAAATAGAATTTGTAAACAATTGAATGAGATAAAGAAAATGAGGTAATTATTTTGTAGAAAAAAAGGTTTTTATTCTGAGAATTAGAATCAGGTGAGAGTGATTGTGTATGCCTTTTATATTGCAGGTGTTTGTCTCCAAAGGGAATCATAGATTGAAATCCAGCACGCATCTTGGCTGAAGACACTGTGGGGTAATTTGAGCAGTCCCTAAAATCTCTTCCACTTAAAAATAGTTCTCCTACTTCCCTGAACACAGAGTCTCAAATTTCTGAGCTGGTCAAAGGCTTCCAATATCTCTTTTTAAATTGACATCTATCTTCATGTTCCAAGGGTGGAGCCAAAATGACAGAACAGAGAAAGAACTCAGTCAAGCCCTCTCAACAGACCCCTCCAAAGAACTTTAAAATAATACCTCAAATAGAATTCTGGAGTGTCACAGTGAATAAAAGGTCAGAATAAGACATTGTTCTAGCCCAACACAACTTAGGAGGTTGGAAAGAGAGAGGACTGTGACACAGGAGTAGAGACAGACCTGTAGAGTGTTTTCCTTGTATGAGTTCTTTATAAAATAGTATTTTAAGCAAGCATACACTTGATATTCAAATAATATGGCCAGGTCATTGAAGTGCCACCTTCTACAACGGAGTTTGAATGTTTGGTAGTATAGATTAGAAGAGATCTTAGTGTCTGGTACCTCATCCTGCCAGGTGATCTTCAGAATCTTTCTAAGAAAGTTCAAATGAAGCTATTTAGTTTTCTGGCATGACTCTTAATTCAGGTTCACAGGAATACAACAATGAGATCAGTGCAATGACTGTAGAACTTCATTTTAGTAGGCAGTCTAATACCTCGTCTTTGCCATACTTTCATTCAGATACTCCCAAACACTGAACTAGTTCTAGCCATGTGCGTGTGTGTGTCAATCTCATTATCAATGTGTACATCCCTGAAAAGCATACTGCCATAGTAAGTGAATTCATCCTCAGTATTTGAAACTTCTCCATTTGCTGTAACCAATGGTTACAGTGTGATGCCATCTGCTAAAGCACCTGTGTTTTCTCAGTGTTAACTGTTAGCACAAAATTAGCACAAACAACAGAGAATTAATCCATACTTGGTTGCATCTGAGCTTCAGAGACTGCATTGAGTGCACAGCCATCTGCAAACAAATAAACAAAAAAACCACACACCAATTCCCCCTCTACGTTAGTCTTGGCTTGTAGCCTTTTAAGATAAATAATTTACCTACCATCAGGGCAGTAGCTGACCTTGATGCTCTTTTTGTCCTCATTGAAGGTATCTGACAACATTGCTGAAAACATCATGCTAAAAAGCATAAGAGCAAGCAAATAGCCTTGTGACTGGGAAAGTGCAAAAGCATGAGTCATCATTCATAACTTAGGCAAGCATACTGTCATGAAATTGACATATAATACTCATGGATTTTCCTGGCCAAACAAATTTTAACATAATTTGCCATAAGCCCTCAGGTTTGACAATATCAAAGGCCTTAGTCAGATGGATGAACATTGTGTGCAGACCCCTTTCTGCTCCTGGCAGAATTTAAGCAATAAATATCACATTGACTTTCTGAAGTCACACTGCCTCTCAGGTATATGACCATAGTCCCGGCAAAGGATCACTTCTATTAAGGAGGAACCCAGCAAGAATCTTGCCAGCAATGACTAAGAGAGAGATCTCCCTTCCCCTGCTGTGATTGTCACAGGACAATATATTCCCTTTATCTTTATAGAGATGAGCAATAGAGGCATCCTTGAATTTCTGGGAAATAACCTCCTCTTGCCATATAACCCAGAAAATTTCAGTCAGCTTTTGTATGAGCAATCTTATAAATCTAAATAATAAATATTTAATAGATGTTATATATTATAATTTAATAAATATAATATTATATAATATTCTATATTATATAAATATAAACCAATTTTATAAATCTCACTTGGAACAGAATCGTCAGCAGATACTTTGTCATACAAGAGGAGAATAAGGGTATTCAAAATTTCTTATTCAGCTGGGAATTTGGCTATAGAGGGATTGACTTCAAGCTGAGATCTATAGTGAAGAGTTTCAACATTGGTTGATGATAGTCTGTTGAGAACACTATCGAAGTATTCAGCCCATCTCACCAGGATCATGTCCTTGGTACTAATCAGTGTGGCTCCATTAGCACTGAGTAATTGAGATGTACCATATGTCTTTAGCTGATAAATAACCTTTAGGACATCAAAAAAGTGCTTTGGATCATTGCTATCAGCATGAAACTGAATTTAATAACTGAATTTCATCTGACTTCTTACTGAACCATGAATTCTGTACTTCTTTAAGCTTTACTTGTACATTACATTTGATCAAGTTAAATGTTGCCTTCTCAGAGATGGATGAACTATATGAACTATGCTGCTGTAAACCCTGTGGAGTTCTCTTTTTTAATTTAGCATTTTCTGAATTTCCTTCTTAATTTTGTCCTACCAGTCTCGGTATATGTGACTGTACTTACCCAAATGAGCAAAAGCAGTGCTGCACACCAAATCTCTGAAAGCTGCCCACTCCTTTTTTTTCTCCAATATTGCCAACTGTGTTTTGGCTCCACTTTTCCTCCAAGTTATCAATGAACTGTTCCCCCTCAGAGAAGTGCTCTAATCTGTTGACATTCAGTCTTCTCATAGTCATCTTGCATTGGGGCCTCTGTTTTTGTTGAATGTGAATATATAGCTTGGAGAGGATAAGTCTATGATCAGTCAACTATTTTGTGCCATATACTGCCTTTGCCACTTATATCCTATCTCTTCTCCTTACAATGACATGGACTATTAAATGGCAATGTTTGCTGCAAGGGTGCATCCACAAAATTTTATTGAGTTTAGGTCAATGAAAGACGGTGTTGGTGATGAGAAGTTCATGAGACACACAAGTCTTCATTACTGAGTGGCCATTGCTGTTGCTGTTTCCAACTTCATTTCTCCTAGGGACTCCCTACAATGTCTAGTAATTTATGCCTCTTCTTTCATTAAAGTCACCTAGAATCATAAGCCTGTCCTCTTTCAGCATCTTGATGCTGAGGGTCTCCAGGTTTTCACAAAGTTTTTTCTTTAACCTCATCAAAATTTATCATGATGGGAACATAGGTATAGATGATGATGGTGTGGTGCCCTCGTATCCTCGATCCAGAGGATAAAATAGAAATTGAAAATCTCCCTCAATCACCACCTGAAATAGATCCCTAAATAAAAATTCCCAGGAAAATTATAGCAAAATTATAGAGCTCCAGAGAAAGTACTTCAAGCAGCCAAAAAGGAAGTATTCAAATACCATCGTGGCCACAGTCAGCATCATATAATGTTTAGTAGATATCAAGTTGATGGAGCGGGGGATTGTAATATGATATTCTGTGAGTCAAAGGAATGATAACACAACCATAAGTGATCTACCCCACAAAAATAAGTGTAGGCCTTCAAGTGAAAAATGTACATTCAATGAACTATAGGACTTTTAAATACTTCTGTTGAAAATATCAAAGATGAATAGAAAGTTTACCTTTCAAATATTAGACTCAAGAGAAGCATAAAAAGTTAAAGAAGAAAATATAAATCAAAAGGAACTCAGTGAGGTTCATCAGCTGGTTATCTTTTTATATGGGAAGATGATATATACATAAATTGTAAGACCTTTGTCCCTATTGGGGCAATCACAAAAATTTTTATATAGAAATAGGGCACAGGAATGAGTTGATCATTTTGGGATGGTATTAAAATATGACAGATAAAAAATGGATGTCCTGGGAAAAGGAGGAAAGGAAAGGAAGAATGAGAAATATTATCTCATATAAAAGAGACATGCAAGGAAGAGTTTTTACAGTGAAGAGGGAAATGGTCAGTAAGTAGCTGGTGACACTTAAATCTTACAGCTAAAGTGACAAAAAAAGGGGAAGATTATACACATGCACATACACACACTCACTCACTCAATTGATAACAGAAATCTTTCTTACCCAACAGAAACCTAGGAGGAGAAAGCGATAAGAGAAAGAGAGGAAAGACATAAAAGAAAGCTCAGATGAAAGAAGTGGTTAAAAGCAAAACAGATTTAAGAGGAAGGAGCTGATAAAAAAAGAGAAAGAGAAAGAATAAATGGAAGAAAATAGAATTGAGGGTAATGCACATTTAGTAACCATAATTCTGAATAAGAATAGTATAAACTCATGCATAAAACAGAAGTGAATAGCAGAATGGGTTACAAACCTAAATCTAAAAATATTTTGCTTTCAAGAAACACACTTGAAATATAGAGATAAGGAATTAAAATAAGGGGATGGAACAAAATCTATTATCTTTCAGTTGACGTAAAAAAAGCAGGGGTAGCAATCATGATCTCAGACAAAGTAAAAGCAAAAACAGACACTATAAAAATGGATAAGAAGGAAAACTACATATTTCTAAAAAGCACCATACAAAATAAATTAATGTCAATACTAAAACACATAAGCACCAAATGGCATAACATGTAAAATCTCAAAGAAAAAATTAAATGAATTGTAGGAAGAAATGAACAATAAAACTGTACTAGTGAGATAGCTCAACTTGCGCTACTCAGAGCTAGACAAATCTAATCATAAAATAAAAAAGAAAAAAGTCAAAGAGATTACTAGAATCTTTTTTTAATTTTAAGTTTTCAGCATTCATTTCCATAAAATATTGAGTTTCACATTTTCTCCCTATCTCTCCCCTCCTTCCACCCCAAAATGCCTTGCATTCTGATTGCCCTTCCAGCAATGTGCCCTCCCTTCCCTTATCCCCACCTTCTCTCTTGTCCTGTAGGGCAAGATAAATTTCTATACCCTATTATCTGGTTCATATTAGCCCTGGGGTATCTATGATGTAGTAGGTAGATAGCTGTCCTTGCAATTAGGAAGCCATAGATTAAATATTTGCCTCTGACACAAAATTAATGAGACTGGCTAAAGTCATAAATTCGCAGATCTCTATACGATTCTGTCAATGCCATATGTTACATAAATTTTACCTGCATTGATAAAGGGAATTTTATCATTGAGTTCCCTATGTTAGTGTAATCAGAAGTCTAGAACATATTGACAGGATATACAATATTCCATACTCAGAGCCTTTTCCAACCACTTTTCCAGTAACTTTCCTTATCTCTTTTCATGGTCTAACCTTGGTCAATATAATTATACTGAATTCAGGTACATTTCTTTATCCTTTTTATTGGCAATGCTGTCATTGTGCATGTTTTTTCCAGGTTATTCTCACTTCATTCTTCATCATTTCATCATAGTTTTCCAATGAGTTACATCTATCTAGATGCCAGATATTCCAGAAGAATTAAAGCTTCTTAAAGGAAAGGATTATTTTTTGGCTTTATCCTTATATCTCCATCACATAGAATTATTTGTAAGACACTACTTAATAAGAGTTTTGTTTTTTATATTGGATAGTATTGAAAGGAATGGAAAGAACAGCTTAAAACTCAACACACATAGCATTCTGCATGCTGCTCACTATTTAATATATTTGGCAAACCTTACACTTCCACCAAGACATCATGGTATAGTAGAGAAGGTCATGCACATGAAATTAAGAAATCTCTCTAGGGCCTTGTGCTGTCAGGTCATATGTAAAGATCTGAATTTGCACTTCCTCTTCTAGCATTACTTATCTTAAAGAGGTGTGAAGGTTAAATAATAATTAATGATATGATATAATATACGACACTATATATGATATAACATACAAATGATATATAATGATAATCTTTTAAAATGTTATCTAAATATGTTATTATTAAAGAATAATAGAAGAAATAAACAAAATATTCCTTATTTCAATTTTTTTAAAAAAACTTCATTTTGTAAATAATTTTCTTTAAAGTCTCAGTTCAAGTTCCACTTCAGACATATAGTGAATTTAGGCAATTTAGTTAAGTTCTCAGTACTCTATGTCAAACGCATTACTTGGCCCCAATGTTCCAGAACAAGGCCCAAACCGGATTTTAAAAATGTTATTCCTGTCTTATTTTAATATATTTATAAAAAATGAAATATATGAACAGGTGCAGTTTTTCAAGTCAGCTTTACTTATGTCTGACTTAGTGGTCCACATTTCCATTTCAGTTTGACATCATTGTTCCAGGTAAGTCTAAGATTACAAGGTGTGAACCTACACTGTTAGAGAGAATTTCCTTTTCTGGAAATTCCCTACACCCAAGACATCACAGGTACAGTTTCTATTCCTAAGATGGAAATTGTCTTATTTTCTTGTTTTTGTATTTCACAATTTAGTTCTTTAAAAAAAAAAAAAGCTAAGGAAATCTTAGTTAAAGTTAAGAGGATAGGAGGCTAAGTAAGGATCTGTAGGAGGAACTAAATATGAAAAATGATTCAACATGACAGAAATGATTATCTTCTAGTCAACATCACATCTATAGATTTTTTCAGTTATGCAATAATCAAAACTCAAAAGACAAAGGTGAAATTTTTTCAAAGGCCTCCTCTTCTTCTGTAAGAGCTGTGTAAGTATTTTTTACCTGCCTGGTAGTCACAGCCACTAAAGAACAAGAGGAAAAACAGTAAACTTCTTTCCAACAAATTCCTTGGCACATGGTTCAGCATTAGGAACTTATATGGGGTTAAGAATGGAAATGACATTAAAAAATATACTTTGCCACTGTATCCTAAGAACCATGGGGACTTGCCATCTTACTTGCAACAGGAACCCCTTATTTGTGTTATCCCCCAGCATAAGAATGTGAGTATGTTGGGAGCAAGAACTGAATTGTTTTCTATTTTTCTCTCTTGTTCATAGCACAGTCATTGGCATATATTTCTTTTTCCAGTTTTTCCAAAGATACACCTGTTAACATTTTGAAAATAGGGGCAGAGCCAAGATGGCAGAGTAGAAAGACAGACTTCCTCTACCTCTCCACCCATAGCCCACAAAATACCTGTAAAAAATGAATCTAAATGAATTCTAGAGCAGCAGAAGCCACAAAATGACAGAGTGAAACAGATTTCCAGCCCAAGACAGCCTGTAAGGCTGATAGGAAATGTCTATTGCACCAGGTTCAGAGCAGAGTGCAGCCCAGCCTGAGCAACATAGCAGGACATGGACAGGACTGGCACAGGGTACAGGGCAAGGAATAATGGGTAAGCAGTTGCAGTTCCCAGATTTCTCGAACCACAAATGCCAAAGACAGACTTGAAGGTCATTAAGAAGTCTGTTTCACCTGGGTTGGAAGAGAGCATGGTCTGGCCTGAGCCCCAGGGCAGGAGCAGCCATTGCCAATGTGGCAGCAGCATTCACTTTTGAAGTCTTCTGCCCAATGACCCTGGGGGAATCAAGCAGCAGATGTGCATCTCAACCCTCCTGTGGTAAGGAGGAGCACTGGCAAGGTGAAGCTGGTCGTGGCTGTGGAGAGGGAACTCTATTTGTAGTTCTAGAACAGAAAAGAGTGCTTGTGGCTGTTCAAAGACCAGAGTGCAGGCCAGGAGAGGAGTAAACAAACTCATCTCCCTTGATTGTGCCACTTTGGAAAAACTGAGAACTTACAGGTCCCTAGAGTATACCCTCTACTTGACAAAGGACTCAAAAGTCAAGTAACAGGCTGGGAAAATGCCCAAAAAGGGCAAAAAAAAAATAAGACTATAGAAAGTTACTTTCTGAGTGAAAAGATATTTTCTTCCATCCTTTCAGATGAGGAAGAACAAAGCATACCATCCAAGGATGACTTAAAAGTCAAGGTTTCTACATCCTAAACCTCCAAAAAAAATATGCATTGGCCTCAGACCATGGAAGAGCTCAAAAAGAATTTTGAAAATAAATTAAAGGAGGTGGAGGAAAAATGGGAAGAGAAATGAGAGCAATGCAAGAAAATCATGAAAAGCATGTCAACATCTTGCTAAAGAAGACAAAAAAAATCCTGAAGAAAATAACACCTTTAACAATAGAGTGACCCAAATGGCAAAGAGGTACAGAAAGCCATGAGGAGAAGAATGCTTTAAAAATCAGAATTGGTCAAATAGAAAATGACGTTCAAAAGCTCACTGAAGAAAATAGCTCCTTAAAAATTAGAATGGAGCAGAAGGAAGCAATGACTTCATGAGAAACCAAGAAATTACAAAGCAAAACTAAAAGAATGAAAAAATAGATGACAATGAGAAATATCTCATTGGATAAACAACTGACCTGGAAAATAGATCCAGGAGAGATAATTTAAAAGTTCTTCATTTACCTGAAAACCATGATGAAACAAAGAGCCTAGACATCATCTTCCAAGAAATTATCAAGGAAAACTGCCCTGATATTCTAGAACCAGAGCAGGAAATAGAAATGAAAAGAATTCACTGTCACCACCTGAAAGAGACCCCAAAAGTAAAATTCTTAGGACTATTGTAGCCAAATTCCAGAGTTTCCAGATCAAGGAGAAAATATTACAAGCAGCCAGAAAAATATAATGCAAGCACTATGGAAATATAATGAGGATAGCACAGGATTTAGCAGCTTCTACACTAAGGTATGAAAGGACTTGGAATATGATATTCCAGATGTCAAAGGAGATAGTATCAAAACCAAGAATCACCTTCCCAGCAAAATTGAGTATAATGCTTCAGGAGAAAAAATAGAATTTCAATTAAATAGAGGACTTTAAAGAATTCTTCTTGAAAAAAACAGGGCTGAATAGACCATTTGGCTTTCAAATACAAGAATGAAGAGAAACATGAAAAGGTAAACAGTTAAGAGAAGCCTTATGGAACTCATTAAAGTTGAACTATTTATATTACTACATGGAAAGATGTTATTTGTAACTCATGAGAGAAATTTACTGTTGAATGGAATGAACTGGGAGAAGGAGAAATGGAGAGTTGGAATGTAGGGAATCATCTCACATGGAAGAGGGAAGAAGGAGCTTTTACAATGGAGGGGAAGAGGTGGGAGATGAAATGTGAGCCTTGCTGTCATGGGATTTGGCTTAAGGAAGAATAATACATACTCAATTGGATATGGAAATTTCCTCTACCCTGTAGGAAGGAAGGGAAGAAGGGGATAAGAGAGAGCAGATAATAGAAAGGACAGCAAATTGAGGAAGGAGATAATCAGAAGCAAGCACTGTTGTGGGTGGACAGGTCAGGGGAGAGAATGGGATAGATTGAGGGTAGGATAGTACAGAGGCAAATGTGGTTAGTCTTTTATAACATGACTATTATGGAAGTGCTTTGCATTGTTACACATGTATGAACTGTATGGAATTGCTTGTTTTCTCAAAGTGGTGATGGGTAAGGAGGGAGGGAGAGAATATGGAACTCAAAGCTTTGGTAATGAATGTTAAAAATTGTTTTAGCATGCAACTGGAAATTAAGTTGTGTGGGTAATGGAGCATAGAAATCTGTTTTACTCTATAGGAAAACAGAAGGGAAAAGGGATGGAAGAAGTGTGGGTTGTGGAAGAGAGGACAGACTGGAGGAAAGTGTGATGGGGTGCATGTTGTCCTGGGCTGGGGGTGGGGAGAGGTGGGGAGAAAATTTTGAATTCAAATTCTTGTGGTAGTGAATGTTGAAAACTGAAAAATAAATAAATTGTATATATATATACAAAAACATTTTGAAAAGAATCTAAGAGACCACTGAAATTATTTTTCTTTTCATTATGCTATCTGTAAAAGAAAGGAGACAGGCCAAACTATGATTAGTAGTAGTAACAATAGTCATCCTTGTTTTACCCCCAATCTTATTTAAAAAGGTCTCCATTACATAAAATGGGAGCTCTTAATTTTATATATACTACTTACCATGTTAAGGAAAAGTATATTTATTGATGTGTTTTTAGAATCTTTTTAAAAATATAAATGGATATTGCAATTTACCAAAAGCTTTTTGCTGCATCTGTTGATATCTTGTGATTTTTATTGTTCTTAATTTATTGAATCAAACTTTTATTCTGCTTCTAAATACATACTAATCATACTGTATAATCTTTATGATGTATTTCTGTAACTTCTTAGTTATTATGTCATCGATTTTTTCATTTGAGATTTTGGATTAGAGTTTTTCTTTTTTTTATTTTTCTTGGCTTTTATATCAAGACAATATTGATATTATAGAAGATACTTAGCAGGATTTCTTTTTTTTTTAATTTTTCCTTTTCCAATTTACCTAATATGGAGATTGATTGCATTTTGAGCTTACCTGTTCAACTTTAAATCAATCTACTCTCAGTTTTTTGTTGTTTCCCACTCACCATTTGGAGGAATTTCAGTTATACTTTATTCAATTCCTTCTGTGGGGGGTTGTTGTTTGAATTCTATATTTCTTATTCTGTTAATCTAGATATTTTACATTTTTATAGATATTCATCCATTTCACTCAGATTGTTGATTTATTGATATATTGCTGATCACAACTATAATATACTCTATTCATTGCTAATTTGTTGTGAATTATTTCTTTTAATTTATAATACTGTAATTTGGTTTTCTTTTCTTTTTGATCAAATTATATAAGTTAATATTTTTTTGAAAAAGTACTTTTTTTCAGAAAACCCTGGAGAAGTAAACCAATGGAATTTTCTCAACAGGAAAAATCAAGAAATAATGTGATTGAATAACTCAATATATGATACACATAAACTTGATTTAGCTAGGAAAGAATTTCCTATTAGAAAATAGTTATTAGGAAAATTGGAAAGTGGTGTGCTGGAAACTGAATTTAGACCAACATCTTATATCATACTCCAGAGTAAATTCAAAATGAATGTGACCTCAATATTAAAGATAACATAAAATGAAGAAAATCAGAGCATTTACAAGTAGAAGTAAGAGTCGTATCAATAAAACATGGGATAGAAGTGATTACAAAAGATAAAACAAATAATTTTGATTACATGAAGTTGGAAAGCTTTTGACAAAACAAAATTAATGAAGCTAAATTAAGAAGAGAAAGAATTGAATGAGTAGAAAAAATTGTTTTACATTTCTCAAATAAGGGTTGTGATATGTACATATACATACATATGTACATGTGCATGCATGTATGTACATGTATATGTTTTATATTTATTAAGAATGTTGTATAAATATAAAACCAAAAACTATATCAAAAATTATTAATTATTATATGAAAGAATATTCCATTTATCTAATAATAGGAAAATTGCCTTCTGGACAACTTTCCTTAGTTGGTTCTTTGACCAAACATTTGTTAAAGTAAGTTTCCTGCCACCCTATCACTCCCTCCCACTCTATTATTTGATTATACTGCTGACAATATTCCATCGTACTTCAATGAAATACTTTATCAAAAAATATTTTAACCTAATATTTCCATTATATCCTGTATCTCTTTGTTTGGCAAGTAGACCAAGCACATGATGACAGAAGGCATTTCTGGTGCTTTTTATCACTTTATTATGTTTGTTTACATCAGTTAAACCCTATGAAACTAGATATCTTTTCTTTCATGATGAAGGAAAAAAATCAATTTGTGGCATCTATAATATGTTTAAGCAGTCCTATTAAAATTGCTTTTATTGAATGCTACATGTTTTCTTACTTTTTTCCTTCCATTTCCATTTTGGTCTTTGCACTCAGAAAAATTCAGTGACCTGACTATATCCAGGTTTCCCTATATGTGAAGTCAACCTGGAAACATCTGACTGAATATCTACACTTTCCAAAACGTGGAAATATGTAAAAAAGGCCTGAACCTCTAATCAAACTTCATTATATATGTGCTAGTAGAGAAGAGAAGGAACTTCTGAACAGGAAGTAAAACTATTTTGAATATTATAACAAGGACTAAAGGTGTTTCTTTCAACATTTCTACTGTCAAGGCTCTATGTCAGATGTTATTCCATATCATTAACCCTAAAAATGGTATTTTAGTTTGTATTCGCATAATGACAATTCTTTCCTGACCCGTAGTAATCTAGACACAAGACATTAACCAGAAATAATCAATTAAATTGATTTTAAATACATATATATATGTATATATATGTACACACACACATATATATAATATATATATAATATATATTATATATATATGTAGTCTCCTTGATCTTTCTGGTTTTCATAGATCTTGAGACTGAATGTCTGGAGCTCCATGAAATAACAAAAACGTTGCTCTAACAAATAGGATCTTCAACACAATTCAAGACATTTCTTTGACTATAATAAATCATCTTCTGCCTGTTAAGATAAACTTTAATATTTTGTAATATTATTTAGTGTTGCTATGTCATCTAATTCCTTTCTTGAAGATAATTTTCCTAACATATAGGTAGGAAGCTTCTTTGTACTATATGCATGCCTAGCCTCTGTTATTCTTTACTCTTGAATGTATAGTTCCCCCAAAATCTTAGCTTTAGTATCTTAATTCTTCACTAAAATTTTGGGGACACCCTGTTTTTCCAACTTTTTTTGTGACTCTTGTTTGATTTTGGCATTAAAACTAACCAAATATTAAAACATAAATGCACTTATTTTTATTCACTGTGGCACATATTTGTTTTTAATCTGTAATGATCTTAATGGTAGTTTTTTGCAAATGCCTATAATTAGTAGTGCAATATAAGATGACCAAATGACCCAAGAAAGTATTTATGGTTGCCTTTTGATTGTTGAGAGTGCATACTCACTCTTATTTACTTCTCTAAAAAGAACTTATGAATCATTCTTCCATTTACCCACAACTGTTTTTCTGTCTTGCTCAAGAATGTCATGGCCTTAATCTAGGTTAACTCATATTTGTTCATTTTATACAAAATTATTGAGAATTTTTATAAAATACTTTCCTTCAACCTAAATAGCATATATTTTTTAAATATAGGATTCCATATTACACCTGTTTAGTCACTTTAGCATAAAGGAAACTAAAGTTGTGGCTATTCACTTAATATGGAATCTGAATTGATAAAATGATTCACACTGTCTCATTTTGTTAAGCTTATTTAGACATTTAGTTTTTCCTGCTCTCTGGTGAAGACACATACACACATATATGTGACATATATATTATTATATATACATATATATGTATATATATATATATATATATATATATAGAGAGAGAGAGAGAGAGAGAGAGAGAGAGAGAGAAGAGAGAGAGAGAAAGAGAGAATGAGCACTTCTGGATAATGAAATTCATCATATTACTTTGTCCTGTTTGATGGATCTAGAGTATACTAAGATCATCCTTTCGTATAACCAACTGACCCAAATTTTGTTGTTTTTTTTACCTATTCCAGCTTTTCCACAGTTCCCCCAATCTCCTATGCTTTAAACCTTGACATCATTCTTGCTTCTCCCTTTGTTTCTCACCTTATGATGCCAATGAAATAGTCCACCAAGGTTTGTTGATCCTTCCTTTTTAATACCTCTAAAGGTCGTCCTAATATCAGTGGCTAGAATGTAATAGAAACTTAATGACTAAATATTGCTGATAATGAAAATTATAAATTAACTAGCTTGTCTAAATGTGTAATTTTATCTGTCACCAGAGGGCTTTATTACCAAAGACTTACTGCCTAAGTTAGACATTAGTTCCTACTAATTTTCCTGCTTTATCATTTAATTTATTAAGGTTATTTACTTTTTAGAATATATGAAATAAATATTTTCTTGTTGTGTAAAGGATATGGCACCACTCAAAAACTGAAAGGATTTGACTAAAGGGTTGTTTGGAGAGGGTGAGGAGGGAAAGACATGATTATTGTCCTGAAAGAGCCTTGTTTTCTCTTTTTTCTCAGTTAATCTTAAACGTAAAAAAATGATCAACATACCAAATATACAACTTAGGTTAGATTTAACTTTGGGTAAACTTTAATTTCATAGGATACCAAAAGATGTCATGATAAAATCAAAACAAAAGAATGGGATGTTCATTGATAGCACTTAGGATACCCAAAACATTAGTTATATTGTTAGAACTAGAAACCGCCACCTACAAACAAGTTTCAGATTCAGAATGTAAAAATCCACCGTAACCAGAGGATGAAAGCTAATAAAAAAATACAATTAATTTTTTAAAAGTTTAACATTAGGATAGTTGCATAAATGGTTGAAGCCTGTATCAAAAACCCTGAACCTTATTCTAGTATTCAAAGCCCTCTAAAACATGTCAACTTCCTCTTCCAACATTGTCTCATATTATTCTTTACTATGTACTCTAGTAACATCAAGAAACTCAGATGTTTTTATGTTTCTACAACTCTGTAGTTACCTATTTTTGGAATGACTTTTCTCTCAAATTTATCTAAGGAAGTCCTATCAGCAATTCAAGATCTAGCTTAAATAGTGTGTCACTTCCTCTGTGGAACCATTCCTATTTTAGTCTGAAATATAATTATATTTCTTTCCTTTTTCTGATATATATATATATATATATATATATATATATATATATAGCATTTTTATACCTGTCATCATCACTCATCTTGTCATAGCTTGTATTATACAGAAGTGTATGTATTTTGTTTGTACTATTGTGGTTCATAATGACGTCTTCTGTGGTAATAACATTAAATAGCATTTATATTCTTCTTGCTATATACCCAGAATTGTGCTAATCCCTGTACAAAAAGTATCTCATTTTATTCTCACAACAATCCTGGGAAGTTGTTACCATGATTGCTATTTTATAATTGAGGAATCTGAGATGAATATAAGTTAAGTAATTTTTTTCACACAGCAAACAAGTATCTGAAGTCAAATTTGAGTTCAAGTCTTCTGATTAGGGCTCAACATTCTCTCTGCTGTGTCCCCTAGCTGCCTCATACAAAGCAATAATGTTTAGTCCAGCACAAGATATATGATAGACACAACGACTGTGCTGATTTCTCCTGTCAATGTGACATACATCTCAGCACATTTGTATATTACAGTCTGTAAACCTGAGGAAGAGGGATAAGGGAGATACATATTCCATTGGATAAGGGAGATACATATTCCATTGGATAAGGGAGATACATATTCCATTGGATAAGGGAGATACATATTCCATTGCTAAGACTCTTAAGATTAAAAATCCAAGGGAAGAATAGTGTTCTACTTTCTGTATTTGTGTCATGTTTCCCAAACCTTTGACATATAAAGAAATTAGTAGGACTTTGCAATGAGTGGGATTTCTTGAACCATACTGCTAAATAGTTGTTTTGCACAATGATTTCATATGGTTTAATGAATTATTTTATTTGTTAAAGTACTACAAACATACATAAAAGATCTTGAGAATAAGGAAATGGCATGCAATTTAGATCTGAATTCTGTCAAGGAGGTTAGTATTATTGGGAAGTTATATATGCTTGAATCTGGACAAAATCAAAATCTAAATAATTAGATGAAAGTATGAAATATGAGAGGTAATTAAGAGTAGCCCTTTTCAAAATCCAGGCCTCCCACATACCTCAGGCTCTTTAAAGGATCACATACTTTATCACATCATTAGAAAGGATGCAACATTAAGCCCAAAGGGATTTCTCAGAATGAAATGAGAAATAATTAATTTGATTTGATTTGTTTTGATTATTCATTGCAGGTTTCCACCAGTGATCAAGAGCAAACTGTAGGAGGAAGTTATGTTGGTAGGTAGAGAATCCTTAACAGCATCAGACAGCCTAGTGGATGAGGAGTAGGTGTTCAAATGCAAAAACCGTGACTTACAGACAAAAGAAGTAGAAGAGAAAAATTAAAAAGCAGCCAAAGGAGGAGAAATTGATTCTTTTTAGCTTTTAAAATTCAAATGTGTAGGTGCTGCCTGATCACTACCCTGTGGGACTCATTTTTGTGTAGGAGCCCAGACACCAGATAGACTTCCCTGGACAACAGATGAGCGATAGAGGTGTGATAGTTATTTTGATGCTGAATAGAAATATAGCAAAAAGAAGACAGAGGACGAGGGGGAGACAGAAAGGGAGAGGGAGAGAGGGGAGCAAAGATGGGGAGGAGAGAGAGAGACAGACAGAGACAGAGAGAGCGACAGACAGAGAGAGAGATAGAGACAGAGAGACAGAGAGAGAGACAGAGAGACAGAGACAGAGAGAAAAAGAGAGAGACAGAGAGAAAGAGAGAGAGATAGAGAGAGAGACAGAAAGACAGAGAGAGACAGAGACAGAGAGAGAGACAGAGATAGAGAGAGACAGAGAGACAGAGAGAGACACAGAGAGACAGAGATAGAGACAGAGAGACAAAGAGAGAGAGAGAGAGAGATAGAGACAGAGAGACAGAGAGAGACAGAGAGAGAGACAGAGAGACAGAGAGAGAGACAGAGAGAGACAGAGAGAGAGACAGAGACAGAGAGACAAAGAGAGAGACAGAGAGAGACAGAGAGAAAGAGAGAGAGATAGAGAGACAGAGACAGAGAGACAGAGAGAGAGACAGAGAGACAGAGACAGAGAGACAAAGAGAGAGACAGAGAGAAAGAGAGAGAGATAGAGAGACAGAGACAGAGAGACAGAGAGAGAGACAGAGAGAGAGAGAGATAGACAGAGAGAGACAGACAGAGAGAAAGACAGAGAAAGAAAGAAAGAGAAACTAATTTACAGTTTTGTTTTCTGATTGTAATATAGTCTCAGAACAAAATGATTGCCCTTGACCATTTTTATTATACCAAACCTCAATTATCCAATCAACTGGTTCCTACCCATTAGTACAAACACAGTAGAATAGAAGGAAGAGTAGATATGGTAGCTGGATTTGAATTCCCAATCTACATTGTACTGGCTGAATGTGGTTTCACGTAAGTGCAATAGAAGATGCATATAATATGAAGCCAAGGAACCTGGGCTAAAATCTCATCACCGTTACTTACTGACTCTCTGATCTTAGGCATGTCTCTTAACTTCTCTGGTCCTCAGTTCATTTGTAAACTGTGGAAGTTAGACTAAAATACTCCTAAGATGCATTATAAATCAGATGTGGATCACAAAAACATAGACTCAGAGCTGGGAGAGACTTCAAAATTTACCTAGTTTAATCATGTTTTTTGCCAGATAAGGTAAACTGCATACCATAGAGGACAGGTGACTTGCCTAAAGTCATTCATTTAGTGAAAAGCATAGCAGGCATTTGAATTATATGCTTTGACTCTAAATTCAGCTGATAGTCTTTCTACTTTATTGTGATACCACTATTATCCTATGATCTTATAATTCAATATCAATGCCAGATTTGTTATTTTAGGCAACTAAGTGGTACAGTGGATAGTGTGCTGGACCTGGCATCAGAAAGATTCCAATTTTTGAGTTCAAATCTGGCCTCAGAGACATGCTAGCTGGGTTCCCCAGGGCAAGTTATTTAACCTTGTTTGCTTCACTCTCCTCATCTTTAAAATATGCTGGAAAAGGAGATGGTAAACCACTTCAGCATCTTTGCCAAGAAAACCCCAAATGGGACCATGAAGAGTTGGATGCAACTGAAAAAATGAACAATAATTGCATTACTATTTTAAATATGCCTTAAAATGCTATAGGAACTGGGTTGTTAATATATTGAATCAACTGATAAGTATCTATTCAACACATGATAAAGTATTTTGTCAAGTACTATGCATCAATACAATCGAACTGCACGATACTGTACTTGCACTTGTTAATAAAAAGGCAAGATTTATCCACAAGAATAAAAAAGATAATATTCTATAAGTTCAGTGATATATGCTCCAAATATAATATTCAATAAGTCAATAAACATTCAGAAAGTACTTTACATACGTAATGTGGTTTGTCAGGTATTGGAGAAGATAAAAAGGTGAAGTTGTTCCTTCAAGGAGTTTATCGTTAGATAGAAGTGAAAAGATACTTAGGTATTGACTTGCCAAAGGGGTTTCTATTTGATGGTAAAAGACAACAGGTAGATTATAGATTGTTAAAAAATGGAGTGGGATGATAAGAATAGTATTTTATGAAGCTCACCCTTATAGTAAGTTATATACTTGAGGGGCAGGTATGTGGTGAAATGCTCTCCATTGAGCCTAGAGTCAGGAAGACTCAAATTCAAATCCAGACTCAGACACTACTTGTGTCTACTTGGGCAAGTCATCAACCCTTTTTGCTTTAGTCTGCTTATCCATAAAATGGGATGGAGAAGGAAATGACAAACCAATGAATTATCTTTGATAAAAAAACCCCAAATGTGGGGTTTTGGAAGATTTGGACGTGACGGAAATGGCTGAACAACAACGTACTGAAAGGCTGTTGGAATAATATAGGTGTGGGATGAACAAAAATGAGACTAACATGGTGCCAACGGAAATGGAATAGATGGGGTAAATATGAAAGATACATTAAAGGTAGTAGAGATTGTCAGGTTTTGGCGATAGACTAAGAGCTAAAGGAGAATGGAGAGTCAAAGATCCTGTTAAGACAGGAATATAGGAATTGAGAAATACCATTTTTTCTTCTTTATTTATTTATTTAATTATTTAACTTTTTACATTCATTTTCACAAAATTTTGGGTTCCAAATTTTCCCCCCTTTTATCCCCTCCCCCCACCCCAATACCCCAAGCAATCTAATTTTCCCTATCTCCAATCTGCCCTCTCTTCTGTCATCCCTCCCTTCTCTTGTCTCCATCTTCTCTTTTCTCCTGTAGGGCCAGATGACTTTCTATTCCTCCTTAACTGTATGTCTTCTTTCCTAGTAGCAACAACAATACTAAACAGTTGTTCCTAAAACTTTGCATTCCAAATTCTCCCCATCCCTCCCTCCCCACCCATTGCCTTTGGGAAGGCAGGCAATTCAATATAGGCCCTATCTGTGTAATTTTGCAAATGACTTCCCTGATAGTCGTGTTGTGTAAGACTAACTGAATTACCCTCCATCCTATTCTGTCCCTCATTGTTTCTCTTCTATCTTTTCATCCCATCCCTCCCCAAGTGTTGACTTCAAATTGCTCCCTCCTCCCTTTGCCCTCCCTTCCATCATCCCCCCCTTGCAATATCTCTTTCTCCCCCACTTTCTTATATTGTAAGATAGGTTTTCATACCAAAATGAGTGTGCATTTTATTCCTTCCTTTAGTCAAATGTGATGAGGGTAAACTTCTTGTTTTTTTTTTTTTTTTCTCAGCTCTCCTCTTTATCCCTCCACTAAAAAGTCTCCTATTTGCCTCTTAAATGACGTATAATTACCCCATTCCATTTCACCCTCTTTCCTCCCACTACATTTCTCTCTCACCATTTACCTTATTTTCTTTTAAGCTATTGTCCCATCCTATTCAATTCACTCTGTGCTCTCTGTCTCTGTGTGTGTGTGCATGTGTGTATGTGTGTGTGCGTGCATGCGTGTACATGTGTGTGTGTGGTCCCACCAACTACCCAGATACTGAAAAGTTTTAAGAGTTACAAATATTGTCTTTCCATGTAGAAATGTAAACAGTTCACTTCTGGTAAGTTCCTCAAGACTTCTCTTTGCTGTTTACTTTTTCATACTTCTTCTCATTCTTGTGTTTGAAAGTCAAATTTTCTTTTCAGCTCTGGTCTTTTCATCAAGAATGATTGAAAGTCCTCTGTTTCATTGAAAGACCACATTTTCCCCTGAAGTATTATACTCAGTTTTGCTGGGTAGGTGATTCTTGGTTTGAGTCCTAGTTCCTTTGCCTTCTGGAATATCCTATTCCACACCCTTCGATCTCTTAATGTAGAAGCCGCTAGATCTTGAGTTATCCTGATTGTATTTCCACAGTACTGGAATTGTTTCTTTCTAGCTGCTTGCAATATTTTCTCCTTGAGCTGGGAGTTCTGGAATTTGGCCACAATGTTCCTAGGAGTTTCTCTTTTTGGATCTCTTTCAGGTGGTGATCGATGGATTCTTTCAATACTTATTTTGCCCTCTGGTTGTAGAATGTCAGGGCAGTTTTCCTTGATAATTTCATGGAAGATGATGTCTAGGCTCTTTTTTTGATCATGACTTTCAGGTAGTCCCATAATTTTTAAATTGTCTCTCCTGGATCTATTTTCCAGGTCAGTTGTTTTTCCCATGAGATATTTCACATCCTCTTCCATTTTTTCATTCTTTTGGTTTTGTTTGGTGATTTCTTGGTTTCTCGTAAAGTCATTAGACTCCATCTGTTCCATTCTAATTTTGAGAGAACTATTAAATTCAGTGAGCTTTTGAACCTCTTTTTCCATTTGGCTCATTCTGCTTTTGAAAGCATTTTTCTCCTCATTGGCTTTTTGAACCTCTTTTGCCAATTGAGTGAGCCTAGTCTTCAAGGTGTTATTTTCTTCAGCATTTTTTTGGGTCTCCTTAATATATTGACCTGTTTTTCATACTTTTCTTGCATGTCTCTCATTTCTCTTCCCAGCTTTTCCTCCACCTGTCTGACTTGCTTTTCAAAATCCTTTTTTAGCTCTTCCAAGGCCTGAGCCCACCTGACATCCCCCTGGGGTGTCTGGGGTACTGAGGCCCCGCCATCCACATCTTTCCCCGATGGCGAGAATACGTCCTCGTCATCAGATCCGAATGTTGGGATCATTTGCATTTGTTGGAAAAAACTCTCTATAGTCTTATTTTTCTTCCCTTTTCTAGGCATTTTCCCAGCCAGTTACTTGACTTCTGAGATTCCTGTCCACCCCCGCCTAGATCCACCCAGCTAGTGCTTGGAGTCTGAGGTTCAAAAGGGCTTTCCGCAGCAAGCTTTAGTTCTGGTGCTGGGGTGGGGGCAGGACCGCCTCCCAGGCTCGGCCTCCTCAGGGGCTTTATGCCGAGGCATTGAGTAATAGAGCGGAGTGGGGCAGGGCTGTCTCCCAGGCTCAGCTCCCTCAGGTTGTTTATGCAGAGACCTTCCATAATGAGGATCCTGCCTGCTGCTGAGGGAGTCCGGTGGCCGCCGCCGCTGCTGCCTCCACTGCCGCCCACGCCTCTGCCTCTGCCACTTCCTCCCGAGGGGGCTCGAGTCACGGAGATACTGCGCTCCCCTCTTCCAGCCCAGCCTCTCTCACGGACCTGTAGCTTCTGTGGGCGGAGGGACTTTCCCGGCTGCCGGAGCTTCCGTCCCTGAAGCCTGCTCGGGTTAGCTTCTCTGGGGCCGCGGCCAGGGCAACGCTGGGGGTGGGGTCCACTTTCCGGAGCGCGATGGACCCTGGGGACGGGTCTCCAGGGCTCTCTGGCACGGATATCTCTTCCACTCCGTTTCTGGACCCCTTTCAGTGGTCCAGAAGTTATGCAGATCTCTTTTTACATTAATTCTATGTGCTGTGGGTTGGAGCTCGTAAACTTGCATCCTTCTACTCTGCCATCTTGGCTCTGCCCCGAGAAATACCATTTTTAAAAAGAAAGTGAAGAGGGTTTCTGTTGTTATTTAGAACGTTGAATCTTGATATCCCAGTGTTCAGGACCACTTTGTTATTTTTCCAGTGTCATTGGAAAAGACTAATTCTTCTATCGTTAGGCATGTAATAGAGAAAATTACTGCTGCCTCAGCAGTTTCATTTAAACAACTGAGAGTTCACCTATATCTCATTTATTTTATTGAAATCTGGCATATTTGTTTGAATTCATTCCCCATTTTACAGATAAGAAAATTTATACTGAGAGAAATTCCATGACTGGCCAATAATCACACTAATACTAAGGAGCACAGCTAGTATTCACACTTAAGTTTTCTAATTACAAATCCAACATTTTGTTATTACGTTACAGTATGCAAGTCAATTCAGTTGAGCAAATATTTATCAAGCTTCACCCATGTATAAATTACAATGATAGATCTTAAAGGAAATGCAAGCATGAGACAGTCACTGTCATTATAGTACTTAAACAGTAGCAAGGGAAATTCAATTTGAAAATATATAATTCTAAGAAAGTTATAGCCTGAAAAGAAGCATAAAAAAGTGTTATCAAATTACAGTTTTGTAAGTTACAATGAATGCTAGATTTCGATGTAGAAAGTCCTAGGTTCAAATCCTGCCTCAGGTTCTTAGTAGTGGTTTGATTATTGGCAAATCACTTGATCTATCTTGCCTCAATTTCCTCATTTGTAAAATGAAAACAGACTAGATGACTTCTATAACAACCTCCAGCTCTTTAGAAATCATGTGATCATTTCAGTTGGAAGAATCAGAGAAATCTCTATGGAAAAATTAGATTTGACTTTGCTATGGAAGGAAGATTAGAATTCCAATAAGCAGATACCAGGAAAGCACAAGGAAGAAAGAGAATATGTTTTAGGTTTATGTTTAAGACAGAATTAGCACAATTTCTTTAGGTATTTAGACTTCCCCTGAAAATAACTGATCACATTCTCCCAGTTTTAATTCTTACATTTGATGCTATCCTTTAAAATGAATGATTTTGTGGTGAAATCAGAGAGAGAAAGGGAAAAACAAACCTCAGTAGAACTTGAATTATGTAAATGACATTTATCAGAGTTACAGAATGATATTCTTTATAGTCCACAGAGGCAAGCAAGAAAAGCAGGAAACAAACATTTACTAAGTGCCTGCTATTCTCCAGGCACCATGCTAGGATCTTTACAAATTTGTTTCATTTGATATTCACAACAAACCTATGAGGTAAGTATTATTATTATCCCCATTCTATAGGTAAGGAAACTGAGGATGAAAGAAGATAAGGGACATGCCCAGAGACACACAGCTAGGAAGTGCCTGAGGTCATACTTGAACTCAAGTTTTTCTGATTCCAAGTGCAGTACTCTAATATAGACCTTTAATGACTTTGTAGGAGTAAGAAATTCGCAAAAATTTTAGTTGTAGCACCATGATTGCCACTCAAAACAGGGAATATTCTAGAGTAAGGCTAATATTTCCTTGTCATTCAGGTTCACTAGATTTCTCAGGATCCTGAGGAGTGATGAGCAAACTTTATCTAATCCAGCTATGTAGTGTTAGAAAATTTGCCTAATCACAATGTCCAATAAGGGAGGTTTCACTTTGGGCTACCCAGTGATTGAAAGTTCCTGGAATCCCCTTCCACTTCATCCCTATGAATCTGCCTAGTAATACCAATCAAAGATTTGTGTTTTTGATCAAGGCATCCATCCTACAGTAGGTAGCTGTTGCCACTACCCTTTCTTGCTTATGAGACTTAAGGGCCATCTGGCCATACACATGCATGTTTATGAGTAATAAACTGGCTACTTGAGGCTTTGAGTACTTCTGTTCCTTCTTGATACCTTACCCACTATCTTCTCACATATATTTTTAATAGCAGAATAAAAGCTAAATACTCCCTTGAGAACTTTTCCCATGTTCAAATATATAACTACAAAATTTTATTTTCCCCTTTGGTTCACCATTATTATATGTGTGTTTGGAAGATAAAGAGGGTGAGATGGGGCAGAAAGTGGGAAAGCTGAGGGTTATATTTGCTGAGCTTTTTTAGTTCAAACTTACTTATCTGTTGGAGAGCAATATGATTTCCCAACTCTGCTTCCCAGAATCCCCTTGACTTTGGTTAGTGATTGGGATAAGAACCAGTCCTGCAATTTTAACTAATATGGGAGCTTTGGGATGAGAAAACTCCCTATACCATTATAGTTCATCAGCTCTCCTATAATGTTGAAGCTTACGGAATTGTCAAGAGAATAGTGGAGTGGAAACAGCCTGGGTGGACTGAATCAACAGTTGCAGTTTGGATTCCCAAACCACTCAACACAGAATGGGAATCCAGCAGAGTTTGGTGAGAGAGAAGTGAAGGACCCATGGCAACTGCTGCACCTACTCCTGGGGCTATCAGTTCATAGACTAAATGGTGGAAAATCACCTATTTGAACTTCCAGGAGCCAAGATGGTAGAGTAAACTGTAAGTGCTTTCATCCTCCCTTGTTAAACTTGAAAAATCCAGAGAATATTGTCCCAGGAATATCCTAGAATAGAAGGGGTAAATAGTCTTTTAGCTAGGGAGACTACCAGGAAGGGTTCTTCTTTCTGTGACTGAAGGGGACTAGTGCAGGACCAGAAGCATCCCGGCAAACTCCACCTGAGAGGAACAGCAGGAGAGCCTGAGCACAAGGGGGGTGAAGTTGGTAAACACCAGCACCAGGACCCCAGGTCCCTTAGCACAGCCAGCATCAGCACAGATGGGGGTTCACCAGTTGCTGAGTGCTCTAGTCTAGTGCCTGGGGAGGAGGAGACCTCCAGCAGCCAAACCACCCCTCCCCCATACCTCACTCCTTGAACTTCAGTGTAACCCCAGGGAAAAAGGCTTCACCTGGCCTTGACCTTGGCACAGACCAGCCAACTTAGCACCAGGCAAGCTGAAGCATTATGTAACTTCTAGTTGAAAGAACCAGAGGACACAGAACACAAAATCCTAGCTCCTAGCACAGTACACATAACGCAAAATCCCCTGTGCCCAAGAAGCAGAGATCCATTTTGAAAGGCAGGAAAAAGACAATCACCATGGGTAAGAAGCAAATTAGAAAGGAAAGACCATAGAATCTTCTTACAGGGACAGGGAAGAACAAAACAAAGATTCAGAAGAGGACAGTATTGATGTTGTACCCTCACCTGAAATCTCAAAAGGGAATATGAGTTGGTCTCAAGTCCAAAGAGCACTCTTAGAAGATCTCAAGAAGGATTTTAAAACCCAAATTAAAGAGGTAGAAGAAAAAATGACTAAAGATTTTAAAAATACAATCAGTTCCTTAAACAGTAAAATTGGCCAAATGCATAAGGATATTCAAAACCTAACTGGAGAAAATAACTCCTTAAGAATGGAGGTACAAAGGCTAACTGGAGAAAACAATTTGTTAAAAATAAAAGTTGGGCAAGTAGAAACTAATGTTTCATCTGTGATGCATCCAGAATGAATCCAACAAAACGTAAAGAATGAAAAAATAGAAGGAAATATAAACTATCTCATTGGAAAAACAAATGACCTGGAAAAGAGATCTAGGAGAGAAAATCTAAGAATTATTGGTCTACTGGAAAGCCATGATGAAACAAAAAGTCTAGACAGTATCTTCCAAGAAATCATTCGGAAAAACTGCAAAGGCATTCTAGATACAGAGGGCAAAGTAGTCATGAAAAGAATCCACCAATGACCACCTGAAAGAGATCCCAAATGGAAAACACCAAGAATGTAGTTGCCAAATTCCAGAATAATCAGGTCAAGGAGAAAATACTGCAAGCATCTAGAAAGAAACAATTCAAATATCAATGAACTACATTCGGGATCACACAGAACCTTACAACTTCTACATTAAAAGATTGGGGATTGGCATAAAGCCATAAAACAAAGAACATGTTGTACAACAATCAACCAGTAAAATTGAACACAGTCTTTCATGCAAGGAGAGGGACATTCAATGAAATAAGGGATTTCCAGACATTCCTGTTGAAAAGACCAGAGTTCAATAGAAATTTGATCTTCAAATATAAAATTCGAGAGAGGTGCAGAAAAGTAAACAGGTGGAAAAAAGAAAAAAAAATAAACTTGTTATTCAATATGGACAAACCATTTTCATCCCCATATGGGAAGGTGATACTTGGTAATCTTGAGAAGTGTATATTTATTACGACATTCAAAAGGGATATAGATAGATAGTTAAATAGATAGATGGGTGTGTGTATACATATATACACACGCATGTGTATGTGTGCATGTATATATATATATTTAACAAGAAACACATTTGAAATGGGGATACACACAAGATAAAAGCAAAAGGCTGGAGCAGAATATAATCTACTTCAGCTGAAGTATAAAAAGCAGGGGTAGCAATTCTAATTTCAGACAAACCAAAAACAAAAATAGATGTAATCAAAAGAGATAAGGAAGGAAACTATATCCTGCTAAAAGGCACCATAGACAATGAAGTAATATCATTACTAAACAAACATGCACCAAGTGGTATAGTATGCAGATTCTTGAAGGAGAAGTTAAGGGAGTTACAGGAAGAAATAGACTATACTAGTGGAGGATCTCAGTTTCCCTGTCTATAAACTTGATAAATCTAACCTGAGAATAAAGAAGAAAGAAGTTACGGAAGTGAACAGAATTCTGGAAAAGGTAGATATGATTGACCTCTGGAGAAAACTAAATGGGGATAGAAAGAATATGCCTTTTTCTTAGTGACACATGGCACATACACAAAAAATTGATAGTGTACTAGGGCATAAAAACCTCACCACCCAGTGCAAAAAGGCATAAATAGTCAATGCATCCTTTTTCAGATCATGATGCAATAAAATTAACATGTAATAAAGGGCCATGGAAAGATCAAAAATTAATTGGAAGTTAATTAAACTAATCTTAAAGAATGAATGGGTCAAACAACAAATCACAGAAACAATCAATAACTCCTTTAAAGAGAAAGATAATAATGAGACAACTTACCAAAACTTGTGGGATACAGCAAAAGCAGTTCTTAGGAAAAGTTTTATATTTCTGAATGCTTATGTGAATAAAATAGAGAAAGAAGAGATACAATTTAAATGCCAAATTCGAAGTACTGAAAACCAAAGGAGAGATTAACAAAATTATAATTAAGAAAACTGTTGAACTAATAAATAAAACTAAGAGCAAGTTTTAGAAAAAAATAAAACTTTGGACCATCTGATTTAAAAAAAAAAAAGAGAGAAGAAAACCAAATTACCAGTATCAAAGTGAAGGTGAATTCACCTCCAATGAAGGGAAAATTAAAACAATAATTAGAAATTATTTTGGTCAACTGTATGTCCATAAATTTGACAATCTTAGTGAAATGGATGAATAATTACAAAAATAAAAATTGTCCAGATTAACAGAAGAGGAAATAAAATACTTAAATGACTTCATCTCAGGAAAAGAAATTGGATAGGCCATCAATGAATTCCTTAGGAAAAATATCTCCAGGTCTAAACAGATTTTTAAGAGAATTCTGTCAACCATTTAAAGAACAGTTAATTCCAATACTATAAAAACCATTTGGGAAAATTGATGAAGATGGAGTCCTATCAAATTCTTTTTATGATACAAATATGGTGCTGATACCAAAATTGGGAAGAGTCAATACAGAGAAAGAAAATTATAGATGAATTTTCCTAATGAATATAGGAGTAAAAATTTTAAGTAAGGTGTTAGAAAAAAGATTACAGCAACTTATCATCAGAATAATATACTGTGATCAGGTAGGATTTATATCAGGAATGTAGGGATGGTTCAATATTAGGAAAACTATCAGTATTATTGGTCATATCAACAACAAAACTAACACAACCATATAGTTTTCTCAATAGATGCAGAAAAAGCTTTTGACAAAATACAACACCCATTCCTCTCGAAAACACTGGAGAGAATAGGAATAAATGGAGCCTTCCTTAAAATAAGTAATTATCTACCTAAAACCATCAACAAGCATTATACGTAATGGGAATAAGCTAGATTTATTTCCACTAAGATCAGGGGTGAAACAAGGATGTCTATTATCACCACTGTTTTTCAATACAGTACCAGGAATATCAGCTTCAGCAATAAGAGAAGAAAAAATTGATGGAATTAGAATAGCAAAGAAGAAGCTAAGTTATTGCTCATTGCGGGACGATATGATGATATACTTAGAGAATCCTAGAAAACCATGAAAAAGCTACTTGAAATAATAAATAACTTTAGCAAAGTTGCAGGATACAAAATAAACACAAACAAATCATCTGCTTTTCTGTATGTTACTAAAAAATCCCAACAGCAAGAGATAGAAAGAGAAATCCCACTTAAAGTTGCTGTAGACAGTATAGCATTTTGGGGAGTCAATCTGTCAAAACAAATCCAGGAACTACATGAACACAATTACAAAATACTTTTTGCACAAATAAAAATAGAACTAAATAATAGGAAAAAGATCAGTTGCTGTTTGGTAGGCCGAGTTAATATAAAAAAAATGACAATTCTATCTAAATTAATTTGCTCATTCAGTGTAACATCAAACTACCAAAAAAACCTAATTTATAGATACAGAAAAAAATAATATCAAAATTCACTTGGAAGAGTAAAATATCCAGAATATCAAGGGAATTAATGAAAAAAAATGCTAGAGGAGGTGGCCTAGCCATATGAGATCTTAAATTGTATTGTAAAGCAGCAATCATCAAAACTACTGGGTACTGGCTAAAAAATAGAGGGGAAGATCAGTGAAATAGGTTGAGTACACATGACACAATAGTGAATGACTATAACAGTCTATGGTTTGATAACCCCAAGGACTCCAGTTTCTGGGATAAGAACTCATTGACAAAACTGCTGGGAAAACTGGAAAATACTGTGGCAGAAGCTGGACACAGACCAATGCTTGACACTGTATACCAGAATAAAGTCCACATGGGTACATGATCTAGGTAAAAATGCTGAGAGTATAAACACATTATGGGAGCAAGGTATAGTTTATTTCACAGATTTATGGAAAATGGAAAAAAATTATGACCGAATAAGACATAGAGGACACTATGAAATGCAAAATGGATAACTTTGGTTACATTAAATGAAAAGTTTTTGCAAAAATAAAGCCAATTCAAACATGATTGGGAGGAAGCAGAAAGCTAGAAGAGAATTTTTAAGTAATATCTGTGACAAAAGGTTCATTTCTAAAATATATAGAGAACTGAGTCAAATTTATAAGCATACAAGACATTCCTCAGTTGATAAATGGTCAAAGGATACGAACAGGCAGTATTCAGAGGAAGAAACTATAGCTGTCTATAGTCAAGTGAAAAAATGCTTCAAATTACTATTGATTATGCAAATCAAAACATTTCTGAGGTAAAGCATGACACCTGTCAGATTGACTAACATTACAAAACAGGAAAATGATAAATGCTGGACAAGATGTGGGAAAATTGGACACTGATTCATTGTTGGTGGAACTGTGAACTGATCCAACGATTCTGGAGAACAACTTGGAGCTATGACCTTTAATATGCACATCCTTTGACCCAGCAATACTTCTTCTAGGGTTGTATCCAAAAAAATCATAAAAATGGGAAAAGGACTCACATGTACAAAAATATTTATAGCAGCTCTTTTTGTTATGGACAAAAACTGGAAACCAAGGGAATGCCCACCAATTGGGGAATGGCTGAGCAAGTTGTGGTATATGAATGTAATGGAGTACTATCATGCTATATGAAATGGTGAGCAAGCAGACTTCAGAAACACCTGAATAGATTTATATGAAGTGATGTTGAGTGAAGTGAGCAGAACTAGGAGAAGGTCATGCACAATAACACCCACAATAAGCTAAGAATGTTTTTGATAGACTTAGTCCTTCACAGCAATGCAAGGACCTAAAACAGTTTCAAAAGATTCATGATGCAAAATGCCATCCACATCCAGAGAAAGAAATATGGGCTCAGAAAACAGAATGAAGTAGACTATTTTCTCTTTTGTCATTTTTGCTTTTCTTTTGTTTTACTCATGCTCATGATTTTTTTTTGAGGGGTTAGCAATCATTTAAAAAAAATTATAATTTATTTTTCAGTTCTCCACATTCACTTTCACAAGAATTTGAATTCAAAATTTTCTCCCCATCTCTCCCCATCCCACATCCCAGAACAGCATGCACCCCATCCACCCCTTCTTCCAATCTGACCTCCCATCCACCACTCACTCTTCCTCTATTCCCCTTCCCAGAGTCTCTCATCTGGCACACAAATCTTCTTCCAATAATTAAGCCCTCTTTCTCATTCATTTTAATTCTTCTACTCAACATGACTAATGTGAAAATGTGTTTAATAAGAATGCATGGGTAGAACACATATAAGATCCCATGCTGTCTTGGGGAGGAAGCATGAAAGGAGGAGAGAAAATTTAAAAGTTGAATTGATTGTTGAAAATTGAAAACAAATAAATAAATTTGGGGGAAAAAAGGAATTATCAAGAGGTTAAGTGGCCTTTCTGGGGTCATAATAGCCAGTACATGTGTCAGAAGTGGAGCTTGAATGGAGATCTTTCTGGCTTTGACACTGGCTTTCTAGCCACCACAGCCTTTGGTGCAAATTATAAATAAATGGTTTAGAGTTATTGTTAATGTCTGGCACATATTTCTGACATGGCTGCAAACCAATTTCTACATATGCCCAGAGATAAGAAATAAGAGCTGTAAGTCTCAGCAGGGACTTTCTACTATGAATTTTTTCCCTGTCTGCTCAAGCAAATTAGAACTACACACTGGAAGCTTATTCTAGTGACAACTTGGCTCCGTGATACTGACTTGTCAGTGGGACATCATGGGAAACATATCTTTGGAGAGAAGAAAAATTGTGTGGCTGACTTTAGAAACATTTTTAATACCTTGGGTTTCTAAACTGCACCGCACAATTGAGCCTCGGGGGTTTAAATGTGGTTCACACCTGGTAGTATGGGACTTAGTGAGTGAAATAAATAAACAAGTGTATGAGCATGGAAGTCTCCCTGCTCCCTGCCATTGAACAGAATAAAAAAAAGTAGCATTCAGAGTTCCTTTGAAATACTTCCTATGTAGACTAGGCAGGAATAAAAATCAACACTTCACCTACGATAAAAGATGGTAGGGTACTCTGAAACAGTTGTACCTCCATCAGATAAATCACATCATTTTAGACTTGTGTGTTACAGTACATTTGCCAAAATTGTCACATCTCTATTTTTAAAATTAATGGAAAGGTGGAAGGGAGAGATTTAGAATGAGGTCGATGTTGTGACACTGACTGGACAAACCAAGAAGGAAAGAGTAGGCTTCCTGTGAGTCAGGCAATCAGTCAGCCAAAGAACATATATTAAGCACCTATTGTTCTGTTGTCTAAGTTGTGTCCAACTATTAGAGACCCCATTTATGGATTTCTTGGCAAAACTGCTGGAGTGCTTTGCCATTTCCTTTTAAAGCCCATTTTATAGATTAGGAAACTGAGGTAAACAGGATTAAGTGACTTTCCCAGGATCACATGGCTAATAAGTGTCTGAGGAGAGGTTTGAACTTAGATTTTCTGACTGTCATCCCAGTACTTCCCCTAAGTGCCTACTAGATGATAATAACTATGCTAACTGCTAGGGATAAAAAGAGAGGTAAAAACAGACCTTGTTCTGGAGAGGCTAACAATCTAATGAGTTAAGAAGAAAGTAAAATGATTATAGGAAGGAGAAAATAATGCTAAGGAATTGAAGATTCTTTATTCTATCTATCAATTGCTTCCAGTGTTGTATTTTTGTCTTTAATTCTTAGTAAGAGTACTAGTCAAAGGAAGAAGAGAAATTAGAAAATGAGAATCTCACATCAGATTGCCCCATTGAAATCCTTTGCTTCCTTAAAGGAGAAATCCAAAAAAATCAATTTCCTCCATGAAGCCTTCCTTGATGTCTATTAGCCTTTAAACCTATGTTTCAATTTGTAGGTTCCTGCTCCCACAATCATAGAGGATTAGGATGCAGAGCAACCTATGGACCAAATGTAAAGTTGTCTTTGATTTGGTAAGCAAACTTAGTTGTCCTTAATGGTCTCGGGTAGTCCCTATGAACTGTAACCATGCTAAATTAATCTGACTCAACATATATTGGTCACACAGGGTGAGTAATACCTAATAGTTCTTGCATTCCTAAACTTCCCTAAATCTATTTCCGTTTTTATTTTTCATTTTGCATCACCCATTCTCCACTCCCAAAGTTCTAAGGAAATCCTAACTTTTAAAATTCTTTATCCTAACATTTATGATGTACATGAGAATTACTCTATAATTGTTCATTTTCCTTAGGCAAGGTAAATAGCGTGAAAGAGAGCCAGTCTAGGTGAACATAGAAGATGTAGGTCTGATGAAAACAGGATCTTGGAAATATAGTTGAATTTTATGGTTTTTAGCCTGCCTTTTTTTTACTTCAACAGCAATTTACAGCCTCAGTATTTCATTCCTAGTGCCCATATTGGAAGACTCTTCAAGTCTCCCATATCTCCTCCTATGTGATATAAGTTTATTATTATCTTTATTATTATAATATTATCTATTATTATTATTATTAAAATTAACTAACTTTAATCCAGCTAATTTAAACACTAATTTATTGAGTGTTTTATTTTAAGACGTGGTATTAAGGGCTAAGCATATAAAGACAAAAGGATGAAAAATGTCCCTGCCCTCAAGGATCTTAAAACTTCTTTCTCACTTCATCCCAATAGATTCTATAGATACATCCAGAAGAGACCTCATTTTCTTACTTCTGCAATTTCTGTCCAGTGCACCAGTACTTTCCTGCAGACCCTGGCTTATAAACTCTTCCCGTTCAATGACTCCATAGTTCTGAGATGAATGAAAACCCTGAGAGACAGTTTCTCGGTAATTAATAATCAATTTGTTAATTATGCTATCTGATAATAAATTGATGTTCTATGGTTTCTCTTGGTAACCAAAGGCACCTAATAGAGACACTGAATGCCTTGCATATTTCTTTTTAAGGGAATATAGCTAAAGGGAAAAATCAACCCTGCCTGGTAAACATTTAAATGAGGAGGTGAAGATTTAAATGAGGAGGTGGTCTAAGAATTTTAGCTCCTTCTGCTGAGAAATTGACTTGATCATGAGTCTCAACTCTCTCCAGCAACCTGACAAATGAATCCATCTCTAGCCAGACCAAGGAGGAGACTTTACTTCCATCTAGAATGTAAACAGAATCCAATCTAGGAGAATTCTGGCCCTAAAGCATCAAGCCTGTGCTCTTCCACCTTTCCATTAGAGTTCTGAGTTACTCAAATTATAAAGGAGAAAACCAGAGTAGTCTGGCTAGAGATGGATTCCCAATACCACTTCACTTTAGTGCATTCCCTCCTTTAATTATTTCCTGTTTTTCATGTATATATCTCATTTGTATACATATTTATTAGCTTGTTGCCTCACTCATTAGATTGTTAGCTCCATGAGGGCAGAGACCATCTTTGAATGAGTTTATGTTCCCAAAACTTAGCATAATGCATGGCACATATTAAGTGCCGGAGGCAGGATATGAATTCTTCTTTCAGATTCTAGTTCATTGCTCTATCAACTCTACCACTCCATGGCACGTAAGTCGTTTTATAGTCATAAGATATTTTCACAAATGTTTATTTTGGCAACATTGTTGCCATTAAAACAGCATTCCATAGTAATGACACATAGTAATGACAAATAGTGTCATTATGATTTTACTATTATTATGGAGGGGTTTATAAAGTTCACACAAGGTAATTTTTCCTGATTAAAACATGTAAAAGAAAACTATTTAAATATGATATTCTGAAATAACTTATAGTAGATCAGTAAATTTTTCAAGATAGAGGAAATTCCAATGTTCTTCATAACTCCATACTGCTAATAAAGTGAAATTCAGTAAGTCTAAATATTATAACCTATATCTGTACTGACGTAATCACTTTCACAAATGAAAAAATATTGAAGGCATAGCTAGATAGAACTTTATGGGGAAACGATCTGAGAGTCTTAGTGAACTACAAGGTCACTAGGAATCTACACTATACTATAGTTGCCAAGAAAGATAATTCATACTAAATCTACATTAGGTGAGCCACAGTGTCCAGAATAAAGAGAGGTGGTGAACTAGTTGTGATAATCCCAGAATAGCTGTGACGATCAAATGAGATATTTATAAAGTGATTACCGCAGTGTTTGGAACATAATAGGTGCCTAATAAATGCTTGTTTTACCTTTCTTCCTTCCTAAATGCACTAAGTTGAGTAATCTGATTGCAAAGTATAAGTAGTAATTCAGTACATTTCACTAATGTCTTTGAATCTCATCATTCTCGAGCAATAAGGAAATCCATCATAAATCCAGTCCGGTCCTTACAAATAACAGTATAAAACACTTGAATGTATCATAGGACCCTAACCATCAAGCTAGAAAGGACATGAATTTTCGTCGAGGATACTTCCCTAACTTTGCAGATAAGGAAACCAAGACTAAAGAAATTAATTGACTTGCTGAAAATGAGCCAAGACTAGAATCCAGATTTTTTGCCTACAAATCTTGAAAGCTCCTTCTACTATATAGCATGAAAATGGGAAAACTGGAGAGGGTGAAAAAACAAACAACAGTAATGAATTAATTGAAAATCTTTAAATTTGGGTGAGTTACCTTAGGCTAGAGAAAAAAAAAGATGAAATGATAATTTATTTACATCTTGATTAGAGTAGTATAAAAACTGCAAAAGATTGAAAAGAGAAGTTGGATAATAAAGATAATAACTATATATAAATATGTAGATATAGATATATATTTGAAAGGGAGCAAATAACATTTTCCCCAGTGTTTTAGGTACTCTCATAAAACTATAGGAAAGGGAAAGGACTATTTAAATGAAAAGTTTTACAAAATAATAACTGACAAGAAAGTTGTTTTTATCACAGAATTATTGAAGTGGGAAAATAAAAACTATGGTGGCAACATGAGTGGCTGAAATAATATAAAGCCTTCAGCCTTCAACAGTAAAGGACAATGAATGATCGTTTGAATAAATACAAGAAAAGTTACAGAGGAGAAAATGGATTGCCCCTTGTTCCATAACTAATTGTTGAAGAAGTAGATGGAAGGATTTTTTTCATGAAATGCACAATTGACAGAAAAGATTAGATAAAGGGATTTGCCTAGAGTTCTGAAAGTAAAATATACAAGGCTGAATCAAGTCCAAAGAAAGGCAGTTTTTTTTTCTTTTTAATGAACCAAAGTACCTATAAATAATACGGAGCAGAGTAAGAAAGGGACTTCTACTTTCCTGTAAGGCACTTGTTTTATTTTATGTACTTAAAGGTATTGTTTGTTAATAACTTGAATTAACAAGCTGGCTACATTGGCACTGTCAAGGATTATCAATGTAGAGATTGAATTTTGACCATGAAAGTGTTTTTTTCTCTAATAGTTGCTTGGCTGGTTGCTGTCAAACCTGATAAAAGATTGGTTTGAGTTTCTTTTTTATTTTTTATTGCTGCATCAATTTGAATTTCTTAGTGGTGGATTTGGAGGATTGCTGCCTCATTTGGAGAAGCAATGTGTGGAAAGGGAAGAAAAGTGTTGGGGATAATGGTTATAAACTCTTTGAAGTCCCTGCCTCTGGGATAGTACATCTTTCAATGGAAATATTTCCCAGATGCACAAATATATTTTGTTTTTTTTTTTTAAATTAAGAATTGGTCTACACACCAGCAAAACTTTTGAATTTTAGTTATTTCACTCAATAGGAGTGAAATATGTGAAATGGAAGCCAAAATCATCAATATAAATTAGGACTAAGTTAATAGAATTCTAGTATCCAGAACAAAGAGTATGTATTTAAGTCCCATTACATTTAATTTTGGGTAAACCATATCTGATGTATTGTTCAGGATACCACAGTTTAAGACAATTAATGACAAATTTCAACTTGTACTGAGGATGGCAAAGAAGATTTGAGGACTCAAACTGAGATCATTGGAACACTGAAAGAAGTAGTTTAGAGAAAAGATAGAATTAGTATAAAAGAAGAATATTTATGTTCAGATATTTGAAATGCTGTACTCTGGCAGAAGAATTAGTCTTATGTGTAATGATGGGAAAAAATAAGATCAGTACCTGAAAATAACAGACATAATTTGTACATAATTGAAGAACTTCATCAAAAATTTGAATTCTACAAAATTATAACAGAATGCCTTATTTTTATTATTAATATTTTAAAATATCTGACTTTATATAGTACTTTGAGTTTTGCAGAATATTTTAACAAATTCTCTTTTACATTTGATGCAACAATCTTGTGAGGCAGGTTGAAGCATTGGTGCTATTTTATAGACAAGTAAACTAAGGTTGGGAAAGTTGTACAGGATCACACAGCTTAGGAAGTAACTGAGGAAGAATTCAGATAGAGGGTTTTTTTTTCTTTTATGTCTCTCTCATCAGAATATGGGTTGTTGTCGGTTTTTGTTTTTGTTTTTGTTTTGTTTTTTTTTGCTTTTTTTGTAATTTCAGAACTTTGTTCTTAAGAGCCTTCCATTCCCCACTCCACCTCCACTGTCTTCCCTGCAGCCTTTTCCTATCCACCTTTTCTTTGAACCTTTACAATTTAAACAAATACTTATTAAGCATTTCATATTGACAAAGAACCGATGCTCAGCCCTGGGGATACCAAGACAAAGTGAAAGAATCCTGAAGGGATGTATATTCTAATGGGAGGATTCACTTGGCACTTAAAAAATGAAATAAATTTAGGCAAAGGAATTTCAAGAGGAAGAAAATACTAATAATGGGGAAGACAGAGAAGATGAACAAAGACTTTCTTTAGAAGATTTGCACCTGAACTGCGCATTGCAGCAAAGCTAGGAGTTACCAACTGCAGAAGTTAGAAAGGAATAGATCTGAGAACAACCTGGCTAAAAGGTACTGAAGTCAGAGATGGGATGTCAGAGATGCATGCATGGGACTAAAAATGTCGGATTGATCCACAACATTGAAAGCTTTACAGTACCACATTGAGGATTAAAAGGAATCCAGAGAAGATTTCCAAGTTGTGTACTGATTCGTGTTTCAGGGATAACAATTTGACAGTTGGGAGATTGAGAGGGGAGACCCTGAAAACTGAAAAACCAGTCAAGAAGCTACTAAGATTTAAACTGTGGTAGTCTTGTGAGTAGGAATAAAGGGAAGAAGTCACGAGATATTGTGGGGGAAAAGGTGATAAGATTTTCCTCTCCCTATGTCTCTATATTTTACTGACAGAAGTTCAGAGATCATACCCCACAGTTCTTTCAATATCACTGAATTTACTACATTTTCACTAGATAGCTGGAATTCATTAAAGGCAGTAAGGTGCTCAATTACTATTTTCCTTTGGGGGCTTGGGGCAGGGCAGGTATCAACTTTATATTGGGCCATTATGTTTTGACCCTAGAAATTTATTAGAATTTTTTAGCACAGAATGGAAGATATTTAGAGGTATTTTGTTGCCTTCCTAAACTGTGTATATATGTATAAATATACACATCTTAAACTATACATAATATATATATATATATATATAAAACAGAAATGAAACCTCCTGTTCTTGAAATTTATTAAAGTGATTGTTATCAATAAAAAAACAATTATGAAAATCTCATTTTCTTGAATCTTTATATTAAACAGTCCTCAGCAGGTTTCTGTTTTTGATGGGAACATTGAAAATAAAATCATATTCCATGTTGATGCAGTAACAATTCTAGCTAATAAGGACACCTATTGGAATTGCATTCACTAGGCAGAGATCAGGAAGGTTAGCTGGATTCAATTTCTAGAGTAGTTAAAATCTGGAAATAACCTTTGCTTATTAAGAAAGCTTTATTCATTTTTAAAATGAAAGATAATGGATTTAATGGATTTTAAAATATGTAGTACAAATAACAGCAAAGCAGACCATAAGAAATGAAGTTGAGACTCTGAGAAACAAGCATTTGAAAAGTTCCTGAAATAGTGTCACTAGAATCAGGAAAAACAGACTCTAAGTGCTTCTTTAAGAGATTCTGCTACTCTTGGTTACTGCAAAAGTAACCAAGGTATGAATAAGAAGTAATCAAGATATGAGGAAAGTATAGCATTCCTTGGTTCAGTTCAAAAGCAGCCACAGAATAGGTCGAAACTAACATTTTGGCCTTGGAGGTGCTGTAATAACTCTACTGTCTGGCTACCACCTGGAAATTGATATTAGCTAGCATTCAGCACATCCCAAGTCTAATGATAATTAATGTTTTTAGTGTTCCCTGAAGCACTGCGAAATCCAAGGGCTTTTAATCAAGCAACGAGCATTTATTAAGCTCCCTCTCTGTTCTGAGTACTTTGCTAGGTGCTGAGGTACTTTCAGGGTCATTAATAGAAAGATTAAATTGTGTTCAACATAATTTTCATATTAATTTGCTTTTGCCCAGATCCATAATTTCATTAAGTGTGGTGAACTCCCAGTCTGAATATTCTTTCCACTGATGCAGACTGAAATCTTTTACCTAACTTAACTACATTAGAGTGAACAAGTGGGGAGTGGTGCTAAGATGATAACTGTCATACCCTCCATCAAGTTTATGTCAAAAGAAGGATTTAAATAAAAAATTACTTGACTTTTTCTCCATCCTCTTTTCTCCACTCTTCTGGACTTTTCCATCCCTGGAACTTTACCTTGTAAGGTCACATCAGCTCTGGAACTCATACCTCCTCAGAGCCCTCTCACCATTGACTCTTTCCTCCCTCCATTTGCTGAATGGCGAATTGGAAGCTCCTCCCAGAATCTCTATTTAAGGAAAGTCCTAGGCCAACCACTTCTTCATTTCCCACACCCTACACTCTACTTCCTTCTCATCATGCCCCACCCTCAGCCAGTATCCTTCTTGTACCCTCAACACCCTTGTTTTTTAGCATCCTTTTGTATATTAGCATCCCCAATTAAATGGTAAACTCCTGAAGGGCAAGAACTTTCTCCTTGTCTTTATACCCCCAGTTCTTAGCAAAGCTCCTGGAACAAGTAGGCACATAATAAATGTCTTTTGACTGACTAACTACACCCTAGCACTTTGGCTATAAGGCAACATTGCCTGGAGGTTGTTTTCATATTATGTGTTTTTAGACTCAGATTTAGAGTTCAAAGGGACCTTAAAGGTGTACTAATAATTCTGTCCCCCTACCCATTTAAGAGATGGTGAAACTGAGATGTAAATAGAAATGATTTACTTGATGTTACCCAGCTAGTAAGTAGCAGAGGTGGGATTTCTTCCAAGATTCTCTGACTCTAAGCCCTAAATATTCTTTTCTTTATTTGATACTAACTGTTCAGAAATTTTTAATTCACTTAGACTGTATATGATATCAACCAGACTATAAACTTAAAACCCTCACACCAGTGTTTAGTGTACAATGTCCCAACTATATACTGAAGTTCCCACGATAATAATGTTAGAAAGGAACTTATCGGTCATCAAATAGAATCCCTCATCTTTTTTACGGGGAAAGAAACTGAGATACAGGGAGGTTAGAAAATTTGTCCAGAGCCATTTTTTGAAGGAAAGTCTGAAACTGAGTTCAGGGCATTAGCCACTACACTAGCCTGCCTTTCTAGAATCTCACCAATGGAAGCTTTTTCTAATTCCTATCAGTTCTCTTCAAGAGATTTAATTTTTCTTTGTTTTGCTTTCTTTATCTATAAAGCTTATATATGCAAATTCACTGATATACTATGAAGCATTCTATAAGGTCTTCAACAGAGAGGTTTCTTTAGTGACCTTGAAACTGTTTCTTTGAATGCACATTTCTTTAATTTTTAATGAATAAAAGATCTTTCTTTACCTTTTTGTAACATTAAACTCTTCACTAATAAAGAAGACATCATGCTACCTCATTACAAAGAGAACTAAGTCCTTACATTAACATTACAGATAATTTTTTTCTCCATAATTGGTGAAATCCTACATGAAATCTATTTTTATGCACACATTATCAATGTATATTCAAACAATATTTTTCTACTCAAATTAGGCATCAAAATGGTCATCCACAAGAGTTGCAGTATCCCATATCATTTAATCAACACTGTGAACTTTTTCTTTTATGCAAAAATGTTCCTCAGTAAACAGTTCCAATCATCTTAAAGGAATGTTGTTCTTTATGTGTGTCTCTATGATCTCACCGATATGGGTAGTCTCTCCAAAAGTACAGGTCACAATCCATTCATACTTTCCCACCCTTTTTGCTTATAATTCGTGTGCTTACATGATCCTCCATAGAGTTTCTTCTTAACTTGACTGCCAGAGCTAACTCAGTGTTTGGGAGGCTCTGAAGGAAAGTATGGGAGAGAAGCAATATTTGACTACCAAACTGAAAGTCTACAGAGCTATTGTTGCTGATCTCATCGTTGTATGCATGTGATACCTGGACAATCTGCCAGCACCATGCCAGGAAACTGAACCACTTCCATTTGAATTGCCTTAGGAAGATTCTGAAGATCACCTGGCAGGATAAGGTACCAGACACTGAGGTCCTTACTCAAACTAAACTGCCAAGCATTCAAATTATGCTTCACAGAGCACAACTCTGATGGGCTGACCACATTGTTTGAACGTAAAATGTGTGCTTGCCAAAATGACTATTTTATGGAGAACTCATATAGAGCAAGCCTTCATATGGTGGTCAGAAGAAACAGTACAAGGACACTCCCAAGGTCTCTTTCAAGAACTTTGAAATTGATTGTGTGATATGGGAGACACTGGCACAGGATCACTTAGCATGGCATGCCCACATTAGAGAAAGTGCTATGCTCTATGAGTAAAGCAGAATTGAAACAGCTCAAAGGAAACCCAGGGAGTATCCATCCCAAATATTCACCTGGACTCTTTGTACCTGATCTGTGGTAGAGCATTCCAAGCTCAGACTGATCTGATCAGCTCCAGTCGAACACAGTGAACTTGACTTTGTCATAGTGATGTCATTTGGGTCCTCTTCAAGAACAAAGGACAACAACAAACCCAACTTGATCTCAATCTTTTACTTGGTGGATATCAATTAAGCACTCGTTATATCTACTGGCTATCCCTTACTCCCACTATATTTCTGACCCACCTTCATTTCCAGCCATTCTCTATGGCGACATCATTTATATGACTTTTCTTAAGCAATTCCTTCTTGTTAATGTGTTACAGTCTATTCATTTCCACCACACTCCTCTCAATTGGCCTTTGCTTGATTCACAACTTTAACTTTTCAAGCATGATGCCACAAAAATCATAATCTTTTTTCTTACAGACCTCCCGATAAATTAATGCCATCCCATGTACATACTTGATGGGAAAATTCATTTCAGTTTTTGTCAGGTACTAAAATAAAATACTGAATATTTTACCATATTGAATTTATGATCCATTGATAAATCACTTTTATTTACTGTTACACAAGTTGAAAATCTCTTCATCCTATGTAAAATTTATTACTAAGAAGATAAATAATAGAAGTATTCATGGAATTTGAGGCTAATAGGGGCCTGAATAAATTCTTAAATTTATTATTACACAAAGCAGAAAGCTAATCCAATGTTTTAAAAATTGTTTTGTGAATTTGTAAATGATCAATTTTTGTATTTATAATGACCAATCCAGTAAATATGAATAATTAGGAGAAAGGGAAAAGTTAACCCTTTTTAAGTAGCATGATAAATATGCCTAATGTTTCTATTATGCTTTAAAGGTTAGAAAGAGCTTTGCATATATCATCTCATTTAATTCTCACAAGTCTTTGAAATACTCTTCTTTCCTCTTTTTACAGATGACAAAGTTGAAGGTGGAAGAGGTTGTGACCCACTCAGAGTAACATAGCTTGCATCTGAAGTAGGACTGAATTCAAATCTTCCTGATGCTGATTCTACCCAATAAGGAACATTGGATAGCACTAACTTTAAAGTTTCATATCTCAAACAGGAGCAAGTTCAAGATTAGTCTATTAAGTATGAGAAGAATGTGGGGTTCCTATAACCAAAGTCCCATCACCCTGCTATCAAACTGGTAGTGAACCTCTACAAACTTAGCTGTCCAGGTCCTTGAAAATCAAATCAATGTGTAGTTCACTATTGGGCCAATATTCAGACCTCTCCTGCCTGACAGACCTCAATAGAAACTTTACCCCTACTGACCTTGCCATCAAAAACACAAAGTTATCTATAGGCTGGCATTGGAGAAAGATTAATTTTTATTTTTTTCCTTAATTGTATTTTATTTTTTCCAATTGCATGTAAATATGATTTTCAACATTCATTTTAGTAAAATTTTGAGTTCCACATTTTTCTCTCTTCCACCCACCCCTCTCCCTCCACCTTCTCTCCCCAAGACAGTAAGCAATCTGATGTAGGTCTTACATATACAATCACGTTAAACATATTTCCACATTAGCCATATTGTGAAAGAAGAGTCAGGAAAAAAAGTTTCACAACAAAAAAAGAAAGAAAATTAAAAGTGAAAATAATATGCTTCAATCTGCATTCACATTCCATATTCTTACTCTGGATATTTTCAAACATGACTCTTTTGGAATTGCATTGGATCAATATACTGCTGAGAAGTTACAGTCATAGGTAATCATCCCACAATAATGCTGCTACAGTGTACAGTATTTTCTTGGTTCTGCTCACCTCACTCAGGATCTATTCATGTAATTCTTTCCAGGTTTTTTTCTGAAATCCATTTACTCGTCATTTCTTATAGCACAAGAGCATGGCATTATATTAATATACCACAACTTGTTCAGTCATACCCCAATTGACAGGCATCCCCTCAATTTCCAATTCTTAGCTACCACAAAAAAGAGCTGCTATGAATATTTTCATATATGTAGGTCTTTTTCTCCCTTTTTATGATCTCTTTGGGATACCAACCAAGAAGTGGTTATTTAGAGCATTTTTCCATATGACTTTAGGTAGCTTTAATATCTTTATCTGAAAACTGCCTATTCATATCCTTTGACTATTTATCAATTGGGGAATGACTTGTATTCTTATAAAATTTGACTTAATTTTTGATATATTTCAGAAATGAATCCTTTATCACAAATACTGACGGTGAAAATTATTTTCCAGCGTTGTGCTTTCTTTCTATCTTGGTTGCATTGGTTTGGTATGTGCAAAACCCTTTATAAACTTGAATTTTGCATTTCATAATGTTCTCTATTCCTTGTTTGGTCATAAATTTTCCCCTTCTCCATAGATCTGACAGTTTAACTATTCCTTGCTCTCCTGGTTTGCTTATGATACTACCACTTATATCATGTAGCCATTTAAGTCATTCTGAAATTTTGACAAAAAGTCAAATACATTTTGACCTTAGCTTTATACACCATCTGCATAGCATCCCCCTTTTGCCCAAGTGAGGCAGATATTTCGTGAAGTCTTTCTAAGTTTCTTAAACTGGAAAATTGTTTAACTCCATCTTTTTGTGGGTTCTGTTGCTCCAGAATTTCTCTAGAGTCTTGATTTAGCATTGTTTCCAAGGGAAACTTGGGAAGGGGTGGGCAACTTTCTAGTTTCTCTCTGCCATGTCAGTTTTTTGTGGAGAAGGATTTTAAGGCAGTGCATACGTCTAATATCAAGGATATATGTGTTGAGATAAGAGAATTCCTCTACATTAGTATATTCATGAGGGAGATACTATTACCCATGGTATATGGGTATGTAAAAATTGGTGCCATGCAATGCGTAACTCATATTTATGTAGTATTTTATGGTTTGCAAAGTGCTTTTATATACATTTCATTTTTTTCCCTCACAGCATTCCTGTGAGATAGGTAAGAAAAAATACTGTAATCAATTTTTGACAAATGAAGAATTTGAAGTTCAGTGGTTGATTGACTTATTGAAGACCATACAATTGGTAAGTGAGGGAAATAAGACTTGAATCCTAGTCTTCTGACTTGAAAGTTACATGCTTTGCTCTATATTGTAACTGCTTTTTAGTGTGATATGCTTTATGGCATGATTGTATTGTTTATAAATCTGTTTTCACTTGTCAAACCCATTTTGGAGAGGATTCACTACTGATTTGTGTTTTTTCTTTAAAATACTACAGATAAGTAACATAGATGGAAAGACCTATGTGCAACTGAAGGAGACTATAGAACAACTTAAGCTCCATTTATATCCTCCCCTTCAAGGCTCTCTGGCAAGCAATAGGGATATTCACCGACATGCTATTCTCCTCTAGCTAGTGAAAGGTCTATAAAATGATTCCAGCTTCTGCTCTCTAAAAGTAGACCACCAACATGTCATAGGCCAAAGAGTACGAAAATTTTAATTCAGGTTTCATCTCTGATACTTACTACCTCTGGAGAATCACTTAATATCTATAACCTCAGTGTCCTCATTTGTAAAAGGGACTAAATAATCTCTAAGGTCTATTCTAGCTCAGAATTAATATTCTTATGATAACTAATCCTTAAGGGGTTCAATGAGGGTAACCATAGCCATAGGCCATATTTATGTAGTGCTTTACAATTATTTTACTTGATTCTCACAACTCTGAGAGATATTATGATTTTACGGATGAAGAAACTGAGGTTAAAAGAGGTTAAGGGACTTGACTAGGGTTAGGTAGCTAATACTGTCTGAATCTACATTGGAACTCAGGACTTTCTGACTTCAGATCAAGTGCCCTATTCACCGTGCCTCATATCTGCCAAGAGGCAATTGACAACAAAAGGAAAGGGGTGTTTGGTCAATAGGCATCCTGTGGCTAAAGATTTGAATATAAAGAATATAAATGTGCAAAACATTGATATGATGAAAAAAGTCATTAGGCAACTAGGGAATAAGCTATGAATCCAATTATTTTATTGCATTTAATTTTTTCTAAGAAAAGGGGATTCATATCCCCCTCCCAACACAAAACTTTTTCAAAAAGAATTGAATATTGTCAGGGATGTCACCAGTCATGAAAAAAACCCTGCTACTCCATTGCCTGCAGGAAAGTCTCCAAATCTAACGTTTCTTAATTGCGCTTGTTTTCTAGGCAATCAATTTGATGTTTCAGTGCTTTTCTGCTGTTACAGTTCTCAGAAAAAAAGAATGCAGTGTCCATTGATTGCTAGTTTCACATCATCATTTTTTTTTTCCCCTTAGACTCCTTTGGTCCTGAACCAAAGCTTTCCAATTACAAGAACAGCAACCTGGATCACATTCAACATTTTGTATTGGTGCTGCTGGCATCTATGTACATGCAGGGCTACTTTTAGGGAGTGAAATGAGCAAATTGCCTTTGGAGATCTATTTGCTATTCTTTGTGGTCTGCCTTATTTGCCCAGAAAGGAAATTTTTATATCTTGATCTTTGTAACACCTCTGAGATGGTGACCTTGACAGCCAAAATTTTTAAAAACTACAAATTTTTCAGGCCACAGATATTGTTTCTAACAAGAATCAGTCTCTTGAAGTTAAAACAAGCAACTAAAATGAAGTTTTTCAGTCAGATTTGGCGATACTATACTTTGATTGATAATAATCAATTTTTTTTCATTGTCACGTAAAGCTTTTTGTTTTTAATTTTCATGCAACATCACCATACCACTGTCATTCTTTGGACCTACACCTGTATGTTTATTAATACTGAGGTTCTTTTAAATCTTTTTTGTTTTGGTGGGGGACATAAACATACTTATCCACTGTGACAGCCAGAATAACAATGGTATTCCTTGGGCATAAACATTCAAAAGAAATGTTTCTGGCAAGATTTTCAAAGATTTGGGCATAGAATCATTGTCTAGAATGAATTTTGAGAATCGATAAAGCATATTCTTTGCTAATATCTAATCCCTTTTACCCGTGATCTTCAATCAAGCTCATCATTCCAATTTCTTTCTCTTCTCCATGATTTGCATTTTTTACTTTCATTCCTCAAGCTGCAAAGGATAGCTAGATTAAAAGAAAATCATGACAGCATGCTAACTTGAACCACTATAAGTCATCAAGTCAAAAAACATTTATTAAGTAGCTAATATATTCCAGGCATTGTGCAAAACACTGTATTAAAGTAATTAGAGAACTATAGATTCACATGAACTAACCTCATATGGGTACCCACTCCTTTACAGCTAAACTTTTTTTCCACTTCTTGTTAATTTCCTGTTGGATTTCCCACTGTAACTGTTCCAAAGTGTACTCCTTAAATCCTCAATTTAACCACCACAGTTCTTATTCTCAGCAGATGTTGCTCTGCCTCCCACTTTAGAGAGAAAACAAGCCATATGACAATTCCTTCCCCCCCTATTTAGCATGCCAATCCACACCCTTTTTTGTGACTTAAAATCTCTGTATAGCTCTTCATCCGTTTCTTACTTTGGTATCATCTCAGAAGCATAATTGTCCTATCTTTTTTCACTAGCATATCCACTTATGTTTTTGAAATCATACCCTCTTTTTGCCTTCAGTATATTAACCAATCAATAATTTTCACTCTCTCTCCACAGTCTTTAGCTCACTACTACTTAACTAACCACTGTACCCAAGACAGACTGAGAGAGTATCAGAGGATCACCCTCATAATTACATAGACTTGGGTTCAAGTTTCACCTTGAAAATATGTTACATAAACCTTGATAAATTATTCAAGCTCCCAGTGACTCAAGTAATTCTTTAAGACTAAATTATAATTTGCTGAGAAAGTATCTTACTAGGATCTCCTTACACTGATGAAATCACAGGTCTCCTTTGTTTTAAATAGCACAAAATTGTCCAGCATGATATGGAACAGAAATGGTTGGCCTTGGAATCAGGAAGGCCTGGGTTTAGAGCTTGTCTCTGAAACATATTAGTTGTGTTTGTGACTATGGTCAATTCACTTAATGACTAAATGTCTCCAATAAACTCCTTAAAATGATAAATTGCTGATGAGATATTGCTCTGTATTAGTCTCTTTCGATGTGGAGGATTTGGGAAGTCTGCTTCTGAGAGAATAATTTATGCCTATTAAGTAGAAGAAAGGATTTATCCTAGAAATTTTCTCCATACCTCTCTCACTTCTTATCATGATAGGTCCTGGGATTACAAAAACAAAAATGAGATAATGAAGCATTTCCTGGTCTTTGAAAATCTTACATTCTATTTGGAAGAACATACAGATAAGTAAATAAAACGTAGTTTGAGGCCGAACAGAGAGCCATGAACTGGATAAATGAGTAAAACATGGGACAGGTATTACTGAGGATGTCATATTAAGTTCCACATACAAAGATGGAAAGCATCCCAAGGCCCCATTGCACAGATAAATAAAATATCACAATGTTGTGGGCCAGTGAAAATGTAACTATGTAGCAAACAAGGTTATAAAACAAGAAGAGTTTTAATTCCCTAGGATACATAGCACCCTAGGAAACTGAAAAGGTCTAGTCTTACAGACAAGAACTTACTTTTATGTCAACATTTAGGCAATTGATGAAGTGATTCACTCTTTTTGGAGAATTGTTTGAATTGTTCTGGGGTTTAAAATTAGAGAGAAAAAAGTCACAGGGAGTTTGTCATGGCTCTTCCAGTTTCTCCCTGTCTACTGACTGCCTCACTATACCTACAAACATGACCATGTCTCCTTTACCTTAAAAAATGTCTTACTTCATCCATCCATCCCTGAGTTCTATATCTATCTTTCCTTCTGTGGTTAAGTTCCTTGTGGAGTCTGTCTACAATGGGTACCTCTACTTTCTTTTTATCAGGGTCTTAATTCTCTATAGTCATCATAATTCAAAAGAAAACTGTCCTCTCTAAAGTTACTAAAAATCTCTTAGCTGCCAAATCTAGAAGTTTTTTTTTTTTTTTCTCAGTCCTCCTTCTTCTTGACCTATCTTCAGCCCTTGGGATTATTGAGTACTGTCTTCTCTATGATGCTCTCTTTTCTCCAGATTTTATGATGCTGCTGCTGCCTGTTTTCCTTCCTATACATCAGACCCCTCCTCTTCAACAGTATCCCTGCTGGATCTTTATCTAGGTCATACCTGATAAATATGAGTATACCACAGGGCACTGTCCTAGGATTTCTCCTCTTCTGTCTCTACACTATTTCACTTAGTGATCTTGTCAGCTGCTCCCACAAATTCAATTACCATCTCGATGCTTATGATTCTCAGCTCTCCCCCCTACAATCTCATAACTCTAAGTGCTTATAAGACATTTTCAACTTTATGTCCTATAGATATATAAAATGTGACATTAACAAAACTGAACTCATCATTTTTTACCCTGAACCTTCCCCTCTTCCTAACTTCTCTATTACTATAGAGGCTATCACTATCCTCCCAGTCACCTAGCCTTGTAAATTACATGTTATCTTCAACTCCTTACTTTAACTCCCCCCTCCCCCCCCCAAAAAAAAAAGCAAATTAGTTGCCAAGTTCTGGCAATTTTACTTTGATAACAGTTCTTAAATATGACTTTTCTTTTCTCTGACACTGTCAATAGGTCCAAGGCCTCATTCCCTTAAACTGGATTATGGCAATAGCTTGATGGCTAGTTTCTCTTACTCTCCCCACTTTATTGCATCTTTCATTCAGTTGTCAGAGTGATCTTCTTAAAATGCATATTCAGTCACATCATTCACTTTCTCAGTAAAATCCAGGGACTCCCTACCACCTTTGGAATCAAATATAAAAAACATATTTTTGGCATTCAAAACCTTTCATAACTTGTCCCTCTCCACCTGACCTTTTCTTACACCTTCCACCCTCAGCAGATGTTGCTTTGCATCCCACTTTAGAGAGAAAACAAGCCATGTTTCAATGACCAGACTCCTTCCTATTTCTCAGACAGGAAACTATATCTTCAGATTCCAGACATTTTTGCTGGTTGTCTTCCATGAATAAAATTCTCTCCCTCCTTATCATTACCTTTTAACTTGCCTGGTTTCCTTCATGTCTAAGCTAAAATCTCATCATCTATAGGAAGTATTTCCAGGTTCTCTTTAATTTTAGTGCCTTCTTTCCCTCTGTTGATAATTCCCAATTTATTCTGTATATCGCATTGGTACATGGTTGTCTGCATGTTGTTTTCCCTTTAGACTGTGAACTCCTTGAAAACAGATTGTTTTTTTCCCCTTTTCTTTGCATCCCTAGCATTTAGCACAGTTTCAGGGACATAGTAGGTGGTTAAATAAATGTTTATTCAATGACTGACTTGGTGAAAGTCTAACCTTTGAGCAAGGAGTCAGTTTGAGTACTCAAAGTTACTTATTTTCATTATTTCTGCTTGATTGTTAATGTTTTTAAAGCCTTTATAGTCTTAATAAAGGGATAAATGTACAATAGTAGTTTGAAAGTCCTTTTCATAAAAATCTTAAACCTGGACCAACAGGACTCATTTAGCTTTGTAATGGGGAGGATGACTGAATACACTTTGAAGTGGAATAAGATTTCTGGAAAGTTAGTTCTTCACTTTCCTCTCACTCTTCCTAGAATAGTGACACATATTAAAAAGAAACAAGAAAAAAAATCTAAAGACCTAGGTATTCTCTTAAGATATTATCCTAGTACTCTCCTCTTCACTGTCAAACTTTTAAAAATAATATTTTATTTTCCATATTTACATGTAAAAATAATTCTAACATTTGCTTTTTAATTCCAATTTTGAGTTCCAAATTCTATCCCTCCTGCTGTCCCTTCTCTGCCCTTCCCCCTCCCTGAGATAGCAAGCAATCTGATATAGGTTATATATGTGAAATCATGTAAAACATTTCATATTAGTCATTTTGTGGAAGAAAGCTCAAACTAAAGAAAAAGAGAAAGAAGTGAAAAATAGTATACTTTTGTCTATATTTAGATTCCATCAGTTCTTCCTGTGAGACAGATAGCATTTTTCATCGTGAGTCCTTTGATCATTGCATTATTGAGAATAGGAAGGTAATTCATAGCTGTTCATTATACAGATTGCTATTACTGTGTACAATGTTCTACTGGTTCTGTTCACTTCACTCTCAATTAGTTCATGTGAATATTTCCAGATTTTTCTGAAATGATTCCATTCATGATTTCTTACAGCACAGTATAATATTCCATTATAATCATATACCACACTACCAAATTTTTTGAGTAATTTGAATTCTTGGTCTTTCTATCTCATTTCCTATGTACTTTTAATCCCTTACAACATGGTTTTCTCCTCCACCATCCTCTTGGAACCATTCTCAGGAAGCTCAATAATAACTGCTTAATTAATGATTAAGTTGAGTGGCCTTTTTAAGTCTCTATTATACTTAATATCAATCAATCAATAAGCTTTTATTAAGTACTTTGCCAGAACTATTATAAAGTATTTGACATCATCAACTACCAGTTTTTGAAATTCTCTCCTGTCCTGTATTCCAAGGCACTGAATTTTCCTGGTCATATTTCCAAGTCTAAGATTCTTCTTTCTCTTTCATTGTGTCCTCTTTCCTCTTCCCCCCACCATTCCTTGCAATGCATTCATCAAGGATTTATATTAAGACTTCTTTTACCCACCTTCTTTTGAGATCTATCATATTGCCATGGCTTCAGTAAGCTCCTCTGTGAGGATATCTTAAATATTTGTATTTAGCCATTTCTTTTCTCCCAAGTTTCAGTTCCATAATTTTAATTCCTTGCTAGACATGTTCACTTGAAGTCCTAATGACAATTCAAGCTCAGCATGTTAAAAACTGCACTTACTTCACATCACCCATGAGTCACTTCACCTCCTGACATCCCTGTTTAAATAATTTCACCTTGTCATATCATTCAAGCCCACAAGCTTGAGGGCTAAGTCTTTACATTCTCCTTTTCTATTGCCTCCACAACCAATCAAATACATTCCATGTCTTTTTTTACCACCCTCTAATGTCAAATAGGTGTTTCTTAGGTCCAAACCTTCACCATCCTTTTGTACACTTTCCTGAGATTAGTCTTATTTTTATCATATCATCCACTTGCTCATAAAGTTCATATGGCTCCCTATTGGCAACCAAACAAATTCCTTGGGGAAATCAGTGCTAACAATCTTGTCATGGCCTAACTTTTGCTTTACTTTTAAGAAAATAAAACTCATAGTTTAATCTGAACTGTTTGCAGCTCATCAAACATGCATTGAGCTTTCTTGCTTCTGCACATTTGGTCTCAAAGTTCTCTCTTCCTAGAATGTCCTCTTACATTCCTAGTTTGGCATCATGCCCTTTTATGCCTTCACTAATCATGCCAACTACAAGTTATCTTTACCTCCTCCCCAGGTCCCTTAGCACTTATTACATATTACTTTACATTCTCAATATTTTTATGTATATCTTATCTCATACATAGTATTATGAATTCCATGATATCACAATTTGCATCCTTATAGTAGCTGAGATGGTACATTTGCACTAATAAACTACTCAATGCATATGTGTTGAATGCATGCTTGATGAGCAAGTAAATGAATCTTGGTACCAGTTTAATTTTTCTCGTTCTTACAACCAAAAATGTGGCTGATGATCAAGAATGACAGTTGATAAATTCCACAGATCAATCTTTAGTTCATTTTACATGAGTTCCATCCCCATCTACCCTAATATCACTATCTTTCCATTTAAATTAACTTGCCCAAGGCTCTATGTAGTGTGACCAAGGTCAAGGCATTTAACTTCTATGGGCCTTTTTCTTCAACAGCAAAATAAAGTTTAAATTACCTATAAATTATCTTCAGGACCTATTATTAGGATAGTATAATCCATTTAAAAAGAATAAAAAATAATAGACTGACTTATTTTAAGGAAAATGATTACATACAATATTATAGAGAACAGTTGATTCTGGATATGGAGTCAAGAAAACGTGGACTCCATCAAATCTTCCTCTGTCATTCTGTAGGTATGTACTCCTGGTGAGTCTATCAGAGACTCAGATTTTTAAATGAAGATAATAATGTCTGTAGTTATTACCTGACATAGTCACATAGTAAAACTCAAATGATGTATGGAAAGCGCTGGGCAATTTTTTAGTAGCATATGGATGTCAATTACTATCCAAAAGTACAACAAACATTTATTCAGTTCTTACTGATTAGATCATTGGACTGGGTGCTGGAGAGATTGATAGTGACAGGAAACACATTGCTGACAGAATTGGTTCATTTCATTCCTAATTCTGGGAGCCATATTAAGGGTGGAATATATTAGATCAGAGGATCACTGTATTTACTATGTAGGTTAAAGAATGTAATACTGTAGCTCTCTTGCAACCAATATATTTCCCATTTGAATTGTGTTGTTCTTTCATTATATAGTATACTATATATACAATATACTTTTTCCCCCCACAACCTATCCTTCACTGCTATTCTACTTTTCTAGGTCTCTCCTTTTTTTCTCATTCAAAGAACTGGTTCATTTCTATTGACTATAATCATAGTTTATAGACTGCTACCACATTAGACTTTTCTTATCTTTTTCCCTTTCCATAATTTCATCTTTTTATTTTCCTCCCTCCCTGTACTTAATCTTGGTCATTTTGCTATGAGTGCCAGTGGATGGCATTTCATTTTACAAAAGCATTTGGAGCACAGCCTAGATAGCAGAAAAAAGATAGATATTCACCTGAGCTCTCCTGCAAACCACTCTTAACACCTTTAAATATGCCGTAAAACAATTCCTAGAGCAGCAGAACCTAGAGAAAGAGGGGTTGAAATATTTTTTTTCCTGCCAAAGACAATATAGAAGGATAGCAGAAAAGGTCTATCATGCCAGAGCGAAAGTGGAGCACACTCGAGCTCAGGCTGAGCTAGCACAGACCCAGCCCAATAAACCAGGAACAGGCCTTGGGAGCTACTGAATCAGCAATGGCAGAAGCTGCTTCCAGAGCTCTCAGTCCACAGATGGTGAACTAGACAAACTGGTCAGATGGAGATTATAGGGGTCTCTTTGCTAGAACTGAAGCAGAACTCTGTCACTTTGCCTATACTCAGATCAAGGTAGCAGTCCTGGGGGTAGTCTCACGGTAAGGAGGAGCACTGGTATACCACAGCTTGCAGCCACAGTGAAACTGAGATCCATCTTCACAGTTCCAGAGCAGCAAAGAGCACTTGTGATGGCTCAGGCCAGAAGAGTACTAGATATCTCTCTTAGATCCTATGACCTTGGAAGGACTGAAAACTTACAAGTCACTAGAACTACCTCTGAAAATAACTGCAGAAAACACCTGAAGCTTGGGAGAACATGCCCTTCATCCTGGAAGTAGAGCCCTATTTTAACAATGAGTTAAAAGTCAAGAAATAAACTGAGAAAGTGACCAACAAGAGAAAAATATTCTGACCATAGAAATTAACCATGGTGACAAGGAAAATCAAAACATAAAACCAGAAGAAGATGAAAAAGTCAAAGCCTCTACATCCAAAAGTTCCAAGGAAAATGTGAATTGGTCACAGGTCATGGAAGAGCTCAAAAAGGATTTCAGAAATTGAGTAATAGAGGCTGAAGAAAAATTGGGAAGAGAAATGAGGGTGATGCAAGAGAATCATGAAGAATAAGAGTCAACAGCTTGGTAATGAGGCACAAAAATGCCAAATTAAATAACACTTTAAAAACCAGACTAGATCAAATAGTCAAAGAGATACAGAAAAACAATGAGGAAAACAATGCCTTAAGAAGCAGAATTGCACAAATTGAACTCACAGAATCAAAAAAAAAATTCTTAAAATGTAGAATTGGACCTATGGAAAAAAGTACAAAGCTCACTGAAGAAAATAATTTCTTAAAAACTAAAATTCAGAAAATGGAAGTTAATGACTATGTGAGAAATCAAGAAAAAATTTTAAAAACCCAAAATAATGAGAAAAATATGAGACTGTGAAATATATCATTGAAAAAGTAAATGACCTAGAATATAGATCCAAAAAAAAGAATTTTAAAAAATATTGAACCATCCTGTAAGGCATGATTAAAAAAGAGTCTTGAAATGATCTTTCAAGAAATCATGAAGGAAAACCATCCTGATAGCGTAGAACCAGAAGGTAAAATAGAAATTGGTAGAATCCACCAACAACCTCCTGAAAGAGATTCCAAAATGAAAATTCCTAGGAATACTATAGCTAAATTCCAGACCTCCCAGATTAAAAAGAAAATATTGCAAGGAGCCAGAGGGAAACACTTCAAGTATGGTGGAGCCACATTCAGGATAGCACAAGCTTTAGTGGTTTCTACATGAAAGGGTTAGGGGACTTGGCATATGATAGTCTAGTGGGCAAAGGAACCAGGATTACAAACAAGAATCACTTACCAAGTAGAACTGAATATAATCCTTTTGGGGGGAAATGAATATTCAATGAAATCAAGGACTTTCAAATATTCTTGATGAAAAGAGCAGAGCTAAATAGAAAATTTGACTTTCAAATGCAAGACTCAAAAGAAGCATAGAAAGGTAAACAGGAAATCGAAATCATAATGGAGTTAAGGTTCAGTTGTCTACATTCCTATATGGGAAGATGATATTTGTAACTCATAAAAACATTCTCATGCATGCTGTTAGGAGTATATATAGACAGAGGACATAGATGTAAGTTGAATATAAAGGGGTGCTAGCTAAAAAAATAAAATGAAAGGATCAGAGAGGAATGTACTTGGAGAAAGGGAAAGAGAGCAGTTCAATGAGGTAAATTATCTCATATAAAAAAAGGAAAGAAAGAGCTTTGATAGTAGAGGGTAAGAGTGGAGAGGTGAGAGGGAGTGAATGATCTTTATTCTCATCAGAATTAGCTCAAACAGGGAATAATATACATACTGAATTGAACATAGAAATCTATCTCACCCTACAGAAAAGTAAGAAAGGAAGAAAACTAGAGAAGGGGGGTGGTGATAAAAGGCAGGTAAAATTGAGGAAGGGGGTAGTCAGAAACAAAATATTTTTGAGGAGGGAGAGGGTGAAAGGATAGAGAGAATAGAATAAATCAGGGGAATAGGATGGAGGGAAATACAGTTAGCAATAGCAACTACGAAAACAATTAAAACAAGTTTTTTTGATTAAGGTCTCATTTCTCAAACACATAGAGAAGTGATTCATATTTATAAAAGTAAGAATCACTCTACAATTGGTACATGCTGAAAAGAAAATGACATTTTGAAAGGAAGTAATCAAGTTGTCTATAGCCATATGGGGAAATAAAAAGAGCTCCAACTCACTATTGTTTGGAGAAATTCAAAGTAAAGCAATTCTGAAATGCTACCTCATAACTATTAGATTGGCTAATAGAAAAGGAAAATGACAAATAGTGGAAGGGATATGGGAAAAATGAGGCATTAATAGACTCTTGGTGGATTTGTGAACTGATTCAATCATTCACTAGAGCAATTTGGAACTACATCCAAAGGGCTATAAAACCATGCATAATGCCCTTTGACCTAACAATACCACTAGTAGGTCTATATTCCTAAAGATATAAAAAAAAAAAGAAAAACACTTATGTGTTCAAGAATATGGCAGCTCTTTTCTGGGGGCAAAAAATTAGAATTTGAGAAGATGCCTATTGTTTGGCTAAAGGCTGAACAAATCATTGTTAGGTGATTATGATGGAATATTATTGTGCTATAAAAAATAATGAGCAGAATTCTATCAGGAACACCTGGAAAGACTTACATGAGCTAATACAAAGAGAAATGTATTGTGTACAAATTAACAGCAATATTGCAAAATGATAAGTTATGATTGACTTAGATTCTCAGCAGTACAATGATCCAAGACAACTCTGAAGGCCCTGTGATGAAAAATGCTATCCATTCCCTGCAAAAGAACTAATGTTACTTGAATACACATTGAAACATATCTTTTTCATTTTATTTTTCTTGAGTTTTTTTAATACGTTATCTTTCACAACATGACTAATGTGAAAATGTTTCACATAATTACACATGTATTACCTGTACTGAACTGATTACTTTCTCAATGAGGGTGCTTGGAGAGGTAAGATGGAAGAGAATTTGGAACTCAAAGTTTTAAAAACAAATGTTTTTACATTTTTGCAACTAGTGTCCATGATAAAGGTATCATTTCTAAAATATATAGAGAACTGAGTCAAATGTACAAAAATATTAGTCATTCTCCAATTGATAAATGTTCAAAGGATATGAACAGGCACTTTTCAGAGGAAGAAATTAAAGATATTTATAGCCATATGAAAAATGCTCTAAATCACTATTGATTACAGAGATGCAAATCAAAACAACTCTGAGGTACCACATCACACCTATCAGATTGGCTAACATGACAAAAGAGGAAGATGATAAATGTTGGAGAAGATGTGGGAGAGTTGGAACACTAATTCATTGTTGGTGGAGCTGTGAGCTGATCCAACCCTTCCGGAAAGCAATTTGGAACTATGTCCTAAGGGCCACAAAAATGTACATACCCTATGACTCAGCAATGCTACTTCTAGGACTGTATCCCCAAGAGATCATAAAAATGGGAAAGGGTCCCACATGTACAAAAAAATTTATAGCAGCACTCTTTGTGGTGGTCAAAAACTGGAAATCTAAGGGATGCCCACCAATTGGGAAATGGCTGAATAAATTATGGTATATAAATGTAATGGAATACTATTGCACTACAAGAAATGACAAACAGGAAGACTTCAGAGGGGCCTGGAACTTCATTGCAATGCAAGGACAAAAAAATTCCCTTCCACATCCAGGGAAAGAGCTGTGGAATTCAATCACACAATGTAGCAGATCATTTTCTTTTGTCTAATGTTTTGGATTGTTATATGATTTCTCCCATTCATTTATTCATTTTAATTCTTATATACAACATGACTATGGTGAAAATGTATTTAATAGGAATGTCTGTGTAGAATCTTAAAAAAATGTTTTTATGTATAACTGGGAAAAATACAATACTAAACTTTTTGAAAACCATTTTGGTAAGTTCTATTAATTTAGTCAATATGCATTTAGTAAGCTCCTTCTATGTGCCAGCTTAATTAACAGGTGAAAATTCAGCACATTGGATTTTTATTGTTGACCTAAAGATAAACCATATTACAACAAACACACCTGGTTAAGGATAGTTATGAAGGATCAATTCCTAAGGGAGTCTGAAAACAAAAGTGCGAAATAAGAAAAAAGGAGAATATTGAAAATGATTATAGGAGACAATAGATTACAGTGAGTGGCAAGAAGAGAATGACCTGGAGGATATTTCGCATGAAGAAAAAGCAGAGTGAATCTGATATCTTTAATGTCTATAAGACCAGTAAGAATGAAAGTTAGATTAGAGTCCTTGGCTAGATTTCAGTCTTTGGTTCACTTTTTTTAACATCTTTATTCTGTCAAATGTCCAGTTAGTTATTTAAAAAATCATCTTACCCTTTATAGCAACTAGCAAGGAAAGACATAAAAAAGAACTGAGGGTGTTGGAAGCTTTCTGTAATAGTGGCTTTCAAAATGACCTTTGCTGGCCAACTTCCATCAAGGCCCATTCTTTTTGATGTGATGCGAGAAGCACTTATACTAAGGAACAATTGATGTACAAGAAAATGTCATCAACTTATCATTAAAGGACATCTTCCTTTATTTATTCAGCTCTACATGATATTTAAAAGCAGTTTTAAGCCAAAAAATAAAAAAAATTACATTTTATTAAATTTCAATTTTTTTTTCTTCAACTCAGCATGTGTTGACATCAAAGTGTTCTGAGAAGAAAGGAATTTCTAAGGAGTTGCCATTTTTTGGATTTCGTTGTTGACTATTAAGCATTTATCTGTCTCAACTTGCATTTTAAGGAGTGCTAAAAATAAACAAACAAATAAATCAATATTTTTATTAGAACAATCATAAGTTCCTAGATCTAGTAGCAGAAAGGACATGAGCTGTAAATTTATCCAACTCTTTCATTAGAAAAAAGGGGAAATTGAAGCTGTGGAGTTAAAGTGACTTGCCCAGAGCAACATGGTTTAATAACCAGAGGTGGGATTTGAACCCAGGTTCTCTGACCCAAGAGTAGCTTTTTTGTCTTTATTACTGAACATTAACTTCTTTGTAATCTATCTAAAGCCCTGAGCACTGTATGTAGAATTTATTTAAACAAACGAATGAATAAATAAATAAACGATTTTGATCATGAACTGTGGGATGGTTAGCATTATCTCTCAAATATTTTTCTGGATTTTACCTTTCTTCTCTGTCACTACCTCTACTATGGTTAGGAGGAGAAGGAGGAGGAGGAAGAAGTGGAAGAGAAAGAGGTGGAGGAGGAGGATGAAAAGTAGGAAGAAAAACAGCAGAAGAAAGAAGACGGGGAGAGGAGCAAGAGGAAATGTATGGGGAAAGTAATAGGAGAAAAAAGAACTAGAAGTAGGGGGAGGAAGGGAAAGAGGAAGAGTCACTTATATTAATCAATCTACAGTAGTTTAAAGAGAAATTTCTAATCCTCATAACAACTTTTCATGTTGTTATAGGTACTTAACACATATTTCTGAAACTTAAAGCCATTAGGTAGTATGAATAATTTTGTCATGATTTTACAAAAGAGGAGAAAGTGAGAGGCTTAGAAAAGTGAAATAACTTGACCAAGGACACACAGTGAATAAATATTTGAGACTTAAATGAAAGTCTTCTGACTTGAACCCCAGTTCTCTTTCCACTATTTCATACACTCTGTCCCCTAAAGTCAAGCTTACAATTTAGTTAGATGTCAATGACTGGCAATTCAAAGAAACTGGTATGCTTAGTGTTCCCTTATCTAGGATGTAGCTATGGCAATTGTGACATAGTCTATTGCTTTCTGTATCTATATTTGAAAGGCTAGTTGTTCAAAGGCAATTCATTTCCTTTATAGATTTTTGTTTGTGATTCCTATAACAGCTGTCAAGTGAGAAGGAAGAAACAGTATAGTATATCTAGATTCAGAGAAAATGTGTTCTCCTGGAGCTGTTGATTCTGACCTGTATGCCTTTGGGGAAGTCAGTTCACTTCTTTGTGACTCAGTTTCATTATCGTTTTTTAGAAAAGGAGATCTCAAAGGTTCCTTCTGACTTAAAATTCTATGGTAATATAATGGATAACACTGTGATGTTTACATACCTCAAATTTTGTTTTACTATAAAAAAGAATGATGACTAATCACTAAATGCTAACATTTGCATATTATCATGTAAACTGTAGAACAGAGTTTAAATCAAAACTATGGCTTACTTGTCTGTACTGTCTTTTAAGAACGTTTGAGTTCTAGACAATTCTCTGGGTTGAGAACTTAGGTCTATTCAGCTCCAGTGGTTTCAAAGCTGGCAACAACCTCAAAAGCCCTCATGGTTCTAATTACTGATAGGACCTTTCTAATCTGAGAGATGGTGTTAATTTGCATTTGCATCCTTAGAACCCCCAAGTAGCTCTTACATGTATGACCTATAATGTCTCTCCAAGGCAATCCTTGGCTTTCTCTGATTTGTGACTTGATTTTTTAAATGCCCTTTTATCATTATTCTCCTTCTGGCAAAGCAGAATGGAGAAACACCTACAACATACCACAAGGTCTATAGAAAATCCCTCAATGACTTCCTTCTAATCAGTAAAAGCTTATCCTAGCAAGGCATCCTGCATGTTATTCATTGTCCTCTTTTATTATAGCTTACCATATGTTCAAAGGTTAATTGGAAGAGTGTATTAAGTGAGGCCCTTCAAGCAACAAGCAACTCTGCTGATCTATTTAAGCTTGCTTCTTAAAAGAAATTCACATATTTTACATTTCATTAAAAATGAAGTAACAAAAACTCCACCCTTTTTGATTAGCATCAATTGTGAACAGTTATGTAACTATACAGCGTTTACCATTTCTAATCCAATTTTTATTTTTATGTCTAACCACCAAAGTCCTTCTAATTTGTTGAACAAGTGCTTGATTCAAAGCAATTTGACTTAGTAAACATTTATTAAGTACCTATTATGTGCTAATTATTGAGTATACAAAAAATATATATATTTGCCCTGAAGCAACTTAGATTGTACTGTTTGAGGTAAGGAGGAAGAAAGCAACAACATATGGAAAAATAAATAAATGTGAAATAACTTCAGAGAGAAGCAGAAAACACAACTGAGGAAGTGAGAAAATGTTTTCTCTCAGAGTAATGCCAAGTTAATTCAACAAACAGTTATTAATCTCTCACTACATGCTAGGCATTGTGCTATGTACACAAAGACTAAAAGAGTCCCTTCCCTTAAGGACTTCACACCGTAATGGGGGGAGAAAACACCCAAACAGCTATGTGCAAACAACATGTATTTAACCTCAGAGGGAAGGCAATAAAATTAAAGAGGACTGGACAGTATGTCTTGTGGAAGGTGAGATTTTAGATGAGACTTGAAGGAAATCATGAAGAAAACACAGGAAGGAATAACATTTCAGGCAAAGGAGAAAGGCAGTGAAAATACAGAGTTTGGAGATCAAGTGTCTTTTGTGGGGAACAGCAAAGAAGCCAAATCACTGAATCATAGCATTTATGGGAGGGGAACGAGGTATAAAACCAGAAAGACAGAAAGGGAACAAGTTATGAAGGGCTTTAAAGTAAAACAGAGGATTCTCATGGAGTTATCAAGGAACAATTGGAGCTTATTGAATAGAAGAGTGACATGATTAGATTTGTGCTTTTGGACCCTTTCACTTTGATAGCTGAGTGGAGGATGAACTGGAGTAAAGAAAGTTGAGGCAAAGAAGTCGATCTGAAGGATATTGAATCAGTGTGAGAATACTGGCAGTGTCAGAAAAAAGAAGAACATTTTTATTAGAAATGTTGCAAAGGTAAAATCAATAGGACTTGGCCACAGATTGGATATGAAAGGTGAGAAAGAAAAATGGGTTAAGGATGATACCTAGATTATAAGCCTAGGTGATTAGAAAGATGGCAGTAACAGAGAAGATAAGAAGAAAAAATGGTTTGGGGAAAATACTATAAGTTCAGTTTTGGACACTGAGTTTAATGTGTCTATGGGACTTCCAATTTGAGATGCTCAATAGGAAAATGAGACGGGTGACTAGTAGTCATGACAGTTTAGGGAAGGATAAATAGATCTAAGAATCATCTGCATAGAGAAGAGAAATGAATCTATGAGAACAAACAAGATCACCAAGTGAAATAGTATAGAGGTAGAAAAGAAGAGGGCTTAGGCAGACCTTTGGTCAGGGAAGGGGGGAATACACACAATTAACAGAAATTAACTGGACAGAGTTTCAGCTGAGGAGACTGAAAAGAAAAGATCAGATAGGTAGGAGGAAATCAGGAAAACTTAAAGTAGAATATCAAGGGGAAGAGTGTCAAAGGTCAACAGTGTCAAAGGCTGCAAAGAGGTCAAAAATGAGGACTGAGAAAAGGATGTAGATTTGGCAATTAAGAGAACATTGGTAACTTTTTTTAAAATTCAAATACATTTTCTTTTCAGTTTTAAATTCTTTCCTTTCCACCTTTCTCTCCCCAACCCAATAAGAAGAAAAGAAAAAGAAGACCTACTGCTAGCGCATAAAAATCCCACAGTAGTGTCCCTCACTCCAAGAAAAAAAGAAAAGGGAAGGAAAAGACACCTCAATCTTCACTCTGATTCCATCAGTTGATTATCTGAGGTGGATAACGCTTCATCATGAGCCTTCTGGAACTGTGGTTGGTCATTGCGTTGGTCAATGTTCCTAGCTTTCAATGTTGTTTATGATAATGTTGTTATATAAATTTTTCTCTTACTTCTACTCCTTTCACTTTGTATTTGCTTATCCAAGTTTTCCCAGGGTTTTTCTGAAAGCCACCCTTTCATCACTTCTTACAAAGCAACAGAATTCCATCACATTTATACACTATAACTTTTTCAACTTTTCCCCAATAGATGAGAAAGTTTCCAATTCTTTGACAACACAAAGACGGCTGACAATGTGAATGTGTGTGTATGTAGGCACACCCACCTGCCAACACATACATATATACTCATATATGTATGTATATATGTGTTTGTGTGTGTGTGTGTATGTGTATGTGTGTATATATACATATAGATGTCTTTTTCCTCTTTCTTTGATTTCTTTGGAGGTATAGACCTATTAATAATTATGCTAGTTCAACAGGTATGCACACTATTCCCAATTGCTTTGCAGAATGACTAGACCAGTTCACAGTTCCATCAATGACACTTAAATGTATTTATTTTCTGAGAGCCTCTCCAGAATTTTCTGTTTTCATTTCTTTTTTGCTCAACTTTGCCATTCTGATGAGTATGAGATGGTATTTCAAAACTGTTTTAATTTTATTTTACTAATTATTAGTGATTAAAACACTTTTATATGTCTATTGATAGTATGATGTCTTCCTCTAAAAGTTGCTTATTCATATCCTTTGACAACTTAGCAACTAGGGAATTACTCTTAATCTTATAAATTTGATGCAATTCCCAATATATCTTGAAAATGAGGCTTCTACCAATCAGGAAAAAAAAATCTGCAGTTTTTCCTTCAGTTTCCTGCTTCCCTTCTAATTTTAGCTTCATTAATTTTGTTTGCATAATTGTTTAAGAAAGGTTATGTAATCAGAATTGTCCATTTTGCTTCCTGCACACCTCCTAATCTATTACGTGGTCATGAATGTTTCTTGCCATTGATAGATCTGGCAGGTAACTTCTTACATGTTACATCTAATGTCAAAATCACCTACCCATCTGGAGTTTGTGTTGGTACACAGTAGGAGATGGTCTATATTTAGTTTCTGTAAGGCTGCTTTCAGGTTTTCTGAACATTTTTTGTGGAATAGTAAGTTATTTTCCTAGTAGCTAGTATCTTTGGGTTTATCTGACCCTAGACTACAGTGCTCATGTGCTTCTGTATATCTTGTACCTAATCTGTTGCATTGACCAATCTCCTTAATTTTTCTCCATTACCAAAATGTTGAGTGATTATCGCTTTATGGTATTGTTTCTGCATCAGGTACTTCTAGGCCTCCTTCTCTCTACTTTTCCCATTGATCCACTTGATATTTTTTACATTTCTTCCCCTCCAGATGAATTTTGTCACTATTATTTCTATTTCATTGGTAACTCTGAAAAGAGAATCTCCAGCACTTAGCACAGTGTCTGGCGCCTAGAAAATGCTTAATAAGTTCTTGTTGATTTGACTTGACGTATGAGGTCACAAGAAGATTGTAGAGAATTAAAAAAGAAGAAAGAAACTTAGTCACAAAAGGGAAGAGAAATGTGGTATACAATGCAAGTAGTACTATTCACATTCTGCAGCTGAAAAAAGTCTTGTAGAGGTGAAATGAATTTCTCAGAGTAACAAAATTACTAAGCGACAGAGCTTGTTTTTAATGGTATGTCATTTGGCTCCTAAGTTCACTGTACTTTCCAATATAATTCTTTGCCTTATCATGGATCAGGAATTTGCGTAAAGAAGGAAGGAGGAGAACAATACTTTGTACCTGGGTTACTTAGGGATCAGTGAAACAAATGCTATGGTTAAATGGGGTGCCAACTACATCCATAATATTCAATTATGACACAGAAGTTAACATCCAAGAATTTAAGATCATAGGAATTGAAGTTTAGGACTTTAGAATGTGCCTAGACCAGCCCTTTCATTATTTATCTATTCATTAGCTAATTAATTCATTTAATATTTATTCATTCATTTATTCTTTCATTTAAAATGTGTATCTCATTCTGCATTTTAATTCTATCATCTCTGGCAAGAGGTAAATGGTGTGATTAATCTTCAGTCACCTGTACCAACTTTTTTAGGGCATTAAATAGTCTAAAATCTATAAAAGTTTTTTATATGAAATAACTGCATAAACTGATTTTCCAGTTCTACTTATCACTCTGCATCACTTCACAGAGATAGTCACAGTTCCCACATTTCTATTTTTGTATGTCTTATAGCAGAATAACATTCCATTATATTCATATAATAAATTTCTTCAGCCCTTCCCCAATAGGTGACCCTCCAAACCCTTGATTTCCAATTTTTATTTAACATGAAAAGAGCTACTTTAAATATTTTTGTACATATACGTCCTTTTCCTCTTTCCTTGGTCTTTTAATGTAGAAGCCTAGCAGTATTCTTGGGTGAGATGGTATTCATAGTTCAATAATCTGGGGAGCACAGTTCCAAATTCCTTTCAATAATGTAATCCCTTCATTTTACCAATGAAAATGGATGAGGACCAGACTCATAGACTGTTAATGAATCTAGACAATCAAAGAAGATTTCAGCAGAAAGAGAAATAATTTTAGTCACTGAAGGAAGTATCTATATTAAAATTGGAAAGGATGCTTCCATTTAAACAAACAAATCAAAATTTTATCAAAAAAGAATAAATTTATTTATAGAAATTATATTTTAAATATCACATTAAATACAATTTTAAAATCTCTTCCTGAGAGGAATAGTATTATTTTAAGTGTGGTTTTAGAAATAATAGATTTCGGGGCACTTTTTACGGAAATGAGAATGTCATATATACATAGACTTCCTGGTTTATATAAAACCTACATACTAGAATATAGTCAATCTATCTCTTAACTCTCCATTTAACAGAGGAAGTTTAAAAACAACAATATAAAACTCTACAGCATCCATTCTTATAAAAGTAGTTTGTCTACAGTAGCCCTAAATTGACTTATTTCACGGTTTCCTGTCTTCACCCCATTGGATTGATTTCTTGGAGGCCCTATGGGAATAGGCTTTTGAATGTAAAAAGAACGTAACTATTACTCTCATGTAACATCGTTGCCTCTTTTTTTCTTTTATAATTATTTGGGACAGGAAGATTTGTGTGTATGAGTGTGTGTGTGTGTGTGTATGCGTGTGTGAAAACCTTTATGTGGTGTTGTCATTTTACTAAATCATTTTAAGCATTATCCCCTGTGACTCTTATAGGATGACAATCTTCTATTGATTTCAGTCTCTAGACAGAAACGTGGCAAAACCTGGGTTGGTACTGGGTGACTCAGGAGGCTGACATCAATCCTCTCTATCGCAAAAGCTTTGGTTATAATGCAGCAGAAGAAAAGTCAGAATACACGAAAGAAAATCCACAGTTATTATGTCCTGTACCGTAGGCCAATCACAGGAGACCAAAACTGTACAGTACCCCACTGGGTGTGTTCTGTGATGTCTCTTACAGGTCTTGGATGAAGAATCTCTCTGAAGCATCAGGTGTTTTGATTTCATGAAGTTTTTCTACTCATTTACTCACCAGGAAAATAGAATTTAGAGATAGAATAGACCTTAAAAATCATTTAACCCACCAGTCTCATGCTACTAATAGGAGACTTACAGAGTTTAAATATTGTGCCCAAAGTTTCATAAGTCAGAAATTGGAGAATTTAAATAGCCCCAGGTTCTTTGTCTCCAAATACTCTCTGCCTTATGTTTTATTGCTTTTCATTGAATCCTTGGTTCATGCATTCATATTTTCTGCAGAATCTTCCTTAGGTAATTCCAGGTATGAATTGTCATTTGAATCACAAATAATTGAGACATTGAAGTCTTACAATTTGAGGGTTATTTAGTTTATAAGAAACCACTCTATGACGTTCCCACCCAAAGTGGAAAAAGGAAACTTTTGAATAGTAAGTATGCATCATTTGGAATCATATGGAAACTCATATAATTGTATCTTTTAATGCTACTATTTTGAATCAACTATTCACTGTGCATGAATTTGTGGTGAAGAAATGGAAACAGCAGTACAATGCTAAATAGGTTTGTTAGGTCTGGGTGACTGAAATCAGAGAGCCACTCCTGAGAGGAACTAGTATTATTTTAAGTGTGGTTTTAGAAATAATAGATTTCAGGGCACTTTTTTGGAAATGAGGTATATTCATCTATCCATCCATCCATCAATACATCCATCCAGACATACATCCTTACATACATATATACATACGTGCTCATATACACAAACATACACACATATATACATATACACATATATGCATACACACATATATGTCAGAAAGGGGGTCATTGTGACTCATAAGGGATGATAGATTCAATTAAGCAAGAGTGGTTTACTCCTGACACCACCCCAGCTGCAACTCTCATGATAGCCACTTATCCAACTTTTATAGCTTTTAATCAGTTTGCTTTTTAAGTCACATCCACTGGTGACCATCTCCTAACTTGTACCCCTCTTTGAGCACTTAGAGAAAATAATTATTATTGTATATAAATTAGCTCTTGATTAAGGTTGTACTATTCCCCAGTTCTAAAACCACAGCTTCTTTTTATAACATAGCTTTCACCAAGGAAATTGTACCCAGGTATGAACCACTTGCTTACATGGACTATGCTGAGGGAATCTCACCTCATTCTCGTTCCATTGTATTCTAGAAATTCTCTGATGGTCTTCTTTTGGCTTTATCTACAGACCAAGGTGGGGAGGGGGCAGGATAGTTGTGAATAGATGAAATTTGTTAATAATTGAAAAGTTCTAGGTGAGATTTTGAGGCTAATATATGAAAAAATTTATCTAGCCCTAAGTTATAATTACTGAAATTTTGCTGTTTGAGGAAGAGTCCCTTGGATCTTCAATTTACTTTTCTAAGTCTTGAATCCAGTGTATAAATACTGCAAAAGGCTGCTGGTTCATCATTCAATGAAAATGCCATGTGCCACTGAAGTCGGAGGACTGACAAAGGTGGTTATGTGTCCCTGGGAAAGTTGACAGAATGACCTTTTGAAGGTGAAGGTAGGATTCTCTTGACCTATTCCCATCTTGGTAAATAAGGCATGAACATGACTTGAAAGATCTTGACACCTGAGGAACAGATCTAGAAGGTAGAGGTACCTTCAATGCCAACCTGAGAACATGGATTATTTAAGAATTGTAAAATTAAATACCTTGAACTTTTTTCATGTACATCAAGGATATGTGATCCTTAATAGCTGAATCCACCTAAAGCTGTGATGATATGATTATTGGAACTTGCTAGACCTTGTAGGACTAATGGACATTATTCTGAGTTTGATTCCAGGAATGAACATCAAGAAATCCTATTAGGCCAGTAACCCTATGGGACTACCCATGAACTACAGATGGAATTCTCATGAGGAATGCTAGGAGGAAAAAGTCTTGGCATGGGCAGAGGTAGGCTTCCCCTAACAAAATTTATCCAGTATAACATTTCCTCCTAAATGGAAACTATTATACCTTTTAAGCCTAGATCAATAAAATTGGCCACTTATATGACTGTAGCCTGGAACTGACTTGAAATTAGGGAAGCATTTTTACCCTTAATGTCACTATTTTCTTTCTATGCAAATTTCTACTAGCATTGTAAGCTATCAGTATAAATGCAATATTAATTAGTTATTTCATAAATTAATACTAGAGATAAGATTTGAGTTATTAAGCATAAAATTTTGATTCCTCCTAAAATTAATGTGAGGATAATTGGGTATTGATAGAATAGATTTTGGGACCATATTGTTTTTTCTATTAATTATTAAACCTAAAACATCTTTAGTTTTGGTTTAAAGAAAAGGCTGTTCGCATATTTAGTGTTACCAAAATGAGGAAAGCCAACTTTATTTATATTTATTATTACCACCTAAATGTTGAGCATGTCGTGAAAGGTAAACATGTTTTATTATAAATAACTTATTTTATCTACACTATCTTGACGTCAACTACTCGGTGTATTTATTTATGCTGTCAAAGAACTTTTTGTTACAATTAAAATAATTTTGGAAAATTTAAATGACTTCAGTTGTGTATCAGGGGCCACTATCTTCTTTTTTTAAAAGTGTTCTGCTAATTGTTCCCTAGCAACATTTCATCCCTCTAGGCGAAGGATAAACAGCTAAAAGAAAATAACTAGAAAACACTATAGTTATAGTGATATTTTTCAGTTGGTTTTGATAAATAATTGTAACAATATTAGGTAATTATTTATGCCAAATATAAAATTTGGGTTCAGAATTTTTAAAAAATGCAATTATTGTTTGAATTTTCTAGCTTAAAAATGTAAATTTTCTGGTCTAGTGATGTTCATATTAGTACTATTAAGTTTAAGCTAGGTCTCACTACTGACCTGGTTATTGTAATAGCAAAATAGAATTGTATTAAGATCTATTTTATTAGAGATTTTTAACAGAGAAAGGGATCTCTGCAAGTGACCTGAGCTGAAGTAAATCTACTAGAAGTTGTTTTGAAGCCTCACTCATTCCTGTCTTTCTAAGAGGAAAGCTCTCCAGAGAGTCAAAGGACAGCATCAGAGGATGTTTTGGAGACTGGAAAATTGTATGAAATGAAATAAGCAAGTATATCTTCTTCATCATCATCCCCTCTGCATATGGTTTCTAATTAACCTGTTCCTGAGCCTACAGTGACTGAAATCTAAAATCCTCCTCTTTGGCTTTTGCTCCACCACTGACAGCAATGACTGATAATTTCTTTGTTCATAATACTCCTTATTTTCCTCCACTCCCTAAGGTACAGTCATCTAGATCTGTTTGTGTTGTCTGCGGGGGTGTTGCCTCTCATCACCACAATGGAGTGGCTCTTTGTTAAAATTGCTTGAATTGTTTTCATAAATTCAAAATATTTGCAGAACCTGTATGTAGGGCTGACAATACTTGCACTGCTCCACTTGAACAAATGCCCATTTACATATCTTGTATGGCATGTTTTACTAGGAGGTACATGTACCTCATGGTTCTTGGTCAGAGTCATCTCATATATTTATTGTATATTTAATGTATAATGAGTCAATATTTACTCAAATGGAACATAATCAGTATATTATGAATTGTGCCCATTTCCCTCTTCTCTAATGTCACTTTTGTGCCTCTGTGAAGTAATTTTCCCCTGACAGTTTTGCATTGCCTATGCATGACTGTCTTCCTGCATTTAAATTGTAATGATCCAAAGAAAGACTGGATGGATTATAAAACTTAGACAAAGTGAATTGCTTAAGTTCGTAAAGTTAACATTGAACCGAGTTAGGCAAGCATCATTTTTTTTCCATCAATTGCTTTTGAACAGTGTTGCCAAATGCCCAGGAGTGGTGATGGTTTTAGGGTTTATTGTGTTAATAATCCAGAGGTAAAAAAACCTGAAGTAGCATGATGACAGTAAAGAGTGGGGAGGAAGTGATAAATAGAAAAAATGATGTGGAAGTAGAATAGAGAGGACTTGCCTACTGACTGGATTTTTAGGCAGGGAGAAAAAAGGACAAGACAGAGATCACTGAAGTATCATACTTGGATATTAACACCATAGTGTGCTGAATGATTCAACAATGACATAGTAGACAATGCTGTCCTAGACTCCACTGAACATCATTGCACCACACCTTGAATTATGAGTATGGGAAATGCTGTTACAAAGAGGAAGGTCTCAGTAACCATTGAGGTCACTGGATCTAACTAGGGCCAATCCACTTAATATACCTTTTGACTACTAGGTATGTAGTATGAGTCTCTTGAGGAGAATCTCCTCGATTTGCAGTATTTGTTCCATTTTTCTATTGTCTAGACTGACAGGCAAGAAAGTAGTATACTGTTACATGAATCTTAGAGTCTGTGGTTTCTGGTGGTAGTACTAAATACTCTCCCTGTATGATAAGGCATCCATATTTCTTTCCTGTAATGGATAAGATTGTGATGATAAAAAGACTTTTTGATGATAAAAAGTACTTCCAATGATATTACTGACATCAGTAGGCCTGAAATTTTGATCTATTATCCTAAAGATTTGTTTTGAGACTTCACATATCACTAAGAGTTAAAGGAATAGTGACACCATTAAGAGAAAGTTAGATAGAGAAACTTCAGGTTGATTTTTGGGGAGGTGGGAACAGGGAGAAATGCATGGTATTAGGGTTTTTACAGCAGATTGCTGCAGTGATTTCATTTCCAGCATATATTGCATTCTGCTGATAGATTCCCTTCTTGAGCATAATTCTTTTGAAAAAGTATGGGTGGTAGGGAGGGCTGTCCTCTTGATGACTCATCTAATTAAACTCATCTACCACCTCTTGTACCAGGGGCGCAACAAAAGTGTGCTGAATCAACCTTACAGTGTAACTCATGCCTTTACCTTTGGAGTTATTCTTTTTTATTTTTTTTTTGAGCTTCCATGAAGAGATAATCATTGATTTCACTTAGGGTAATGGAAACTCCACCTAAAACTCTTATTCTTCCAATTCCAACAATGAATTTGGCAATATTTTTTGTGTTCAAGGTACTCTAGCTGTTCCCAGGTTTAGATTTATGTAAAGCTATGAATTAAGAAGTTGTGTGAGTAAGATTTGGGGACATGTCTCCTATCATCCTTTATGAGAATTGCAAAGCAGATAAAAACATAATCTCATGATTCCCACTCCAGTTAGCTGAGTTTACATGATGCCCTGACTTCTATTACTCCTGCAAAGTCTTCACGCATTATTCCACATCATCATAGGATGGTCAATTTAGAGGTTGAAGGGAACTTAGAGATAACCTAAGTTCTTCTTTTAACAGATGAGGAAACTGAGGCTCAAAGAGATTAAAACAAGTGTCAAACACATGGCCAGCATCTCCATGGAGCCCACAATATTCCCATGTGCCCTCATAAAATATAATTGGGAAATGTTTAGTAAAATAAATAAAAATATAATAAAACACAGATGAAATTATATTTTTTAAGTATGTATGGAATAGTAACCCTATTTCTATTTGAATCTTACACTATCTAACTTGTCTATGGTTATATGCTGGTAAATACCCAAGGCAGAATTTGAATCTGGTTGTCTGGCGTCTAAGCCTAGTTAGTGCTTTATATACTATGCCTCACTGTCTCATGAGGAGATAGATAGATAGACAGACACATATGTGTGTGTATATAAATATATATATATATATGCACACAGACATCTCTTTTTATTCTCTTAACAAATAGCACATAAAATGATGTAATTTACAGTGTGTGTATATAAATATATATATATATGCACACAGATCTCTTTTTATTCTCTTAACAAATAACACATAAAATGATGTCATTTACAGAAAGAAAGGAAAATATCTCTTTTCTATATGACTTTAAAAAGATCTTACTTAAAAGTTTAGGAAATTCAAACTTCCTATTTTACTTACTTTATACTTCTCAGATGTATAATAAATCTATAGAAGATAATTTTCTGAAGCAGCATTATATATACCTTGAGATGAGAAGGCCATATGGTATTAAAAGTCTCTAGGTGACAGGTTTACAATTGTGGAAGTTAGTAAATACTGGTTGTAAAATCAGTACATTAAACAAGTTTTTCACATAGAGAAGCTTCCTGCTGAGGGAGATGGCTAGGTGTGTGCACATTTTATTTGAATTTATACTGGGTTGTATATCCCACTAAATGAAATATGGGGCAAATTAGGAACTTTAAAAGGGATTGTAAAATGACTCAGGATTTTAGGATTCTGTATTAAATTTTATTTAGGACAAGAAGTGAAGCCCTAAATTATAGACAATTGGCTCCTATCATAGAGATGTATGCACCTGGGTTACTTTTTCCCTAAGATTCTTGAAGGCACAGTTAATAAAATTAGTTCTAACTAAAGAAAGAAAGTACTTTATCAGGGTTTTTAAAAGTCCCTACTATTGTGGGTTCCTCCATTTTTAAGTGGCAAAGTATTTTTTGTCTCATTTTGAGGTCTTTAATAATGCTAATTATAAGTTATTAAATTACTGAAAAGGAAATGGAAAAATAAAGGAATCATTACAGAAATATGGAATACATTTATACTATCAAGGAAATCTTTCTTGAGGAGTTTAAATGTAGTATTTTTCCTGAAAGGAAATGAATATGTATTTATAAAAAAAAACGTTGATGACTAGTATTCAATACTAGTCTTCAGCAGAGGCTTACCTTTAATCCCTTAAAGGTAAATCCCTTACTGGCAATTTTGCCTATGCAAATACGGTTTGATTCTAGTTAACTACCATTCATCTAATTTGAGGAGTTTCAGGACCTTTTGGGGATCTGTTTTCAGTTACCTCCATTTTTGTCCATCTTCCTACTTGTCATGCTTTCCTCAGAAGGCTAAGGTGAAAGGAAGTAAGAGGATACCAGAATCTATTCATTATGGTAATTATTCACAACATTGGTAGAATATCTGGTATGGAAGATTTTTAATTAAATATCTAGAATATGCTTTTGATTTTTTGTTTTGAAAAATAATTTCCTTTGTCTGGGCTAAACTACTCCCCATTAACATAATAAATAATTAGATATCTAGCTTTCTCCAGTCTTAAATGATGATGTCACTTGTCCAAATTTGCCATTGTCAAAGTGGAGCAGTAGTAAATTAGGACACAATGTTAGTAGAAGGTGTTACAAGTAGCCCTTTCAGTGAGGCCAAGGATTTTCCAGTTGTCCCACTGGCCCTTCCGATGGTGTCAAACATAATGCAAACCCAGGTTGTCCAGAATTCAGGACATCCCTATGAAGAATGTCATGAAGCACATTGATCAGCAGTTATTGACTTCTGCAGGTATTTTGCTAGTTTTCATAGCCTGCCTTTTCTTTTCCCATCTCCTGTATGTCAGACAGCTTTACTTTCATTATAATAGGTGTAAGAGGAGAAGAGCTTTGTTAGCAGTCCAATAGCTTATGCCCCTCCAATTCTGTGTTTCTTGCTATGATTCAAGATAATTGGCATGAGTGTCCGCTTGTTAATTTCTTGAGGGTCTTATGAGAATGAGAGAAACTTAAAATTTTAAGGCCAGGCTCAGAGAAACTTGTAAGAGCAAGGACCCTGGCATACACAGGAGGGCCTGCTGTACAGGTTCTTAGATCTGTTTTTCTAAAAGGAAAGCAATTTTTGAGGGGTCAGCAATCTACTTTAATCAAGCACATGTATCACTCAGTTCACGGGAAAAAGTCAGCACTCTGAACTTCAAAGAAAATACAAACAGAGAAATAAAGACTTCCAAGTCCAACAGGACTTCCAAGTGTCTGACCATAAGCAATACATACAGATCAACAGATAGATTCAACTGTCTGACCATTACAAACATACATAGTTACCAGAGAGAGAAGCACCAACACCTGGGTTTTCAAAGCAGTTGCCTAGAGTGGAGTTTGGCCAAACAAACACTTCCAATGAGTAAGCCTCAAAGTAAAACCTCAAGTCTCAGAGTGTATATATAGGCAGAGGGCATCAGGACTCTTGAAAACCAATGCCTTATTAGAAATTAACAAAAGGTGTGGGCCTTCCTACAAAGTAAATCTCTCCCAAATCAAGCTTCCATTAATGGGCAGGCTCATTAATAGGTGGGACAAATCTTTTACTCTCATTAACATAAATAGTTACAAAACTCTGGGAGCTTCTGACCTGTACACAGAGTGCACATCTACAAATGAGAAGGGAATTGCTCGTCTCTCTTAAAGACTTCATTCTCCGGATTGCATAATTTACAGAAGGGATTCTTATCCTTTTCTTATATCGTGGACCCCTTTAGCAGTCGGAAGCAACAATGCAGGCAATTTCCAACAACCATTTAACTTTATTAGAGCTTCTTTCTTCTTCTAGAAATTCAAACTTATCATTTTCAATTAAGTTCTTGTGATCAAGCTGTGATTATTGTATTATGGTTTTCCCATAATTCAGAAGGAGGTCCCCTCCAGTACTACATTTGGCAAAGTCTGTAGGGTTGTGGGGTCCTATGCTGAGGCCATGTCATTGTTTGGTATAAGTAGAGGAAATAAGGAAAAGGGGACTCCTTATGAACTTAATGAAAAGGACATTGGAAATGAGTCATTTAGCAATAGTGTCTATCAGTTTCTGCGTAGTATTTCATCCTTGAGGAGTCACATGGACCTTTGTGGTTGAGCTTACTCTTTGATCAGAACTGTAGGCATTAGTTAGGGCAAGAAACCAGTGGTGTGGTAGAACCAAAGGCAGAAGCGGTTTTTGAGATCAGTCATGATTACAGTGCTTTATGAACTGGAGGAGTATGTGCCTCAGGCTGAGATTGGAGGGGAGGCAGTTGCAGGAAGGAGTTGAGATTTAAAGAATACAACAGTTCATATGGAGACAGATGGGATGTTATACCTAAGATTATGCTCAGGGCAAAATGTTATTGAGAGCTGTGTGTGTATATGTGTGTGTGTGTGTGTGTGTGTCTGTGTGTGTGTGTGTGTGTGTGTGTACATTTGGTGTTTCTATTTCCACAGGAATTATTATATTGAGTGAGAACTTCAGGAAGCTTTGCATACTCTTAAAATTCCCATGACACTGAGTAGCTGCTTTTTAAAATTTTTATTTTATTTTTTGTCTTCCTTTGAATATGCTCCTGGAGTCCTCAATCATGTCAATAAGCATTTATTAAACACTATTCTGTGCTAGATGTTACACTAAACCCAGGAGATAAGAAAGACCAAAACCAACAACAAACAGGAGGAAAAGAATAAGCATTTATTAAGTGCTTACTGTATTCTGGGCATTGTGTTTAACTATCTATCTGTGCATACACATATACATGCAATATTACATTATTATATATGTATATATATGTATAGCTATGTATATAAAGTCTCATTTGATCCTCACAGCAACTCAGTGTGGTAGGTGCTATTTAGAGCCCCATTTTAAACATAGGAAAACAAAGCAAACAGAAGAGCTGAACTTGGGACCATGCTATGCTGCCATCTTTATTGGGGAGAAGACTTTTTTCTTCCTCTCACCAACTTGTCCTTCTGAATTAAATCAGGTTAAGTGAAGACCCTTCAGGTATAAATTCCCAAAATCCCCACTCTTCCTGCCAAAGCTAAAATAACTAAGTATTCCCCTTAGGCAAATAAAATGCTCCCAGATGAGAACCACCAAAGTTCTGGTCACCTGACCTGGTGGCCACATCAGTATTCTTCCCTGAAGTTCCATATTTGGCAACAAAAACCCTTATGGGTGAGCGAGATCCTTTCTGTGTTCTTTGTCTCTGGGGTAGATTTCTGTACTTAGACCATACGTCTGGATTCCCAACCAATGGGAACAGAGGCAAGCGGATTTTTGAGTTAGGGATTATATAATAGTCAGCTCTGCTCATCTGCACTCCCTTGCTGATACCACTCATGGTCTCCCCAGAAGCTCCCCTTCTCATGAGATTGTAATAAATTCCTTTTTGCCTTCTACCTTGAGAAGCCTCTGAGTTTAATTTGGATAAAGGTCAGCTGTGTCCCACACACTTCTATTCTGCATCTGGGACAATGGAAAGATGTGATTCACACCTGATAGAACCAGACTACAGAAGCAGTGCCTTGAACATAGTAGGCACTTAACAAAGGTTTATTGAGTAATTGATTGATTGTAAACACCATCCTCCACAATCATTGACTGTGTCACAACTGCATGCAGAATATCTCCAATCTGTCAGAAAATCTTTACATGAATAAATACCTATCGCAAACTTTGCAAAGGACCTAAAAACATATTAGAGTATTGTGTTTTATGGGATGGACTAGAGGAATAGGGAATTTGAGGAAAAATTTATATGGAAAGATAAGAATTTATAAAAGGGGAGAGTAGGCTTTCAGTTTCAGGCATAGCAGTAATTCCTGTATGAATCTGTCCAGTAGAACTATATACAAAATTTTATGGAGACAGATAGTAACTGACGCTTGAAAGAACCTGTCTTTCCCTAGGCTTCCTTTGGTGCTGAATATCTGGACTTAGTCCTTTAAATAAAAGTGCTTTTTTGTTACCATGTCAGGGTTTTTACTATTTTAGTGTTTTCACAGTTCAAAATCTAGACTCTTAGAAGGGCTAATACCCTGGGGTAGAGAAGAGGTAAATAAATTTCCTTGCCCTGATTCAGCTAGGGTTAAGGGTTGGAAACACTCAGTTGAAAAAGGCAAGCAAAAGATATTTTATCGTTTTTGAGTTTTACTTTGATGTCTCATCTGGTCAAGAGATATAGGGTTATCCAAGGACAGAAATGAAGATGTTTTGACTAGCCTGAGGCTTAAGTGGTCTCATGCTAAAGAAAGATTAATTCTTCTCTTAGGCCGCAGAATGGATGACTGGGGGCAGGAACAGGGTGGAGCTTCAACTGAATTGGAGGCCTGAAAGTCCATAGCAAAGTGGTACAGAAAGACAGAATCAAACCACAGAGGCAGGTGTGGAGGCAAGGACTTAAAATCACAAAAAAGACAGATGTGTGAACCAGACATTATCTCTAACAGTTTTCTAATTATAGTCTCTGTAGGTGAGGTATTTTCTAGTTTCCTGCATCACTCCCAGCAAGGAATATCTTTCTGCTTTCATATCAGGTTAGCATAAGACATAAAATGAATATTTGACTACAATTTCTTCTAACCTCAAGCTAAATTTTGAAGTAGATGAAAATTTTCTTCAGTACTTTTTCATCTCCATCTCCCTTTTTCTATCCGTTGCTCTTTACTGTCTCTATTTCTATGTCTCTTCACTCTCCTCTTACCAAGAATATGATTTGTCAGAAAGCACAATTTATTTTCAGAAGCTAATAGTAATTCATGAAAGTCATTTTGACATGTTGAATAGAGAGATGGCCTTGAAATGAGGAAGTCCTGAATTTCAGACCTGTACCTGACATATACTACTTACGTAACCTTAGACCAATCCCTTAAACGTCCAAGTCATTCTAAGAGAAAGTGTGGATCTTCAGCTGTTTAAAAAAAAGTCCCTCACTGGGGCTTTGTCACTATATCAGATGGAAAAAAAAAGAAAAAGTCATGGAACAATATTCACAACTTTGTAATTTGTTTTCCTTTCTCTTTTTTTTTTGGTGGTTAGGGTGAGAATATATGCATGTTCTTCTGTCTATTTAAAGTCAAATTGTAATTTGTAAGCTTTTATTTTTTTTTTTTTGCTCATAGTCTATAATATTCTGAATGACACACTGAACAAAATGAACTCATACTTATTTCCCCCCCACATACTATACATCCTCTGTGGGTTGAAATGGTTTAGTACTTAATACAGCCACCATCTCTGAATATCCTGCCAAGAAGCTTCCTGCCCCACTAGGCACAGGATGGTGTTGTCAGAGTAGCTCTATGTTATGCATCAAGGAATCATTTGCTGCTTTGCTTTGCAGATTTTTCTACAAGTAACTAAATGAATTAATTTTACAGCGTATTTGCCTGGTGGAGAGGGTAGCTTTATCTTTTTGTTTTTGTTCTCTTTAGACTAGCATCTGGGTTATGCAATTTAAATTTGTTCACTTAAAGTAAGCTAATTTAACGAATATATTTAAAGTCTATATAGCCTTTAAAAATGATGCAGTTTACCTCTTTATATATCCCTATGGTAGCCATCTTATTGGGGCTAGAGAGCAATCCAGGCTATCCACCTTCTGGCTCTTGACCTTACCCCTTTCAGATCCTTTCTACCATGAGAAACACTTCTTTTAATCATCCCTTTCCAAGATTGAAATCTCACAAAAATATTAGAAGGAAAAGATTTCAGTTATCTTTTAATATGATGACCTGATTTTGTAGAAGGTAACACTGAGGGCCCCAGAGGTTAAAGGCACACAAATATTAAGTATGGGTTCAAATTAAATTTCAGCATTTGAATTCCCAATCCTGTACAACTCTCTTTCTCTAGTAATACACTGCTGGGAAACTGATAAATTATCTTCCACTAAGGTATTGATAGGCTAATGGCCTATCAGTTTTAGGAGTTGCCTTTTCATTAAGAGTGGACCTACTTGCCCTGAGACAAGGAGGTGAGGATGATATTTGGAATCACAAAGACATCTTCAGCTGCATCTCTACTGACTCCATACAAGCAACAGGGGATTCTGTCCATGCAGATGGTCTGACCTTGCTGAAGTACAGAAATCTACAGGCAGCTCAGTGGTTATTTGTATGGCAAGAATAATTTGATATTTATATAAATTATCTACAATTTTTATAGTTTTCTGCTCACTTTAGTGAGTTTGTCCAATTAACAAAGTAATCTGACTAATATCTGTAAGAAACACTTTTATCATTATTTATTTTACAATTCTGAACCTGCATTATGCCTTACTCCTTAACATTAGCCTAAGATCAACTGACCTAAAATTTTAAAATTTTATTATAATTTACTATAATGCTATTAATATAAAATATATTTAAATACAAGTAATTTAAATACAAATAATGAAAAGCTATTTTACTTTGAAATAATTTTTTTCATCCCACTATTGTTATTTTCTGTGCCTTAAATATTTTTTTTAAAAAATGCATTGAGTCAATTGACATAACTTGGTCCTTCAAGGTACTCTTAAAGTCCAGTGGTTTCTATTAATAAGCTAAACTTATTTCTCTAAAAATGAGAATATATATATATGTATATATATACATATATACGTTTGTATGTATATGTGTGTATATAAAACATATATATTATATTACATATATATTACATGTTATATATATAGAAAGAGAGAGAGAAAAAGAGGGAGAGAGAGAAAGAAATATAAGATTGAAGACAAAGTGTCAGACTTGAAATCAGGAAGACCTGAGGTCCAATCTTGCCTGAAACACTGAATAGTTAGTTACCTGACACTGGACAAGTGACAATCACTATCAGTCTCAGATTCCTCAGTTGTAAAATTGGAATAAAGTCACCAACTCAGAATTGTTACGAAGAATATGTGAGATAACATGTAAGGCAAAATGCTGTATAAATGCTAGCTATTATTATTACTATTATTTAAATGCTAATGAATATCTTTATATCACACTTTAAAAAGTATTTTTCAAATAATGTCTTATTCGCAGAACTCTGGACATTCAGCATTATTATTTATCCTCATTTTAGAGTTGAGGAAACTGAGGCTGACAGAGATTAAATTTGTACGTGACATTTATAAAGAGCTAACATTTATACAGTGTTCACCATATGCCAGGCACTGTGCTAAGCTCTTTGCAGTTATCTCCTTTGATCCTTACAACAATCCTGGAAGGTAAATGCTATCATTATGCTATTTTACATATGAGGAAATTGAGGCAAATAGAGGTTAAGTGACTTGCCCAGAGTCACATAACGTATAAGCGTCTAAGTTATGATTTGAATTCAGGTCTTGTTAACTCCAAGTCCACTCATCTATTCAGAGGATATATTGCTATTTTATTATTATTAGAAACTAGGATAATTGTTTTATATGTTTAAAGTCTAATTTCAAGATATCTCAATAAAATCTAATTTCAAGATTTCCCAAATGTGTTCCTTTAAGGTTTCTTTCAATGAATTTATCTTTTTGAATATCCTCCTTTTCTTTTGTAGTTTTAAAATAGTTACCATGGCAACATATCTGTCTCTTGATATTTTTGCTTTGAACAAAAGAATGTCACTTTTCTGACAAATATGAGGGTAGAGAGACTATAGTTTTTTAAATGTATTTATCAGCACAATGGCATCCATAAGTATTGATTAAACTTCTAAATGTACAATTAGGTGATATAATCAATAGAGTGTTGGACCTGGAGTCAAGACTTGAGTTCAAATCCAGTGTGACACTTCTAGCTTTGTCAGCCTGGACAAGTTGTTTAACCTCACTTAAGCCTTAGTTTCTTCCTCTATAAAATGAGGTTAATAATAGCACCTATATCCCAGAGTCATGAGAACAAATGAGATCCTTCTTGGGAAACACTTGTCAAACCTTAAATCACCATATGAATGCTAGGTGTTACTGTTATTATTCTCAATGCTTGCTGAATGAATGAATACAATAAATGAGCTGTGCCCGATGACATACCTCCTTTTGTGTTTGCTGTTGTTGAGGTATTGTGGTCAAATGGAATTAGTTTTATTTCCCCTTTAATTTGAGCTAAAACTTCACTCTTGTAATTGATGTGGTAACTTCAAACTTCGTTAAGTAACTAGAAAAGTTTAAAAAGGAATAACTCTTTTTGAGGAATATCAGCCAGAAGTTGATAAGCAACTTGCATTTCTTGCAATTCAACAGGCTTTTGCCTGAGACACAGACTGGAAGAGTATTTGAGTTTTTAAGAACGATCTGAAAGCATCAAGGAGAATGTTCCAAGAGAACTTACTCATGGGAGTTTTTTAACTACATAATAAACCATAGTTTTGACTTTTGTTACTCTTCTGTTTTCCCTTCCCCCTTCTCTACCCCCATTCCCTCTTCTCCTCTTTCCCACTTCCCCATTCCCTTCCCTCAGCTGTATATGCTTATGAAAACATTGCTTTTGTTGCTGCTTCTGATGGAGATAAAGGAGGATGAGGAGTACAACAAAAGGAATTAGCTCAAAAGGACTGTAAGTGATTGACAATTAATGACAACGCTGAAAATAAAGTCTATTACAGAGTGATATCTCCTGCTAGAACTGCTCAACCTAAAGTTGTTAAAAGATCAACAGTCCTATAGGGCTTTTGAAGCCAAGTTTAATGCAAGACTAAGAAATGTTTTGGATACAGTCTAAAAAGGTGTTTTACAAAGATTAATATTCCTAATCTGAGCTAGTGTACAATGTTATGATTAGAGTAGCTGGGAATAGGGAAAATTAGAGATGGATGAGAAAGTTGTCAATTCTAGTTTGTTTCTCTGAAAATATCTTACTCATGAGGAATTAACTGATTTAATGGTTGTCTAATGTCGGCTTAAGTTTCATTGTTTTTATAGAAATGAAGTTGTGATATAAGGAAGGAGGTTTCCTTCATTGATCAGGTGCCATTGTGCTTTTAAACTTCACAAGCACTTTTTGAGTGATAACTACCCTCCCCACAAGAAAATTAGCAAAACGTAAGACACACGGTCACTGCAATTGCTTTATATGGTTGTAATTACACGCACACAAGCACACGCACGCACACGCACGCGTGCATGTACACAAACATACATTTTGTAATTTGAATTACACAAAATGAATATAACCTGGCATTTTGAGATTTATAAATATTCAGACTGTTAAAACATTACACTGGAGACAAATCAGTTTTAAACTAATTAATCTAGAAGCATAGGACATTGGATATTTAGAATACTCAACAATGTTTCTTTTCCTGTCCTGGTCCAACTAAGTAGTTTTGGTTTTTTTTAAACAATAAGACCTATACAAAATCCAGTAGAACTAGTAGGGTCAGTAGGATGTATCGAGGACAGCCCTGAAACAAGACTACAATCCTCAGTTATAGTGAACTACCAGGGGGGGTGTGAATTGGTGCGAAATGATTGAGGGGGTACCACAGAGTACTTCTTATACCCATGTAATAAGTTGTGGCACGTAGAACTAGATGAATTTTCCGGAAATTTTTGACTACAGTCATTTCTACATAGAAATGAATTATGGTAAAGAGAGGACACTAGACTAGGAGACAGGAAAATAGGAAGCTGGTTTTTAGCTTCTTCGCCTCACCTCAACCCTTACTAGCTATGTGACCTCAGGTAAGGAAGCCCCTTACCTTCTTCAGTCCGCAAACTTGCCATCTCTAAAATAAAGGTAAATGGACTTTCAAAGTTTCTTTGTCTGGGGTCCACAAACTGGTATTATTATGATGATAATAGCATTTCAGTGTCATTGTTTTTCTTTGTAAGGCTGTCTAATTTTTGTTCATTCATGCATTCATTTTCTGCATTTAAAAGCATTATTCTGGGAAAGGAGGAGGATAAACATTTATTAAGCATCAACTATGTGCCAGATACTGTGCCAAGACTTTTATAATGCCCAAAGGGGTCCAAAATACACAAAAAAGCTAAGAATTTCTGATGAACTTCAGGTCCATTTTTTGAATATTGCATAATTCTTAAGGAAACTGAGGAGAGCATCCAGATGATCAACTTCTCCTTTACCATGTGGCAAAATTTAAGTTACAAATGAGTCTGATCTGCAGTGCCCTTGCTGGAGAAATCACTATTACAACCTCCCTCCCATAAAAAACAAACGAAGAAAAAAACCCAAGCATACAAAAGAAAAACCCTCAAACTAAGTGATCAGCGAATAAAATGAGGCACTTATTTAGGGCCAAGCAATTGAAATTCAGGACAACATACAGTCTTTTCAGAGAGGCATGCTCCAGGAGGGGGGTTACAAGGATTTTATAAAGAAGGGAGACTAATTTGATTGATAAAATAGCAGGTTGTTTTCCACTATAACAGTGGAGTCATTTGAAACTTTGAATTTGGGAGGGGAGGTAGTGTGCAAGATGGAACAGTCAAATTTCAGGAAGGGAGAGCTAAAAGGAGGTGAGTGATTACAGAAACAAGCTTGCATAGGTATCTTTAGAACTATCTCTGCCTAGGGGCAGGAGGGTTAGAAACTGCTAGCAAGAAAAGGGTAGGAGCCCAGACTTTACCAGAGATTGACAAGTCTATCTTTTGAAGAATACAGATAATTGAAAAAAATGAAAATTTTGGGGCAGTGATCTGGGGCAGTACTTTTCCATATAATTAAGATAATTTTCTAATTTATTTGCATATATTGACACAGTTCTCAATGCTTATGTAAATGTGAACTTTCCTTCCATGTATTGTCCTAAGGAATTAATGACAAAATCCTTGTAGTGTCTCATTCTTACAATTTAATTGAAACATGTACAATGAACTTGTCAGTAAGAATATCATGTTTAATGTTTCTGTAAAGTTCCCCTTCTCTTTATGTCTACTCACATATCTATCTATATATAGCTAGCTAGCTATATGATATGCTGATGTATACACACACATATGGGCACTTTGGAGTAATCACTAAATATTGAGATGTGATTTATTTTTTATTATCCATTTGCATAATAAGCTATAAACATCTCAATTGAATGTAATAAAGAATAGAAAAAGTTAGATGACTTTTAAAAATGCTTGTCATTCATGGCCTTTCACTATATGCAATAACCCTACATTTCAAGACATTTCTTATCATTCTCTTTTATACACTCCACACGGTAGCTAAAACTCAGGACAAACACAACAGCAATTTGGTTTTCCACTTCTTTTTATAAATCAAATTAAGCAAAGATGTATCTATTTTTTTTCAAGTAGCTAATTCCAGATTCACACCCTAGCACTATTACTCCACGATCTCTTTTTCTTTGAGGTTCATTCCATCTCTTGGCTATTATATATTTTCTCAAAAGTGATTATTCTTATTTTTCAAAGAGTTCAGCATCTGGTTTGAAGTTTTTCTCTTTCCCAAGCCTCTACACTTGTAACTTGCAATACCCATATTTATCTTAGGGTGCTGTCAAAAACCCTTGCTTCCTAATTCATGACCCTTTCTAACTCCTCTGATTTGCCATTTACTCAGCCTAAGCCACATAACGTTTGATAAGATTTCTCTTCATATCATAGGTCCCAATTATCCCACCCCAATTATTCTGATGTTTTGCTATTTACCATAACTTTTTATCTTATTCTCCATCCTAATGGAGGGAATCTTATTGTACCTGTCCCTGTTTTCTGAGGCCATTGCTGTTGCTCTAGCCTCACTTTCTGCCCTTCCAAATTTAGTTCTTCCTGAATCCAGGAACATTATTCTATCCACTGCACACTCTAGCTGCCTCTCCTTAAGTTTCTCATTTCTATTAAAGTTTCCAATCTCCCACGCTTGCAACATCCTAGCCATACTTGACTCCTCTCTTGATTACAACCATTTGCTAAATCTTGCTGAATCTACCTGCAAAATAAAATTTGTGTTCATTCCATTCTATTCCTAAGTTTCAGACCATCCTTAATTCTAACCTATTAGAAATAAGGACTATTGAAATGTCCTCTTGATTATTGTCCCTGCCTCCAATCTTTTAAAAAAAATTTCTAAATTTTATTTTATTTTCAAGCAAAGGTCAGCCTTCATTCTCTCACTTTACCTTTCCCCCTTTGAAAAAAATCAGTAAGATAATCCCTGTTTACAAGACTGTATAGTCAAACAAAACAAAATTTCTCTTTCATTCTGTCTAAACACACACACACACACACACACACACACGCTCACTTCACAATCAGTCTTGAGTCCATCTCTCCTCTGTCAGGAGATAGATAGCATATTTCATCATATATCATCAGGAATTTTGGTTGGTCATTGTATTAATCAGTGTTTCCAAGTTTTCTTTTTGTTTAAATTGTTTTAATCAATCAGTATGCACCTTCTCCTCCACTTAAAACATCAGAAAAAAACAAAATCCATTATTCACATGTATAATAAATCAGAACAAATTTCCACACCAGCAAAGTCCTAAAAACCATTTGTCGCATTTCACTCTGAGTCCTTCACCTCTCTATCCTCTATCAGGAGGTAGATAACATGTTTCATTAATTTTCTACAGTCCTGGTTTGTCATTATGCTAATAAGAGTTCAGCAAAAAAGTATTCCATTACATGTATATACCCTAACTTATTCACCCATTCTCCAATTTGTGGAGACTCTCTCAGATACCCATTCTTTGCCACCTCAAAAAGAAAGTTATATTTTTTGTAAACCTTTAGAATTTATTTTGCTTAGTACTAATTCATTCCTTTATTTATATTGCTTATAATGTCCCTTACCCATTCTTTCTTTCCTATTTCACTATTGAGTGAAATGTATTTCTGTAACCAGCTTTGGTATGTTTTAATCCTTCCTTCTTTTGACCCATGTGCGTATCAGCGAGGAGCCTGACATACACAGGATGGTCTGCTGTATAGGTTCTTAGATCTGTTTTTCTAAAAGTAAACCAACTTTTGAGGGGTCAACAATATACTTTAATCAAGCCACATATATCATTCACTTTGTTCAGAGAAAAAAGTCAGCACCCTGAACATCAGAGAAAATACAAACAGAAGTTACAAGCAGAAATTACAAACAGAAAGACAAGCAGGCAGGATATCCAACTGTCTGATCATAGACAATACATCATTATCATAGAGAGAAGCACCAACACCTAGATTTTCAAATCCCAGAGGGCTCCTTAGCAGCTTCCCAGAGTCTCATCTGGCACAACAACCTTCTTTCAAAAAATATACCCCAAAGTAAAACCTCATCTCAAAGTATTTATACACTTTTCAGAACTGGAGGGTATAACCTTTATGACCCAATGCCTCATTAGAAATTAAGAAAAGCTATCTGAGGACTATTAATGGGCACAGGAGATCTTTAACTCTTCACCCACCCACCATTAACCCTATATTAACAATACAATATGAGATTTCTGTTCAAGTGTCAGGCACTGCCTGTCATCCCTCCTCCTCATTTACATAAATGTCTACTAGTTCCCTCTCATTATGTGAGATAATTTCTCCTGCCTTTCCCTAACCATTTCACTGCACCTAGTGCATTCCTTTTCCCCTCTTCCCATTCTTTTCTTAAAATCATCAAGATATAACTGAGCCACTCCCACTCTTTGTCTAATTGACGCCCTCTGTGAACCCTAATGATGATAGGGTTCAAACAGGACCATATCATCTTTCCATATGTGAATGAAAACAAAATATCAGTGTTTAGTTATTTATATTTTTCATTCATGTTTACCTTTTAGTCTGCCTTTTTATTCCTTTCTTTGTACTCATCTTCATCTCTTCTCTTTTCATCAGGAAAGCTTGGAAGTTTCCTATTTCGTTTGATTCTTTCCCTTCTCTCCTGACCCATAGTATCATACTTAGCTTTCTAGGTATGCTATTCTTGACAATAAGCTGGTATCCTTTGTCTTATGGAATATTATATGTTCCTTTATTGTGGTGACTAAACCTAACTATGGCTTTCTGGCACATGTATGTAACAGGGGTTTTGTTTTTCTTTCATTCTTATTTGGTTTGTTGGAAGAGGAGGAGATAGAAAGGAAAGAAGACAGATTTTAACGGATTCAAAAAATTAATCATTCAAGAAAAAGCTAGGCAAGAAATACTGTATAGCAGCTCTCTGTATCACTTACAAAGAAGGGGACAATCTGTGCATTCTGTAAGAATTGAATCTCCCCCTCCCAATACAAAGTCTATAGATTAGATCATTAAAAATACAAACTCATGTAATTTCCCATTAATCTTCTAGCTATTTGGAATGCCTTTCTGAAATCCTTTCTCTTGGGGAAAAAAAAAAAAAAAAACATTTCATGGGAAAAAAAAAACTTATATTCAGATTTGGAATATTGAACTAAAGAGAAACAAATCCCTTTCTTGCTCAACTATCTTGAATTCTGTTCTGCTTTTCTGACTTAGAAAATGTATATGCATTTAAGGAATAATCAAAAATAGGTATCAATCCTTAAAGAAATCTTTCTTTGTTCTGGGATTTATTTTCCATGATTTAATGGTCTAAGATCCTTTTAAGTTCAGAGCGCTAACCTTCTGTGATCATTATGATCTCCACATACAGTTCCCATCAATGCCTGAATTAAATGGACAATAGATTTCATATCTGGAAAGTCTAAGAAACTTAAAGAGCATTAGTTTCCTCATCTTCAAAGTGAAGATAATAAAAATGCATGCACTATTTAGCTCACAAGGCTTTTGCAAATAATATAGCAGTACTATACAACTGATGATGGCTGGCTATTTATTATAAAATAATGATCATTGTTTGAACTTCATCGTCATTGTGATTACTGTGGTTTTTAACTCACTATGATAAATACAAAGAAGTATTCTGTGAAGTCATGAATCTAATCAGGTTGGGAATAATGTCATAAAAACTGTGTAAAGTTATATAACAGTCCAAAAGCTAAGTAGGTCAATACACCAGGAATGCATTTATTTAGTCTATGAATGTTTTACAAATGAATGTCAAAGCAAATATTCCCAAGATCTCAGTATTTTTCATGGTGCAATCTAGAGGTATAGCTACAAGGAGAGAATGATTCTTCTTTTAAGTTTTTCTTTGGACTAATTTCTAAGAAATCTCAGGATTTTGAAATTCTTTGATGATTTTTTCACTCTAAAGTTAGTGACTGAACAGATCGATTGATGTTAACTAAGAGAATAGGATAACATTTTCCCCCTTGTTATGCACAGTCTCTTCCTTCTTCTATTAATTATCATTTTAGTCTTTGAAGGCCCCACAGTTGCTTAAAGCTAATCTCTTTTTATGTGAGGAAGGACACTGGAATGCTTAGGCTTTCAAGATTAACTTATATGCTCTTTTCATTCTGCTCAAGGTTCGTTGAAGATAATTTGTTCATATTCTCCACTTTCAAACATTTTCAATCTACATTAAGAAAAGGGGCGGGGGACTTGATGGTCACATCAAAGTAAAACAAGGAATTTTAAAACTGTTAAGTCTGAGAAGCAGTATAATGTGATAGTTAGAAGGTCAACAAATTTCCTTCCTCTGACACTAGCTTTGTGACCATGAATAAGTCACTTGACCTCTCTCTGCTCTAAAAAATTAACTTGAAATGACATCCTCTATCTATGGAGACAGTTTCTATATTTTGAATGCCCTACACCAGTGGTGCCAGACCCAAATAGAAAGTGGGATCCTTTTGTGACCCATACAGAATTAGAAAACCACAAATTGACATTATCTATCCTTTACTATGTTTTTATTTATTTTGTAAAGTGTTTCCCCAATACATTTTAATGTGGTTTCTGCTGTACTCAGGAAAACTGATGGCTATATCAGCTTCATATGACACGCTTGACACCTCCTTTCAATATCAATCAAAGCATAGATTTGGACAAACATAATACCATTGTGAATTTCAACCACTTAAACACAAAACGGTAGAGATGACGTTTACTTTGGACCTATTATAAATATATCCTGTTAATTCAAAGAAAATAGTTAGAATCTTGGATGTTAAGGTTGTTTTTCAGTCCAATAAAATGTGAGGAGATACCAAGTTACATAGATTAGGAGATCTAGTAAATCTATGTATATATATCTTAAGCACTTTGTGTGCCATCTTTCATATATAAAAGTGAAGTATTAATTCACGAAAGTGATAAAGCACATGTTTAGATATTTTCCAAGTGACAATGATAGATTTGTCCTCAGAAATTTAAAGACATGGCCCATGTTTACAAAGAGACAGATCAGGGATAAAAGTCATATGAGACCATACAACAAAAGAATAACAAATTCCGGGGGTGGAGCCAAGATGGCAGAGTAGAAGGACTCACGTATGATACCTCCGAACCAACAGCCCATATATTTCCTGCAAGAAGAACTCCCCACAAATTCTGGATCACTGCAAGGTGCGCAGAAACACAGTGGAAAAGATTTCTGTTCCAGAGAGCCCTGGAGAGTGGTCCCCAGAGGTCCATCTTGCCCCAGAAAGCAGAGCCTACCCCAGAGCTGCCCTGGCCACGGCCCCAGAGGAGCAGATCCGAGCAGGCTTCAAGGACAGAATCTCCGGCGGCCGGGAAGTTCCCTCCACCCACAGATGTTACAGGTCAGTGAGAGAGACATCTGGGTTGGCCGAGAGGGGAGCGGGATGCCTCCGTGACTCGGGCCCCCTCAGGAGGCAGTGGTGGAGGGAGCGGCAGAGGCAGTGGCAGAGGCAGAGGCAGTGGCAGAGGCAGCGGCAGAGGCAGCTGCAGAGGCAGCAGTGGCCTGAACTCCCTGAGCAGCATACCGAAGTTCAGGGCTATTACCAAAGATCTCTGCACAAACCCCCTGAGGGAACTGAGTCTGGGAGTCGGCCCTGCCTCCACCCGCTAAAGCACCTGAGGGAACTGAGCTTGGGAGGTGGCCCTGCCCCCACCCCAGCACCAGAACTTAAGCTCACATTGAATAGCAGCCACGCCTGCCACAGAAAGCCCACTTGAAACTCAGACCCTAAGCACTAGCTGGGCAGATCTAGGCGGGGATGGACAGGAATCTCAGAAGTCAAGTAACTGGCTGGGAAAATGCCCAGAAAAGGGAAGAAAAATAAGACTATAGAAAGATATTTTGATGGGGTTCAGATGTTCCCGCCTTTCAATTCTGATGATGAGGAAGGATTCTTACCATCAGGGAAAGATGTGGAGGTCGGGGCCTCTGTATCCCAGACATCCCAGGTGGATGTCCGGTAGGCTCAGGCCATGGAAGAGCTCAAAAAGGATTTTGAAAATCAAGTTAGACAGGTGGAGGAAAAACTGGGAAGAGAAATGAGAGAGATGCAAGAAAAGCATGAAAAATGGGTCAATACCTTGGTAAAGGAGACCCCAAAAAATGCTGAAGAAAATAACACCTTGAAAAATAGGCTCACTCAATTGGCAAAAGAGGTTCAAAAAGCCAATGAGGAGAACAATGCTTTCAAAAGCAGAATTAGCCAAATGGAAAAAGAGGTTCAAAAGCTCACTGAAGATAATAGTTCTCTCAAAATTAGAATGGAACAGATGGAGTCTAATGACTTTCTGAGAATCACAAAACAAAACCAAAAGAATGAAAAAATGGAAGAGAATGTGAAAGATCTCACTGGAAAAACAACAGACCTGGAAAATAGATCCAGGAGAGACAATTTAAAAATGATGGGACTACCTGAAAGCCATGATCAAAAAAAGAGCCTAGACATCATCTTCCATCAAATTATTGAGGAAAACTGCCCTGAGATTCTAGAACCAGAAGGCAAAATAAGTATTGAAAGAATCCATCGATCACCACCTGAAAGAGATCCAAAAAGAGAAACTCCTAGGAACATTGTGGCCAAATTCCAGAATTCCCAGGTCAAGGAGAAAATATTGCAAGTAGCTAAAAAGAAACAATTCCAGTATTGTGGAAATACAATTAGGATAACTCAAGATCTAGCAGCTTCTACATTAAGGGATCGAAGGGCATGGAATAGGATATTCCAGAAGTCAAAGGAACTAGGACTCAAACCAAGAATCACCTACCCAGCAAAACTGAGTATAATACTTCAGGGGAAAACATGGTCTTTCAATGAAACAGAGGACTTTCAAGAATTCTTGATGAAAAGACCAGAGCTGAAAAGAAAATTTGACTTTCAAACACCAGAATGAGAAGAAGCATGAAAAAGTAAACAGCAAAGAGAAGTCATAAGAGACTTACCAAAAGTGAACTGTTTATATTCCTACATGGAAAGACAATATTTGTAACTCTTAAAATTTTTCAGTATCTGGGTAGTTGGTGGGACCACACACACATATACACACACACACATGTACATGCGTTCACGCGCACACAGATGCACACATGCACACAGATACAGAGACAGAGAGCAGAGAGTGAATTGAATAGGATGGGACCATATCTTAAAAGAAATTAAGGTAAATGGTGAGAGAGAAATGTAGTGGGAGGAAAGAGGGTGAAATGGAATGGGGTAAATTATCTCTCATTCAAGAGGCAAGCAGGAGACTTTTAGTGGAGGGAAGAAGAGGAGAGTTGAGAAAAAAACAAGAAGTTTAACCTCATCACATTTGACTAAAGGAAGGAATAAAATGCACATGCATTTTGGTATGAAAACCTATCTTACAATATAGGAAAGTGGGGGAGAAGGAGATAAGCAAAGGGGAGATGATGGTAGGGAGGGCAATGGGAGGAGGGAGCAATTTGAAGTCAAAACTTGGGGAGGGACAGGATCAAAAGAGAGAATAGTAACAATGGGGGCCAGGATAGGATAGAGGGAAATACAGTTAGTCTTACACAACACGACTATTATCGAAGTCATTTGGAAAACTACACCGATAGTGCCTATATTGAATTGCCTGCCGTCCCAAAGGGAATGGGTGGGGAGGGAGGGATGGGAGAATTTGGAACTCAAAGTTTTAGGAACAACTGTTTAGTATTGTACTTGCTACTAGGAAATAAGAAATACAGTTAATGGGGAATAGAAAGTCATCTGGCCCTACAGGAGAAAAGAGAAGATGAGGCCAAGAGAAGGGAGGGATGATAGAAGAGAGGGCAGATTGGTGATAGGGAAAATTAGAATGCTTGGTGTATTGGGGTGGGGGAAGGGATAAAAGGGGAGAAAATTTGGAACCCAAAATTTTGTGAAAATAAATGTAAAAAGTTAAATAAATAAATTTTTATTAAAAATAAAAAAGAATAATAAATTCCTCAACCCATTTTGGCTAAGCCAGTAGAGATCAAATAGGAATGGAAATATCTCCTTAATCAGGAGCCAGCAACTGATTATATCTGATTTTCATACATATGTATAGAATCATATGTTTGGCTCTTTTGTCAACATATATTAATGAGGCTAAACCTATGTCTCATTACAAGGAAAACTTTTATTAAAACTCAGTACCAGAACTCATCTTCCTAGAAAAGGTGGCAGAATCTAGATGGAATGAAGCACAAGGGAAGGAAGACAGAGGATAAGGAAAGAATTTGTAAGTGGCAGTGAGGAGAAAGAAGTGTGCTTGCTTCTCCCCTTATTGATCGTGTTTAGGGTATGTGTGTGAAGGCACACAGAGTAGTGAAATGGTTTGACAAAAAATGGAAGGGTATGGTGGTTTGGGACAGAGAGGGACATAGGAAGAAAAAAAGGAAAAAACAAGTATTTATTAAACACCTACTGTATTCCAGACACTGTTCTAAATGTTTTCCAAATATTGCCTCATTTGATGCAGTAACTGAAGGAGGTAGAAGTTATTATTATCCCTATTTTAGAGCATTCTATTTCCCTAGAACTCTATCCACTGTACCACCTAGCTGCTTCAGGACAGATGTGAAGTCCCTGGTCTTATAAGATAGTGACTTCAATCTTCCCACTTTAAACAAATGTTCAAGTTTCATGCCTGCAATTCTCACCCAGAGGTCTATGTTTTATAGAATGATGATTATATCAATTACTCACTACTATGCTATAGCTGAATGAAGTATAGAGGGACTTATCTGACCCTCCCTCCTTAGTAACAGAATTTATTTTGTATGCCTCTACCATTCCCTTCTCTCAAGTGGGGCTTTCCACTAGTATATTATCAGATTCCCTTCCTTTCCTGTCATCCCCCTCATGGATAGTTTCTCTCCACTTTCCAGGCAACAGTTAGCTAATCTGAGAAATTATTTGTTCCAATGTGCTAATGGGAAAAGAATATAACTAGTTCTCCTTATTTTCTGTACATACACATTATAATGAGGGTTTTCAGTAGTTAATAATGATTATTTGGCCTTTCTTGTATATTATATCAATTTATAAAAATTGAAGTGGTGTGGCATAGTACAAAGAGTATAGTACTGGCTCTGTGTAGCAAATAGAATTGAGTTTAAATTCTGCCTCTGACTGTTACTAAATGTGACTATGGGCAAGTGATTTCTGCTCTCTGAATCCCAGTTCTCTCATTTACAAAATGGAAATAATAGTACCTTTATCAAAGGGGTATTGTGAGAATCCAATAAGAGAAAGATACATATGTTATATCTATGTGTATATATATATATCCAAAACTTTAAGCATTAAAAATTATCATTTATTGCCTCATCTTTTATATCTTTATATTATATAAATGTAAGTCCTATTATCATTATACAATAACAGTCTCATCTTGTTCAATGGAGTACAAATAGATGATCCTGGTTAAATAATATCCAGCATTTTAAAAGTGAATTAAGTATTCAAATAACTTTACATATTTGATCTTCATAGCCACCTGGAAAGTTAGCTGTTTTTAGTATCTGCATTTTATAGGAAAATGGAGGTTGAGAGGGGTTAACTAACCTGCCTAGGTACACACAATTTTTAATTGTGTAAGTCAGTATTCAAATTTAGGTTTTCCTGACATAAAGTCTCAATGCATGATATGAACTTCTTCCTGTTCACATGTAACAGTGACAGTTTGGTGACATTTATTTAAAATGATTTATGTTCTTTATCAAATAATTCTGGGAGTTGGGACAACAATTCAGTATATGGTAACATTTCAGTTTTCATAAAGTTTAGTGATTGAGTTTCCCAGACATTTTGAGGTCTGTAATTATGATATTAAAAGCAATCTATAGTTCATGAAACATAACAATCATCTGAAGCATCAGTAGATTGCACATTTTTGAGACCTGCAGTGATATATGATAGCTTCTCGGATATCCTTACGTGATCTGCATTGGTTCTTTTGTTGACTGATTATCTTTTGATTGATATCCATTGATATCCTTAATGATAACTCTTCTGTAAGCTCTGCTGGTAATGCTTTGCTCTGGAGTTAACTTCATAAGCTCTTCCAGTTCCATAAATACATACACATGACACAGCTGATAGCATGAGACTCCTTTGAGTTGCTGGGTCTCTAGTCCAAGAAAATGTTTTGCTTTTTATTCTTTTGTTGTCCAGTTGTTTCAGTCATGTCTGACTATCTGTGACCCCACTTGGGCTTTTCTTGCCAAACATGCTAGGGAGCTCTGCCATTTCCTTCTCCAGCTCATTTCATAGATGAGGAACTGAGACAAATAGGGTTAACTGACTTGCACAGGGTCACATTGCTAATATGTATCAGAGACCAGATTTGAACTTAGAAAGATGAGTCTTTCTGACTCAAGACCAGGCACTCTATATGAATTATTTAAAAAAATAAAGAAGGCCTGCCAAATTATTTTTGTAAATCCATATGGTTCTGGAGATTTTTACTTAGGGAGTTCATGTATTGCTTATTCAATTTCCTTTTCTAAGATAGGATTATTCAAGTATTCTATTTCTTCTTATGTGAATCTCAGAAATTTATATTTTTGTAAATATTCATCTATTTCCCTTAGATTGTCAGCTTTACTAGCATTTAATTCAGCAAAGTAACTCTAATAATTGCTTTAATTTCATTTACATTGGTGGTGCATTTATCCTTTGAATTTTTGATACTGGTAATTTGGTTTTCTTTTTTGAAATCGAATTAACCAATAGTTTGTCTGCATCATCATAAGCCTCATGCCAGCCCAAGGGGACTCTGTCATGCCTTTCTGATCATTTGCCTGATCTTCTTACTGTCTCTGGGCTCAGAGGTCCTCCTCCTGCTGTTGCTTTAGCCCACTCTAAGACCCACAGTTGGTGTTACTGATATGTGGGCTCCCAGGCCAGCCCCTACCCTAGTGTCACAGACTTCTCCTTCTGACCTCCTAAGCTGTGTTGGGCTAGAAAACTGCCTCACCCTGACTTTTGTTGATTCTATCACTACAGAATTCTATCTGAGGTATTGATTTAAAATTGTTTTGGGGGGGGGATGTTGGGAAAGCTTATTTGTAGTGTTTTCTTTACTTTGCTGTCTTGTCTCCACTTTCAGAAGTCCACATATGACCTGCTCTTAAATAGAATTATGCAAACCTGAATTCACAAGAGTTGGGAAAGACCTCAGAAGCTGTCTAGCCCAAGTGCTTTTTTAATAGATCTATCAAGTGATGTTTCAGATACCACTAGCTTAATTCCATGTACATAGAACATATCACTTCCTGAGCCATCCTATTCCATTTTTCACAAAATCAGACGTTTAAAGGGACTTTGTAAGATATTTAGTTCAGTCCCTAACTCAATGAAAGTGCTCTTCACAATATATTTGACAAGTGGTCATCCTATTTCCTTTTGGAATATTTCTGTGGATGACTAGTTATGAGGCAGCCCATTCCTTTTTGGGACATATTTATAGAAATAATCAGAAGTCTATTCTTCTATGAGACTACAGCCTTTCAAAAACTCAAAAATGGCTATAATGACACCAGCAGCATGCTATAAGCAGATCCAGAGAGAATGAACTGACTGAGCCAATGCTGAAAGGAAGCTCAGCGACAGAAGTGTCTAGTGACTAAGGGAATGTCTGATGCTTTAATTATCAGTATTGCATAGGAATTTGGAGTACAAGATCTCTGAACCAAGGTCAAGTGGAAGATGTTTTGAAAAGGAGGAATTTAATTCAGATGATCATTACATGTACTACTGTAGGCTAGAATCCCTTTGCAGAAATGGAGCATAGCTCTCATAGTCAATAAAATAATTATGATACCTGTTTGAATCCAAGGCAAATCATTCAGTAGCACAGTAATATAAGTCCATGGTCCAATCACTGATGCCTAAGGGGCCAAAGTCTCTCAGTTGTATGAGGACCTATAACATCTTCTGGAAATGATGTCAGAAATGGCACATTCATCTTAGGGGATTAGAATGCTAAAGTAGGAAATAAAAAGATAATTGGAATAATAGACAAATTCAACCTTGAAGTACAAAAGCAGGGCAGAACCTAGTAAAGTTTTTGTCAAGGTAACTCACTGTTCATAGCAAATATTCTTTTTCAACAATTAAAAAGGTATATGGATATATACCTATAGAAACAGACAGACAGATAGATATAGATTCACGGATAGAGATGTAGATATAGATATATGTATGTGCACATATATGTGTATGTATGTGTGTTTTTGTGTGTATATATATTAGAGAGAGAGAGACAGAGTGAGAGAGAAAGAGAAAGAGAGAGAGAGAGAGAGAGAGAGAGAGAGAGAGAGAGAGAGAGAGAGAGAGAGAGCATGCACAGGGTGAGTTGAATATGAAGCAATGATATCTAAAAAAAGTTAAATTAATGGGTGAAAGAGGAATGTACTGGGAGAAGGAGACATGGAGAGGTAGAACAGGATAAATTAACTCACATAAAAGAGTCAAGAAAAAGCTTTTACAGTGGAGGAGCAGCAAGAGTAGAGAGAGGGAATGAGTGAACTTTACTCTTACTGGATTTGTCTTAAGGAGGGAATAAAACACACCCTCAATTGGTCATGGAAATCCATCTTACCCTACGGGAAAGTACAGCGGAAGAGGATAAGGGGGTGTGTGTCATAGAAGTGAGGACAGATTGGGGGAGGGGGCAAATCAGAGGCAAACACTTTTGAGGAGGAACATGGCTAAAGAAGAGAATAGAATAAATGGGGGGCAGGACAGGATGGAAGGAAATATTGTCTTTTACAATGTGACTATTATAGAAATGCTTTGCATGACTATACTATGTATAACCTATATCAAATTCCTTACATTCTCAATGAGGGTGAGTGGGGAGGAAGGAAGGGAGAGAATTTGAAACTCAAAAGTATTAAAAACAAATGCTAATTTTTTTTCATGAAACTTGGAAATAAGATATACAGGCAATAAGGTATAGAAATCTATCTTGCCTTACAGGAGAACAGAAGGGGAAGGGGATGGGGGTGGTGATAGAAGGCAGGACATATTGGGGGAAGGAGTAATCAGAAGGAGTACCATCTTGGGGTGAGATGGGAAGAAAATTTGGAACTCAAAATCTTGTGGAAGTGAATGTTGAAAACTAAAAACAAATTTATTAATTAAAAAAGCCCCAAAGGAAAAAAAGATTAAGAAAGTAAAAACTCAGGTTTGTTAGTGCTTCTATAAATGGGTACACTAATTTAATCTTCTAGAGCTCCATTCACTATCTTTGTAACTTTCCAAATCAAACGGGTCCTCCTGTTACACCAGTTCTATATGTGTGTTTTCTTGACTGCACCCCATCCTCCAACTATATGACCTCCTTGAGAGAAGGAAATGCCTTTTTTTGCGATTTGGAGCTCCAAGGTTTAACACAGTGCTTAGGACAAAGAAATCATTAATGAGACTTTTCTTTTTTAATTATTAATTTTGTTTGTTTTCAGTGTTCTGCAATCATTACCATATAATAGATTTTTTCCCCCTCCCTCACACTCTTTCCCCCCTATATCCCTACTCCCTCCCTAAGATGGCATACAATTTTATATAGGTTCAACACATACATTTCTATTAAATACATTTTCACCATAGCCATGTTGTATAGAAGAATTGAAATGAATGGGAGAAATCATATAACAAAGCCAAACATAATACAAAAGAAAACAACCTGCTACATTCTGCGTTTGAATTCTATTGTTCTTTCTCTGGATGTGGAAGGCATTTTGCTTTAAAAGACCATAGGGAATTTTTTAAGTCCTTGAATTACAATGAAGTTCTAAGTTTACCAGAAAAAATCCTCACATACTGTGGTTGTTGCTGTATGCAAAACTCCCCTGGTTCTGTTCCTTTCACTCAACATCAGATGAAAAAAGTCTTTCCAGGCCTCTCTGAAGTCTTCCTGTTCATCAATTCTTATAGCACAATAGTAATCCATTATATTCATACACCACAATTTATTCAGCAATTCCCTAATTGATGGGCATCCCTTTGATTTTCAGTTTTTGGCTACCACAAAGAGTGCTGCTATAAATATTTTTGTACATGTAGGACCCTTTCCCATTTTTATGATCTCTTAGGGATACAGTCCTGGAAGCAATATTGCTGGGTCAAAGGGTATGCACATTTTTGTAGCCCTTTGGGCATAGTTCCAAATTGTTCTTCAGAATGGTTGGATCAGCTCACAGATCCACCAACAATGAACTAGTGTTCCAACTCTCCCACATCTTCTCCAACATTTATCACCTTCCTGTTTTGTCATGTTAACTAATCTGATAGGTGTGATTTGGTATGTCAAAGTCGTTTTGATTTGTATCTCTCTAATCAATAGTGATTTAGAGCATTTTTTTCATATTACTGTAGATATTTTTAATTACTTCCTGTGAAAAGTACCTCTTCATGTCCTTTGACCATTTATCAATTGGGGAATGACTTGTATTCTTGTACATTTGACTGCGTTCTCTATATATGTTAGAAATGAGGCTTTTATCACAGATACTAGTTGCAAAAATTCTTTCCCAGTTTTCTGCTTCCCTCCTAATCTTGGTTGCTTTTGGTTTGGTTGTGCAAAACCTTTTCACTTTAATGTTATCAAAATGATCCGTTTTGCACTTCATAATGTTTTCTATCTCTTGTTTAGTCAAAAATTATTCCCTTCTCCATCAATCTGATAAATACACAAATTTGCTCCACAAATTTGTTTACAGTATCAGTATTTATACCTAGATTATGTACCTATTTGGACTTTATTCTCATGTATGGTGTCAGGCATTGGTCTATGCCAAGTTTCTGCCACACTGTTATCTAGTTTTCCCAGGAATTTTTGTCAATCCTCTGTACAATCTCCTTGACAAGTAGACATCCAGCCCCTGTTTGAAGCCTTTAGGAAGGGAGCTGAATATTTCTCAAGGAAGGCCATTCCACTTTGGGGTGGCTAGAATTGAATGTTCTTCCTGATATCTAGACAAATTGGCCTTTGTCATGTGTACCTGCTGTTCTTAAGTCTTCCCTCTGGGGCTAAATATGCAAGTCTACTCCCGCTTTCACATGATGACTCTTTGAAAACTCAGAGGCCACCATGATAGGACCTTGAGTCTTCTTCAGGCAAACCATGTCCACTTCTTCCACCAGATCCTCCTGTGGCATGAACTTGAGGCCTGCTACCATCTTGGCATCTTCTGGATCTCTTCCAGCTTGTGTCCAGGGTCCGAAGGCTTGGATGGGCTATGCTCTGGGGTCTTTGGGTTTATCAAATGGTAGATTGCTATATTCATTGACTACTGTGTCTTGAGTACCTAGTCTATTCCTGGTCTACCCTTCTGTTTCTTAGCCAGTACCAAGCAGTTTTGATGATTGCTGCTTTATAATACAATTTGAGATCTGGTAGAGCTAGGCTACCTTCCCTAGCATTTCTTTGCATTAGTTCTCTTGATATTCTGAATGTTTTGTTCTTCCAGATGATTTTTGATATTATTTTTTCCAGCTTAAGAAAATAATTATCTGATAGCTTGATTGAAATGGCACTAAATAAGTAAACTAATTTAGCTAGAATTGTCATGTTTATTATATTGGCTTGTCCTTCCCACAAGAAACTGATTCTTTTCCACTTATTTAGATCTGATTTTATTTATGTGAAAAGTATCTTGCAATTTTGTTCATATAGTCCCTGCATTTTTTTTTGGCAGGTAGGCTTCCAAATATTTTATGGTGTCTACCTACTTTTAAATGGGATTCCTCTTTCTATCACTTGCTCTTGGGATTTATTAGTAATATATAGAAATGAAGAAGATTTTGTGGGTTTATTTTGTAACCTGCAATTTTTCCAAAGTTGTTTATTATTTCAAGTAGTTTTTCACTTGAATCTCTGGAATTCTCTAAGTATGTCATCATATCATCTGCAAAAAGTGATAACTTAGTTTCTTCTTCGCCTGTTCTAATTCATTCCATTTCTTTTTCTTCTCATTGCTAAACTAACATTTCTAGTACCATATAGAATAATAGTGATGATAGTGGATATCCTTGTTTCACCCCTGATCTTATTGGAATTGCATCTAGCTTATCTCCATTGCATATAATGCTTGCTGAAGGTTTTAGGTAGATACTACTTTTTATTTTATGGAAACTTCAGTTTATTCCTATGCTTTCCAGTGTTTTTAATAGGAATGTGTGTTTTATTTTGCCAAAAGCTTTTTCTGCATCTATTGAGATAATAATGTGATTTCTGTTAGGTTTGTTGTTGGTATGATCAATAATGCTAATAGGTTGCCTAATATTGAACCAGCCCTGCATTTCTGGTATGAATCCTACCTGAACATAAAGTATTATAGTTGCTCTATTCTTTTTTTCTAAAATCTTATTTAAAATTTGTGTATCTATATTCATTAGAGAAATTGGTTAATAATTTTCTTTCTTTGTTTTGGCTCTTCCTGGTTTAGGTATCAAAACCTTATTTGTATGATAAAAAGAATTTGGGAGGACTCCTTATTCCCCAATTTTCCAAAATATTCTAAATAGTGTTGGAATTAACAGTTCTTCAAATGTTTGATAGAATTCACTTGTAAATCCATCCAACCCTGGAGTTTTTTTCCTAGGGAGTTCATTGATGACTTGTTCAATTTCTTTTTCTGAAATGGGATTATTTAAGTATTCAACTTCCTCTTCTGTTAATCTGGACAATATTTTTTAAAATAATCATCAATCTCACTTAGATGGTCTAATTTATGGGCATAAAGTTGGGCAAAATAATGTCTAATTATTGTTTTAATTTCCTCCTTATTGACCCGTCCTGCAGGCCAAACAGACGTGGGTGACCGAAACCGGAAAGCGCCGGGGGAGCAAGGCTCGAGGGAGGTCTAAGAGACCTGGGGACAGGATCACAAAGAGGAAGGAGACCGAGGCATAGTTGGTAGCAGGCAGTCTCTCTTTATTGCACCAGGGGAGGGTTTATATAAGCAATTACTACAAAGTCATATCCTGGGGGTGGAGTTTTTCATCTCATTGGTGTGAGCCCCTCCAGACCAAACCAAAAAAGGGCACGATTCCCTATCCCAGGTCGTATCCCCTTCTGGTTGGTTGGTGGCTGCTTAGTCTCAGACCAGGAAGTCTTTCTAGCGCTGGGCTGGCAGAGCCACGTCGGCAGGTCAGGACTTCCTAGTACTCTCTTCCCCCCAGGAAGGGCATTGGTCCATTGTGCCCTTGACAACTAAGAAGAGGGGAAGATAGTAACCGACAATTCAGTCTCCGGCACCTTATTGTAGGTAAGTTCACCTCTTTCATTTTTTAAATTGGTAATTTGCTTTTCTTCTTTCTTTATTTTAATGAAATTGACCAAATGTTTATAAATTTTATTGGTTTTTCATAAAATCAGTACTTAGTTTTATTTATTAGTTCAATAGATTTCTTAATTTCCATTTAATTAATCTCTCCTTTGGTTTTCAGTATTTCTGATTTGTTATTTACTTGGGGATTTTCAATTTGTTCTTTCTCAAGCTTTTTCAGCTGCATGCCCAATTCATTGATCTCTTTTTCCATATTATCCTTGTAGGCATTCAAAGATATAAAGCTTCCCCTAAGAACTGCTTTTGCAGTATCCCATAAGATTTTGTAGGTTGTCTCATTATGGTTATTCTTTTGAATGATGTTGTTGATTGTTTCTGTTTTTTGTTGTTTAACTCACTCCATCTTTAGGATTAGATTATTTAATTTCCAAATAGTTTTTAGTTTATCTTTCCATGGTCATTGATTACATATAATTTCATTGTGTTATGATCTGAGAAGGATATATTCACTATCTCTACCTTTCTGCACTGGTTTGTGAGGTCTTTATGCCCTAGGACATGGTCAATTTTTGTATATGCATCATGTTCCACTGAGAAAAAGGTATATTCCTTTCTATCCACATTCAGTTTTCTCCAGAGATCTATCATATCTACCTTAGTCAGAGTTTTATTCACCTTCTTAACTTCTTTCTTGTTTATTTTAAGGTTGGATTTATCAGGTTCAGAGAGGAGGAGGTTGAGGTCCCACACTAGTAGGTCCCACAACTAGTTTTGCTGCCTGTTTCTTCCTGTAACTCCTTTATCTTCTCCACTAAGTATCTGGATGCTATAGCATTTGGAGCATATATATGTTTAGTAATGATATTGCTTTGTTGTTTATGGTGCCTTTTAGCAGAGTATAATTTCCTTCTTTTTCTCTTTTGATTAGATCTACTTCTCCTTTTGCTTTGTCTGAGATTAGGATTGCTACCCTGACTTTTCTTACATCAGCTGAAGTACAATGTATTCTGTTCCAACCTTTTACCTTTACCCTGTGTGTATCCCCCTGTTTCAAAAGTGTTTCTTGTAAACAATGTATTGTTGGATTATGGTTTTTAATCCATTCTTCTATTCATCTCCATTTTAAGGGAGAGATCGTCCCATTCACATTCACAATTATGATTACTATCTGTGTCTTTCCCTCCATCCTCTTTTCTGCCATTTGTGCTTTTAGTTCTCCCTTCTCTCTTCCCATCCACAGTAGAGTTTCAGTTTTTAACCACCACCTCTCATAGTCTTCCCTTCCTGTTGTTCAGCCATCCCCCCGCTTGTACTCCCCTTTACCCTTAACTGCTTCTTCCCTCCCTTCTCCTTTCTTTCCTTCTTCTCCTCCTACTGCCTATAGAGCTAGTTAGATTTATATACTTAATTAAGTTTATTGTTCCCTCCTTGAACCAAATAAGATGAGAGTACCTCTCAAACAATGCCCATCTCCCTCATCTCTTTCCCTCTACTCTAATATACTTTTCAACTACTTCTGTGATGTAATTTACCATTTTCTGATTCCTCATTTTCATATCTCCAGTTACAATCCCTTCCCATGCTTAACTCATATTTTTACAGTTACATAATTTACTTTATACTTGCTCCCTCTTTGTATATCCTTTTGATTTTCCATAATAGTTAGGCAATTCTCAAGATTAACAGTATCAGCTTCCCTTATAGGGAAGCAAATAGTTTGACCAAATTGAGTAACAAGTTTTTCTTTTCCCCTTTTTACCTTTTTATGCCACTCTTTGAGATCTGCATTTGAAGATCCAATTTTCTATTGAGTTCTGACCTTTTTATCGGGAAGTCTGGAAATCCCTTATTTCATTGGATGTCCATCTCCTTGCCTGAAATGTTCTGCTGAACTTTGCTGGGTAATTGATATTTGATTGTACTCCAAGATAGGGTAATTAATCCTTGGCTGTAGTCTGAGCTTCTTTGGCTTACAGATTATCATATTCCAATTCCTTCAGTCTTTTAATGTGGAAACTGCAAGGTCCTATCTGATACTGACTGTATCTCCTCCTCAGGGAAACCTGAATGGTTTCTTTCTGGCTGCCTATAGTATTTTCTCCTTCACTTGATATTTCTGGAATTTGGCAACAATATTTTTTGGTGTTTTTAGTTTGGGATCCCTTTCAGGAGGTGAATGGTGGATTCTTTTGATGACTATTTTTCCCTCTGGATCTAGTACTTCTAGGCAGTTTTCCTTGATGATTTCTTGGAAGACATTGTCCAGGGTACTTTTCTCATCATGGTTTTCTGGCAGGCCAATAATCCTTACTTTTTTTCTCCTGGATCTACTTTCCAGGTCAGTTGTTTTTCCAGTTGGATATTTTACATTTTCTTCTATTTTTTCATTCTTTAGATTTTGTTTTACTGATTCTTGATGTCTCATAGAGTCATTAGCTTCTACTTGCCCAATTTCAATTTTTATCAAATTCTTTTCTTCAGTTAACTTTTACATCTCCTTTTCCATCTGTCCAATTTTTCCTTTTAAGGAATTCTTTTCTCCAGGAAATTTTTGTACTTCCTTTTCCATTTGTTCGGTTTTCCTTTTTAAACAACTATTCTTTTCAGTGAATTCTTTTTTCTTACTTTTAAAATCATTGGCCAATTTTTCTTCTAATTCCTTCTTCAGCTCTTTCAAGAGTGCTCTCTGTGCATGCAAGTAGTTCATAGTCCCTTCCGAAGTTTCAGATGGGAGTACAGTCTCGACATTGCCTCTTTGGTATTTCTGTTTTGGTTCTTGTCCCTATATTTCTATATTTGATAGTCTTTTCCTTCCTACTTTCCTTCTTACTCATGATGATGACACTTTTTGTATTGTTTCCTCTGTTTTTTTCAGGTAGAAGCTAAAGAACAAGGTACTGAGCTGGCTGGTGTGAGAAATCAGGGGCCAGGTGGAGTCTTTCTTTTTGTGTTTCTCTGGATTAGCCCTGGAGCTAGCTTGCTAAGTGTGGGGGAGGAGTGGTCTGGTCACGGAAGATCTCCTCAACTGAGCTAGAGCAAAGGCAACCCCAGTGCTTGATGATCCTGGCTGCCCTCTGTCTTCCCATTTCCCCTGAAGTGCTGAGATACACCTGGGATCCTGGTGTTGGTGTTTGCAAGGCCCACCCCCCTGCAGCTCCAGATCCCCTCCGGGTTCACTGAAGTGGGGTTGTCTGACAGAGCTCTGGTCCTCTGCCACAGTCAGATGAATACTCCTTATAGATTTTCCTGACTTCATATGGTACGAGACAATCTGCCCCTTCTGCTGATCCCACTATTCCAGGATTTTTCGGAGGAAATATTTTATGGTTCTTTCAAAGTCAACAAGTGGAGGGGGAGAGAGCATTTACTGATCACTCCACCATTTTGACTCCTGGAAGTTCAAGTGGGTGATTTACAGGCATTTAGTCTGCACGGTGATAGTTTCAGGAACAGCTGCTGCTGATATCTGGGCACTGCAACTCTCACTCACTGAGCTCCACTAGACTCCTGCCCTGGACTGCTATTCTGTTGTGCTGCTGCCACCTCAGATTGCCCCAGGGCTTTCCTGCTCAGCCCTGCCAAGGTGCTGCACTGTGTGAGGTATATACCTCCACCTCTGTGGAACAGATCCATCCCTTTCACCTTCCAATCTATCTTGGTCCGTGTATCTGCCACACTTGGTCTCCTATTGGATTCTTCACCTCCAAAATTTGATCAGATTCTCTTTTTAGAGGTAACTGAAGGAGTTTGTCTAAGAGCTTAGGTGAGTATTTGCTCTCATTCTACCATCTTGTTTCCACCCCCATTGAGGCTTTTCTTTTTAAAAAATAGTATTTTCCTTTTTTCCAATTTTTTTTCCAATTCCAATTTTTCCAATAAAAATAATTTTAACCTTCATTTTTTTAAAACTTTTGAGTTCTAAATTTTTTCCCTCTGTCTCTCCTCAAGCCCTCCCTAAGATGGCAAACAATTTGTTATAGGTTTTGTTTGTGCAATAATGCAAAACACGTTTCCATATTATCAATGCTGTGAAAGAAGAAACAGGCCAAAAGAAAGAGACCATAAAAAATGAAATATAGTGAAAATAGTAAGCTTCCATTTGCCTTCATACTTCTTCAGTTATTTCTCTAGTTGTGGATGGCATTTTCCATCATGAGTTCTTTGGAATTCTCATTTCATTTTATTGCTAAAAAAAAAGTTACATCATTCATAGTTGGTCATTGCATAATGTGCTTGATACTGTTTATAATGTTCTCCTGCTTCTGTTTACTTCACTTTGCATCAGTTCATGCAAACCTTTCCAGGTTATTCTGAAATCTTCATGCTTGTCATTTCTTATAGTATGACAGTACTCCCTTATGTTCCTATGCCACAACTTGTTCAGTCATTCCTCAATTGATAGACATTCCTTCAATTTCCATATATATATATATATATATATATATATATATATATATATGTATATATATATATGTGCATATCTATATCTATATATTCAGCATATCTGGGTCCTTTTCCATTATTTTATGATCTCTTTGGGCTAAAGATCTAGTAGTAGTATTGCTGGACCAAAAAGTTTGCACAGTTTGGTTGCCCTTTAGGCTTATTTCCAAATTGCTCTCCAGAATGTTTGGATCAGTTCACAACTCCACCAGCAACATATCGGTGTCCCAATTTTCCAACATCCTCTTCAACATTTCTCATTTTCCTCTTCTGTCATATTAACCACTCTAAGAGGTTTAAGATAATACCTCCCTTGTTTTAATGTGCATTTATTTAATCATTAGTGATTTAAGACATTTTTTCATGTGACTATAAAACGTTTGGATCAATTCATCTAAAAATTGTCTGTTCTTATCCTTTGACCATTTATCATATGAAGAAATGACTTGTATTCTTATAATTTTCACTTAGTTATCTACATATTTGAGAAATAAGTCCATTATCACAGATATATGCTATAAAAATTGTTGTCAACTTTCTGTTTTCCTTCTAATTTTGATTGCACTGATTTTTTTGTGCAAAACATTTTTAATTTAGTATAATCAAAATTATCCATTGTACATTTCATAATGCTCTGTACCTTATTTTGTTATAAGTTCTTCCTTTCTCTATAGATCTGACAGGTAGACTATTCCTTGCTTTCCTAATTTTCTTATGGTATCACACTTTATGTCTAAAGTATGTACCCTTTCTGACCTTATCTTGGTATACACCATGAGCTGTTGATCTATACATGGTCCCTGCAATGATGCTTTCCAGTTTTCCCAGCAGTTTCTGTGAAAGAGTTCTCTTCCCAGAAGATGGAGTTTTGGGGTTTGTGAAACACTAAGCTACTGTGATCATTTACTACTATGTGTTGTGTACCTAGTCTATTCTACTGATCTCTGTTTTTTAGTCAGCACCATATAATATTGATGGTAGATACTTTATAGTATCTGGTATAATTAGATCTGGAACAGGAAGATCTGCTATAGAATAGAAATTGTTAAGTGGTATAGTTAGAGATCTAGTAGAGTTAGGCTATCTTTGAATCTTTTTTATTAATTCCCTTGTTATTATTTACTTTTTGTTCTTCTGTTATTATGTTTCAGTGCTTTAAAATAATTTTTGATTGTTTGATTGGCATGGGACTGAATAAGTGATTTAATTTAGAAAGACTTGTGATTTTTATTATATTGATTTGGCCTGCCCATTATTAATTGTATGTTTTTTCCAGTTGTTTAGATCTGACTGTAATTGTGTGAAAAACATCTGTAAGTGTGTTCATATAGTTCCTGGGCTTTTCTTAGCAAGTAGACTCCCAAGTATTTTATATTGTCTATAAATAAAATAAACAATAGATAAATAAAATAAAACTCTCCATCTTCTTGCCGATAATTTGGAAAATCAATTCTGATTTAATTTTCTGTTGTTTGTCAATTATTTCTAACTCTATGACCTCATTTGGATCTTTCTCGGCAAAGATACTGGAATGGTTTACCATTTCCTTCTCCAACTCATTTTACAGATGAAGAAACTGAGGCAAGGGAGGTTAAGTGACTTGTCCAGGGTCACATAGCCAGTAAAATGTCTGAGATTTGACCTGAGGAAGATGAGTCTTCCTGAATTTATGCCTGGCAGTTTATGTGCACCTAGTTAACCATTCTGACTTAATACTTGAGATCATTAATTTTGCCCCATTTTCATGGACAGGAATGATAATAATGAGTACTTAGTGATTTGAGGAGGAAAAAATAATAACTTTTTGCAAGAAACATAGAGTAAATTACAAAGTTTTAATCTTAAGACCTTGAAACTTATCCAATGTGACAAATGGACAGCATATCACAGTAATGTCCTTTGATGGAGGCTTGGCGGTAGGACTGAAAGTTTCTTGAGGAATTTATTAGGAACTTCAAAGGGAGGACTATTGATGGGAGGATAAGGAAGGAGGATTTGGTGAATTTTACAGTGAATATTCAGATTTGAATTTTAGAAGGCATTGATCCAAATTTTTGTTTTAAGTAAATTGATTTTAATAGAATTAATTGGCCATTAATTTCCCCTTCATTTGAAAAAAATAGAATCTCTCCTTTAAAATGTTGCATCCTAAATGCATAAAAAACAATACTTAAAAAAAAAACTATCTCCTCTTCCCCTTCATGGCATATATTACTCTTCTAATCCAAATCTATCCCTCCAGATTTTCAGTCATAAGCAGATTAGACAAAGCACAGATGGATTTTGAAGTATCATTTTCTAGGTTCATTTTTTTATGCCCATGGTCCAGATGAGTGGGTGATTTATTTCCTTTGTCACAACTCCAGAGTCATCATAGGAATTTGAAGTGCTACCTAGAGTTCTGAACATGAGCACACCATTCAGTAGGTTCTATTTTAGGCCTTTTGTGATCATTTGCTTATAAAAGTGTCCAACAGAAATAAGGCCACACCAATCACCTTCAAATTCTGTCTACATGCAGGTTGTCCTTTCCTAGCTGAAATAGGCAAATGAGTGAATCTGCTTGTATTTTGTTAATAGGCACTGGAGTCATGGTAATTTGCATGAAAAGGTTCTCCACAGAAGCCATGATTTGGTCAAATTATCCTGCAAATCCACCCAAGGCCACAATCATGTCAATCTAGAGGTCCCTTTCCAATATTTTCTTCTGGAACACTTGGAAAATTGGTTTTGTCTTGATCAACATTTGAGAAAATTTCACATCCCTTAACTTTATAGTACTCTTGGACTTCAGGCCTAATAGAATCAAAATCTCCACTGACATACTCAGATAAGAAGCTCTCCTGACCTCCTTCGGTTACATGATATAAGTGATTACCACCTCCGTCAGCACAGGCTTTTAGAGTAGCTTTACTCCACAAATGACGAAAATTACTTCTGCCCAAAGACTGATTAACAATCAATAGACAATTTGTAAGCTTAATACCAGATCTATTCAATTACAGATTATGGGTAGGTGAACATCAGAGGTTGTCTAAAACTAAGCTATTAGGCATAGGACTTTAGACCAACAACAGTAAGTTAGGGTCCTTTAATTCTTAGTAATAGTGTGGACAATTAGGTCAAGGGCTTGTGAAGTTAGCAATATAAATATTATTTGTGTCTCAGTTGTTTAATGTTTAAAAAAAACATTTCTTTTGTGGTCCACATTGTAAATACTTTAAAAAGAAGTATCACCTGACCAAAAGTTGGAATTGCTTTATCTGTTATAAACTGTGCTAAAAAAAAAAAACAAAAAACAATCAATAGAAAATACTTCAAATTCCCAGTGGGAAGCAAGTACTCCAGGGGGTAAGGAGTCCTCCATTTCAAATTATTAGCTTCTGTATAGTTGATGGAAGAGCCACCCAACAGACAAGGCAGAGAAAGCAATTCTTTTGTTTTTTTTTTTTAATTAAATTAACCAATGTTTTATCTATGTTATTATTTTGGGTTTTTTTTCTTCATAAAACCAGGTCCTAATTTTATTTATTAGCTCAAAAGTTTTCTTACTTTCAATATTAATAATCTCAATCTCACCTTGATTTTCAAGATTTCCAATTTGGTGCTTAATTGGAGATTCTAATCTGTTATTTTCTAGTTTCATTTTAATTGAACATGCAATTCATTGATCTGTTCTTTCTGTACTTTATTGATGTAATAATTTGTAGACATAGATAATGGAGATGAGGCAGAACCAAGATGGTGGGGTAAAAGCAGAGAGTTCCATGAGATTCCCCGCCACCCAAAGCCCTTAAATGCCTGTAAAATTTACTCTAAACAAATTCTAGAGCTACAGAACCCACAAAATGACAGAGTGAAACAAATCTCCAGTTCAAGGCAACCTGGAATGTCAATAGGAAGGGTAATTCACATTGGGAATGGAGTACAGTCTGGTGTGGTCTGCTCCTGCACAGATGGGCCAGAGCAGGCCCCTGGGCATTGAATCATTGGCAGCTGTAGCAGTGTCCAGACTTCTCAACCCACAAATGACCAAAAGGTCAGTGAGAAAATACTCTGTGGGATATGGGTGAAGGAGCAGTGCATGTTCTGACCAAGGCAGTAGGAGTGGTGGCAGAGGCAGCCAGTGGTGGCAGAGCTGCTTCCAGAGCTCTGAGTCCACAGATAGTGGGGGATAAAGCAGCTGATATAAAATCCCTAAAACCTGGGAGAGGATACCCACCCCCACTGCACCCCCACTCCCACTGAAAACAGAGTCCTACCTTGACAGAGTTAGAAAGTTAAATGTTTGGCTAGGAAGATGAGCAAACATTGTAAAAGAACTCAGACCACGGAATCTTACTTTGGTGATAGAGAAAATCAAAACATGCAACCAGAAGAAGAGAACAAAGTCAAAGCTCTTACCTCAAAAGCCTCCAAGAGAAATGTGAATTGGTTTCAGGCTATGGTGGAACTCAAAAAGGATTTTGAAAATCAAATAGAGGAAAGATTGGGAAGAGAAATGAGAGTGATGCAAGAAAATCATAAAAAGTAGAGTCAACAGATTGCTAAAGAAAACCCCAAAATACTGAGGAAAATAATATCTTAAAAATAGACTAATCCGGGGGTGGAGCCAAGATGGCGGACTAGAAAGACACACTTACTGCAGGATCCTCCCCACAGCCCATAAAATACCTGTAGAGAGGGACTCTCAACAAATTTTGGAGCAGCAGAAGTGGAGAACAACAGAGTGGAGGAGACTTTCAGCCCATGGTGACCTAAAAGGCCCACAGAAAGGTTGGTTTTGCTGGACGCAGAGCTGAGCGCAGAGCCCAGCCCAGCCTTGGCCAAGCAATGTGGTGCTGTGTGAGAAGACTCTGAGAGGAGGGGTGGAATCTCCAGTCGCGGCAGAGGGGCCTCAGATCCCTCAAACCACAGGTGTAAAATGTCAGTGACAGGGTTTTATTAGCAGGCCAGGAAGGGAGAAGGGCCTTCCCATACCTCCGGCAACAGGAAGGCTGCCTCGTGGGCCAGCACAGCAGCCCTTATGGAAGCTCAATTGTTGGAGCATAAAAACCCCTGGGGGCACTGAAGAGCTGAGTCTTACCTCAGCCCTGGGTGGAGGCCCTGGCCAAGCTCATCTTTGTCTCAAACTGAATGGTGTCCCTGCCCATCCAGCTTAGCTGAAAATCAGCCCCCATGGCTGGATTGACAGAACTGGAGGCCAAGTGGCTGTGGAAAGGTATCTGCTAAGACTCTGGGCACAAAAATCCCTCTCTGTGTCCAGACTAGTACATGCCTGATTGTGCAACCTGGGAGGAACTGAGATCTCACAGATTCCCAGAGTATACCCTACTCTTGATGAAGGAACCATAAGTCAAGTCACTGGTAGGGAAAATGCCAAAAAAAGGGAAAAAAAATAAGACCACAGAAGGTTACTTTTTTGGCGAACAGATATCTCCTCCCATCCTTTCAGATGAGGAATAACAATGGTTACTATCAGGGAAAAACATAGATGTCAAGACCTCTGTATCCCAAACATCCAAAATAAATACTCAGTGATTTCAGATGATGGAAGAGCTCAAAAAGGATATTGAAAATCAAATTAGACAGGTGGAGGAAAAAATGGGAAGAGAAATGAGAGAGATGCAAGAAAAGCATGAAAAGTAGGTCAACACCTTGGTAAAGGAGACCCAAAAAAATGCTGAAGAAAATAACACCTTGAAAAATAGGCTAACTCAATAGGCAAAAGAGGTTCAAAAAGGCTAATGAGGAGAAGAATGCTTTCAAAAGCAGAATTAGCCAAATGGAAAAGGAAGTCCAAAAGTTCACTGAATAAAATAGTTCTTTCAAAATTAGAATGGAACAGATGGAGGCTAAGGACTTTATGAGAAACTAAGAAATCAGAAAACAAAACCAAAAGAATGAAAAAAATGGAAGAGAATGTGAAATAGCTCATTGGAAAAACAGCTTACCTGGAAAATAGATCCAGGAGAGACAATTTAAAAATGATGGGACTACCTGAAAGCCATGATCAAAAAAAGAGCCTAGACATCATCTTTCATGAAATTATCAAGGAAAACTGCCCTGAGATTTTAGAACCAGAGGGCAAAATAAACATTCAAGAAACCACCAATCACCACCTGAAAGAGATCGAAAAAGAGAAACTCCTAGGAATATTGTGGCCAAATTCCAGAGTTCCCTGGTCAAGAAGAAATTATTGCAAGCAGCTAGAAAGAAACAATTCAAGTATTGTGGAAATACAATCAGGATAACCAGAGATCTAGCAGCTTCTACATTAAGGAATCAAAGGGCATGGAATGTGATATTCCAAAAGTCAAAGGAAGTAGGACTAAAACCAAGAATCACCTACCCAACAAAACTGAGTATAATACTTCAGGGGAAAAAATGGTCTTTCAATGAAATAGAGGACTTTCAAGCATTCTTGATGAAAAGACCACAGCTGAAAAGAAAATTTGACCTTCAAACACAAAAATGAAGAGAAGCATGAAAAGGTTAACAGCAATGAGAAGTCATAAGGGACTTACTAATGTTGAACTGTTTACATTCCTACATGGAAAGACAATATTTGTAACTCTTGAAACTTTTCAGTATCTGGGTAGTTGGCGGGATTACACATGCACACACACACACATGCACAGAGACAGAGAGCACAGAATGAATTGAAAAGGATGGGATCATATCTTAAAAAAATGAAATTAAATGGTGAGAGAGAAATATATTGGGAGGAGAAAGGGAGAAATGGAATGGGGCAAATTATCTCTCATAAAAGAGGCAAGCAAAAGACTTAGTGGAGGGAAAAAGAGGGGAGGTGAGAGAAAAACATAAATTTCTCTCATCACATTTGACTAAAGGAAGGAATAAAATGCATACCCATTTTGGTATGAAAACCTATCTTACAATACAGGAAAATGGGGGAGAAGGGGATAAGCAGGGTGGTGGGGATGATGGAAGGGAGGGCAGTGGGAGGAGGGAGCAATTAGAAGTCAACACTCTTGGGGAGAGACATGGTCCAAAGGGAGAACAGAAGCAGTAGGGGACAGGATAGGATGGAGGGAAATATAGTTAGTCTCATACAACATGACTATTATGGAAGTCATTTGCAAAACTACACAGATATGGCCTATATTGAATTGCTTGCTTCCCAAAGGGAATGGGTGGGGAGGGAGGGATGGGGAGACTTTGGAACTCAAAGTTTTAGGAACAACTGTTTAGTATTGTTGTTGCTACTAGGAAATAAGAAATACAGTTAATGGGGAATAGAAAGTCATCTGGCCCTACAGGACAAAAGAGAAGATGGGGACAAGGAAAGGAAGATGTTAGAAGAGAGGACAGATTGGTGATAGGGGCAATTAGAATGCTCAGCATTTTGGGGTGGGGTGAGGGGAGAAATGGGGAGAAAATTTGGAACCCAAAATTTTGTGAAAATGAATGCTAAACGTTAAATAAATAAATTTTAAAAAATAGACATACAAAAGGAGAAAAAAAAGTTTAAAAGTCAATGAGGAGAAGAATGCCTTAAAAAGCATAACTGGTTGAATGGAAAAGGATATCCATAAGCTCACTGATGAAAATAATTCTTTCAAAATTAAAATCAAGCAAATGGAAGCTAATGACTTTATGAGAAATTAAGAAATCATAAAACAGAAACAAAATAATGATCAAAATAGAAGGTAATGTGAAATATCTCACTGGAAAAATCACTGGTCTGGAAAATAATCCTAGTAGAGACAATTTAAAATGTATTTAATGACCTGAATGCCATGATAAAAAAAAGAACCTAGATATCATCTTTCAAGAAATTGTCAAGTAAAACTGCCCTGATATTCTAGAACCAGAAGGCAAAAGAGAAAGTGGAAAGAATCCATCACCTCTGGGAAAAGATCCTAAAAGGAAACCTTTTAGGAATATTTTAGCCAAATTCCAGAGTTCCCAGGTTAAGGAGAAAATATAACAAGCAGCCAGAAATAAATAATTTGAGTAATGTGGAAACACAATCAGGATAACACAAGCTCCAGCAGCTTTTGCATTAAGGGATCAAAGGGCTTGGAATCTGATATTCAGGGGGTCAGAGGAGTTAGGATTTAAAACCAAGAATCACCTACTCAGCAAAATTGAGTATACTCTTTTAGGGGAAAAATGGATATTCAGTGAAATGGAGAACTTTCAAGCATTCTTTTAATTTTTACCTTTTAACAATTTATCTTTCATTGATGATATGAGACATGAGCTTACAGATCATAAAAGATGACAATTAGAATTGTAGGACATTATCTCAAGGACAAATGAATACAAATATCCCTATAGGACAGTATGTGTACAAATAAAACTCTAGTGCAACAAGTAGAAAATGACAAATTGTCCAAGTATGTAGAGTTTACCGAAACCAACCACAAGACCTAAGACAACACTTCTACTCCCTTTTATATATGTGCCAATTCTTCCTTGGAATTAGGAAGCTAACACAGCACTCAGTGAGAGAAAGTAAAGTAGAAGAAAAGATAATTTTAGAAACTTGTGCCTCAGTGCCATTTAGTCCCTGGAAACCCAAAGTAATGAAATTACCGAGAAATTGTCTCATTCCTATTCATGGTGCACCATATCACTTCAACAAGGACAAATTAATAAAATTTAAATAAGTAACAATGCAAAACTAAACTACTAAATTTTTTACTTATTGAATCAGTAATTAATAATCTAACAAAATTGCATGTCATTCAAAATATCTAAAACCCAACAATCACAGAGTGAGAATGTCTAGATTGTAACACATGGAAAACCAAACATTTCCATCTGTAAAGTTACAAAAAAAGATGGGGTTGAAGATGTGGGGGAAAGTTCTAGGCAACTGGGAACTCCATTTTAAAACTACTGACTCCAGTATGGATAACTCCCACACAACAATATGGGAGAGCTGCCTGAAACACTGACATGTTCTTTATCTTATCCATAGTCATACAGCTAGTACCTAGTAGAGATAATATATGAACTCAAGTGTTTCTAATTCAAAGACCAATCTTCTATCCACTATATCATAGTGCCTCTCCAGGTCAAAGTATATATAAAATTTTTCTATGTCCTGAAGAATAAGAGGCATCTAACTGCAAGTTCCCAAAAGAAGAATTATTAGGCTGGATATTTGTAGAAGGATATTAATCATCAATGTCCTTAAACTGTCAATTGAGAAATGGGTGGAATCATATTAAATACCTCTGAAAAGAATCTCATATCTAAGTTATTTAGGGAATTAACACAAGTATTGAACTTTTCCCAAAGGGTATGAGCAGCTCAAATGAAAAACTGTAAATTATGACAACTCTATGAAGGAATCATATATGGTTTGGACTCACATAGAGAAAATTGGCAAAGATGACAAAAAATTTACTGATTTTACTTTGCAAGGGCTCCAAGACAGATCCATTAATATACTGTTGGTAGAACAGGGAATTGCTCCAACTGTTCTAGAAAGTAATTTGGAATCATGCTAAAGAGTGATCAGAATGTCTATACCTATTAATCCAATGGTCTATTAGACATAGACATAAGAAAATCAAAGACAGAAAGGTCTTGTATACACTTTGCTGTAACACAGACATGGAAACAGAGAGGTTTGATGAATTAAGGAAGGTCTAAACAAACAGCAGTACATGAATGTAATGAAATATTACTGCACTTTAAGAAATGATGAATAAGAATTCAGAGAAGCATAGGAAGCACATGAACTAACCCAAAGTGAAGAACCAGAAAAACAATATACTTTCAGATATTCTTGATGAAAAGACCAGAGCTGAATAGAAAAATGTAACTTTGAAATACAATAATCAAGGGAAGTATGGAAAGGTAAATAGGAAAAAATATCATACATGACTTATTAAAGTTGAACTGTTTATAATACTACATGGAAAGATGATATTTGTAACTCATGAGACCTTTCTTAGTAATCAGGTACTTGGAGGAATTAGATTAGATAGATAGATAGATAGATAGATAGATAGATAGATAGATAGATAGATAGATAGATAGATAGATAGATAGATGGCACTGGGCAAGTTGAATATGAAGGGATGATATTGAAAAAATAAAATTAAAGGGTGATGGAGGAATATATTGGGAGAAGGAAAAAAGAAGATAGAATGGGGTAAATTATCTCTGAAAAGAATCTGATATCCAAGCTATTTAGGGAATTAATACAAATAAAAGAGGCAAGAAAAAGGTTTTACAATGGAGGGGAAGAGGGGGGAAGTAGGAAGAAATGAATGAACCTTACTCATTGAATTTTGCTTAAGGAGGGAATAACATACACACTCAACTGACTATCTTACTCTACAGGAAAGTAGTGGGGTGGAGAAAAGAGGGGATGATAGAAGAGAGGGCAGATTGGGGGAGAGGGCAGCCAGAAGCAAACACTTTAGAAAAGGGACAGGGTCAAAGGAGAAAAAATAATTGGGGGGCAGGATAGGACGGAGATAAATATAGTTTGACTTTCACAACATGACTTTTATGGAGATGTTCTGCATAAATATACATATATAACCAAAACTGAATTTCTTGCTTTTTCAATGTGGGCAGATGGGGAGGGAGAAGTTGGGAGTCAAAGTTTCAAAAGCAAATGTTAAAAAAATTATTTTTACATGCAACTGAAAAATAAGATATATAGGCAGAGGAGTATAGAAATCTATCTTGCCTTTCAAGAAAGTAAAGGGGAAGGGGAGGTAGGCAGTGAGGGGGTGATGATAAAAGGGAAGGCAGACTGGGGGTAATCAGAATGCAGGCCATCTTGGGGTAGGGTTAGGGGAAAAATGGGGAGAAAATTGTGGAAATGAATGTTGAAAACTAAAGCTAAATAAAGAATTTTAAATCTTAAAGAAATAATTTATAGAAAAAAATTTGTCCCTATGTTACTTTGCATCCCATAAACTTTAGTATGTTGCCTAATTGTTATCATTCTACTTAAAGAAATTATTGATTGCTTCAATGATTTGCTCTTTGACCCATTCTTTAGGTTTAGGTTATTTAGTTTCCAATGAAATTTTAATTTATCTTTCTACTATCCTTTATTGAATGTATTATTTTGTATTATGATCTGAAAATAATGGATTTAAAATTTCTGTCTTTCCACTTTTGATTGTGAGGTTTTTATGCCCTAAGACATGGTCAAGTTTTAGTATAGGTATTATATTCTAATGAGAAAAGGGGTATATTCTTTTCTTTCCTCATTCATTTTTCTCCAGTCTGCCATATTGAAATTTTCTAAAATGTTATTCACCTCCTTACTTATTTCTTGCTTATTTTTTGGGTTAGATTTATCTAGTTCTTCAAGAGGGGAAACTAAGATCTGCCACTAGTATAGTTTTGTTGTCTGTCTCCTCCTGTAACTCAATTTCTTTAAGAATTTGGATGCTATACCACTTGCTGCATATATGTTCAGTATTGATATTACATTGTTGTGAATGATACCTCTTAGTAAGATGTAGTTTCCTCCAATATCTCTTTTAATTAGGTCTGTTTTTGTTTTTGATTTGTCTGAGATCATGACTGTTAAGCTTGGTTTTTTATTTTTCTTTATTTCAGCTGAAAAATACTAGATCCTGCTTTAATCCCTTAACTGTACTCCATATGTTTCCTTTTGCTTAGATTGGCAAGCACTCTAATACATCCAAGATGTCCTACTAGCACCAGTTCTTTGATTGACTTTATAAAAGGAAAAATACCTTCAAAGGGGTTAATGGTCCTTCTTTAATTAAAGATATGTAATTCCCCCACCCCCACCCGCTCCATTCCTGAAAGTCTCTGCATAAAGCCCCTGAGGGATCAGAGTCTCGGAGGCGGCCCTGGCCCCCCACCCCAGCACCTGAACTAAAGCGCACTGAATGACAGCCAGCAGGAGGAAAGCCCATTTAAATCTCAGAGGCCAAGCACTAGCTGGGCGGATCCAGGCGGGGGTGGAAAGGAATCTCAGAAGTCAAGTAACTGGCTGGGAAAATGCCTAGAAAAGGGAAGAAAAATAAGACTTTAGAGTTTTTTCCAACAAATGCAAATGATCCCGACCTTCGGATCTGATGATGAGGACGTATCCTTGCCATCAGGGAAAGACGTGGAGGGCGGAGCCTCAGTACCCCAGACACCTCAGGGGGGTGGTGGGTGGGTTCAGGCCCTGGAAGAGCTCAAAAAGGATTTTGAAAAGCAAGTTAGACAGGTGGAGGAAAAACTGGGAAGAGAAATATCAGAGATGCAACAAAAGTATGAAAACCGGGTCAATACCTTGGTAAAAGAGACCCAAAAAAATGCTGAGGAAATTAACACCTTGAAAAATAGGCTCACCCAATTGGCAAAGGAGGTTCAAAAAGCCAATGAGGAGAAGAATGCTTTCAAAAGCAGAATGAGCCAAATGGAAAAAGAGGCTCAAAAGCTCACTGAATTTAATAGTTCTCTCAAAATTAGAATGGAACAGATGGAGTCTAATGACTTTATGAGAAACCAAGAAATCACCAAAGAAAACCAAAAGAATGAAAAAATGGAAGAGAATGTGAAATATCTCATGGGAAAAACAACTGACCTGGAAAATAGATCAAGGAGAGACAATTTAAAAATTATGGGACTACCTGAAACTCATGATCAAAAAAAGAGCCTAGACATCATCTTTCATGAAATTATCAAGGAAAACTGCCCTGACATTCTAGAACCAGAGGGCAAAATAAGTATTGAAAGAATCCATTGATCACCACCTGAAAGAGATCCAAAAAGAGAAACTCCTAGGAACATTGTCGCCAAATTCCAGAACTCCCAGCTCAAGGAAAAAATCTTGCAAGCAGCTAGAAAGAAACAATTCCAGTACTGTGGAAATACAATCAGGATAACCCAAGATCTAGCAGCTTCTACATTAAGGGATCGAAGGGCGTGGAATAGGATATTCCAGAAGGCAAAGGAACTAGGACTCAAACCAAGAATCACCTACCCAGCTAAACTGAGTATAATACTTCAAGGGAAAATATGGTCTTTCAATGAAACAGAGGACTTTCAATCATTCTTGATGAAAAAACCAGAGCTGAAAAGAAAATTTGACTTTCAAACACAAGAATGAGAAGAAGCATGAAAAAGTAAACAGCAAAAAGAAGTCTTAAGGGACTTACCAGAAGTGAACTGTTTACACTCATACAGGGAAAGACAATATTTCTAACTCTTAAAACTTTTCAGTATCTGGGTAGTTGGTGGGACCACACACACACATGTATATGCATGCACACACATACACACATGCACACACATACAGAGATAGAGAGCACAGATTGAACTGAATAGGATGGGACCATACCTTAAAAGAAACTAGGGTAAATGGTGAGAGAGAAATGTAGGGGGAGGAAAGAGAGGGAAAGGGAAGGGGGTAACTATATGTCATTTAAGAGGCAGGTAGGAGTTTTTCTTAGTGGAGGGAAAAAGAGGAGAGCTGAGAAAAAAAAAAAAAACAAGAAGCTTTACCCTCATCACATTTGACTAAACGAAGGAGTGAAATGCACACTCATTTTGGTATGAAAACCTATCTTACAGTATAAGAAAGTGGGGGAGAAAGAGATATTGCAAGGGGGGGTGATGGAAGGGAGGGCAAAGGGAGGAGGGAGCAATTTGAAGTCAACACTTGGGGAGGGACAGGATCAAAAGATAGAAGAGAAACAAGGAGGGGCAGGTTAGGAGGGATGGTAATCCAGTTAGTCTTACACAACACGACTATCAGGGAGGTCATTGGCAAAACTACACAGATATGGCCTATATTGAATTGTCTGCCTTCCCAAAGGGAATGGGTGGGGAGGGAGGGATGGGGAGAATTTGGAACTCAAAGTTTTAGGAACAACTGTTTAGTATTGTTGTTGCAACTAGGAAAGAAGATATACAGTTAATGAGGAATAGAAAGTCATCTGGCCCTACAGGAGAAAAGAGAAGATGGAGACAAGAGAAGGGAGAGATGACAGAAGAGAGGGCAGATTGGAGATAGGGAAAATTAGATTGCTTGGGGTATTGGGGTGGGGGGAGGGGATAAAAGGGGAGAAAATTTGGAACCCAAAAATTTGTGAAAATGAATGTAAGAAAATTAAATAAATAAATTAATTTAAAAAAAAAAGATATGTAATTCACTAGTTTAGGAGAAAGGTTAACACCTTGAAGGTAGAGAAAATACAAGCAGAGACATTACAAGTTGAATAATTAGGACAAAGATCAACAGACAGGGCTCCAACTGTCTGACAAAGTAATATAACCACTTACATACACCACCAGATAGGGGAGCAGCACCTACAATCTGGGCAATCAGGGGGCTTTTAGCAAAGGGTTACTCACTGTCCCATCCAAAGGATTAAAAGCTTCTTCTTATAAGCAAAACTCTCAAAACAAAATACCAACCTCCCAGTAATATAGTTTTCAACTAATTGGCTCAGAGTCAGAAGACCTGTGAGTCACCCTTCAGACAATTTCAATTTAGCCTGAACCTAGGAAACTGAACCCCCAAAAAACAGCAAAAATCCCACTTTTTTTCTCTTACACTGCTTCATGCATTTTTTGTAAAACAACAACATATTATGGGACTTTGGCTTTGAATTCATGGTGTTATCCACTTATATTCTATGGAAGAGTTCATCCCATTCACATTCACAGTTATGATTGCTTGCTATGTATTTTTCTCCATCCCATTTTCCCCTTTTTATTCTTCTCTTCTTTCATCCTTTCCCTCTTCACCAGTGTTTTGTTTCTGATTACCATCTCCCCCAATCTGTCAGCCTTTGTGTCAGCTCCCACTCCCTTCTTTAACTCTGTCTTCTACTTCCCTGTAGGGTAAGATAGATTTCCATATCCCAACTGAGAGTATATGCTATTTTCTCCTTGAGCCAAACTGATGAGAGAAAGATTCAAGTAATGGTACTTTTCATTTATTTTTAAATTTTTTCCTTTCCTCTTCAAATAATATGTTTGCTTAAAAATAATTTTCATGTTGTATATTCCAGTCCCCCTAACTCAACTGGTCATACTGATGCCAGTATCATAATTCATGTAATTCATAGCTGAAATTAACTTTGGTGATCATGTAGCATAATATCTAAATTTTATAGATTGAGGTTCAGATAGCTCTCTCAAAATTATAAATATAACGAGCATTAAAGTTAAGTTTTAAACCTAGGTCTTTAGACTTAATATCTAAACTCTTTTGCCAAGAATGGAATATGATATGCCTGACTTAGATCTAATTTCTAGTCTTTCAATATTGTCAATTACAGCTACACTATTTTGTGACAGCAGTTCTATATTTGCCTCAAGATTGGCATTTGGAATATTGTCTGTATGAACAGTCCTCGGAAAAATTAATTTTGTGGATTAATTTTTCATAGATTAGGAGATTTTTGAACAGAATATATTAGCACAAAAGCTCAGGGAACTACTTTCTGACTATGTAATTTAATCATCGAGTCCTGGATTTGGAGTCTGGAAGGTTTTTGTTAAAATATGACCTCAGACACTTATTAGTTGCATCACTGGAAAAATGATTTAACATTCCTAGGCCTCAGATTCCTTGTTTATGAAATGAGGCAGTTGTAGTCAGCATTCTCAAAGGTCACCTCCTGGTCTAAATCTCTCTAGGTTGAGCCAGAGGCAAAACCATTAATTAAGTTGTTATATCTGTATGCAATTTACTTTTCTTTTTCTTTTCCATTTCATTTTTCTCGTACATCACAGATAAACAGAAAGACAAAAATGTTATTGAAATTACTGGTTCTATCAATCTTCATTACAGTTGTCTTTCTAAATTATTCTCTTTCTATCAATAACATGGCCATTTTTCTAGTCTCCTAGGAAAGAAAATTTGTAATCATCCTTGAGTTTTTCCCTTTTTCCTCCATTTTTTCCTGAAATGATCACCAAGTCCTTTTATTTATTCCTTCAAAAAACTGTTTGATATTGTTACCCTTTCTGATTTCCCTAGGTCAGATTCAATTTAAATTGAATTAAACATTCCTCATTATCGCACACGTGAATATATATATATATATATATATATATATATATATATATATATATATATATAACCTCTTCCTAGCTTTTATCTTCTCATTCCCATTATCTTGGAGTATTTTCATTCTGTAGTCTGTATATACTCCATACATTTGTGCCATTTTTACCTGTTTCTTACTTCTATAGATTGGGTTCCATATTCACTGTTGTTAGTGTTGTGGACAACTTTTCATGACTGCCTGGACCATACCACCCATGGGATTTTGTTGACAAGGATAATGGAGTGATTTGCCCTTTACTTCTCAAGTGAATTAAGACAGAGATTAAGTAAACTTCCCCAGGGTAAAACAGCAAGTAAGTGTCTGAGGCTGGATTTGAATTCATCTTGTGACTTCAGGCCCAGTGAGTCATCTAGCTATTCCTCCATATCCATAGTTATTTGTATATAAAAACAAACCCCATTATTAAACCCATATTCACAATTTCTGTGCATTTAATGTGTTGCATAGAAAAAAATCCTTTTTTTAAGACTACTAAATAAGCCCATGGAATTTTCAGTCAAATAGACCTATGTTCTTATTCTTATTCCATGCCACCACATACTTTTATCCCTACTCCCTTCTGCCACCCCACAAGCATATATTTCTTCTTTCATTCATAAAGGTCCCTTTGAAGCCAGAAAGCTTTATATTCAAAACATATTACAAAGAACGACATTAAAATAAGGCTACCGCTAAGAAGAATGATCTTATGAATTAGTCCAGATTAAGTCTGTATATTTCAGGCCAGCTAAGAAATTAGTTCTCCCAACCTCATTCACTGAACATCTACCAAAATAAACAGCCCTAAGGATCAACCCATATTTCTTGAAACAATAAAGCACAATATTTAATTCTTTTAATAGCTGAACATTAAATAGGCAGCTTTAGAAATCCTTATTCCAAGGAATTAATCATTATCAATTTATTGAATTCTTGATCTAATAAAGTCTGATATATACTACCAAATATTCTTTAAATTACATTGAATGTTTTCTGCCCAAAATTCAGGATTTTGATGCTAACAAATAGCATAGCACTCAAACCATCTGCAACACATCCTTGTTAATTTCACTGATTAATCAGATTCTGATTAATGGATCCACAGTAATTCTAAACTTTTGTAGTTGAGGTAGATCTTATCAACTGTAGAAGGAAGAAGCAGTAGAGAGAAGAAAAGAACATTGAATATATCGGGGACATAAAATACTATTCACTTAAAAACAATGCAATTAATGGATGAAATAGTAGTATATGAACTTAGTGATATCTGGCTTTCAACAAAAATTTGTTAGGTGTCTTTTAGAAAGGCAATGTGCCAGACACTGGGGGCATATTAATTTTTAAGTTTATGGAACCTACCCTCAAATATATTATTTTCTCTGTGAAGGATCAATGTATCTATATATAAATATAATACAAGATTAAGGTAAGATAGGACTAAAGGATAGGTCCACACAGAGTACTTTAAGAAAAATTAAGGACCACAGCATGTAGTGGTCCTTATTAATCATTATATCTCTTAATCATTATATCTATCCCCTTATCTTCTTTCCCCTAGGGTTGTAAAATCTATTGGATGGCATACTTAATGTTCTGTCATGTAACTCAGGCTGCTTTCATGTCTTTTTATCTCTCATGACATTTGCCATATACTATGTAATTTTTGGAAAGTTATTTTCTAATCTCTCTGTACCCCAATTTCCTCATTTATAAAATGTCAATAATAATACTTGCATTGTATATCTAACAGGGTGCTAGAAAGTGCTCTATAAATTTTAAAATGTTACATAAATGGAAGAAACTGTCATTAATAATACATAAAATGGAGGCAGTTTATAAATACTAGCAGAATAGTATTATCATATTACAAATAAGTAAAAAAGAGTGGGGACTGAGGATTTAAGGATATGATGGGGCAACTAGCTGAGCCAGATTACTCTTAGAACATTTTTAGGCAAAACTGGAAGGAGGTTAACAACTAGGCATGAAAAGAAATGAATATGTTATCATTTCAATGGCAATCCATTGTGATTTAAAAATAATGGAAGTATCATATTGGGAGGTCAGTAACAGTACAAAGTACAACATGAGGAAGTAGATATTATGCTTAAAGGTAGTTTGGGAAATGCGTTTGCACTTCATGAACTATATAAAAATATCTACTAGAAGCAATATAATATACAAAGCACTGAGGGTGAATTTTTCAAGATATCAAAATGAAAGTAAAATTAGAAGAGAAATAGGAAAGATTAAAGATAGTACAAATAGCATAAAGGTAGTATAAACAAACCACAAACAACCATGGTTACCAAGACTTTCTTTATCATAATATAATCTTAAAAGAAATTATCTGTATAAACATGTAGTCTGTTATTGAGGAAAACATCAAAAGGGAAAAGTCAAGATTTTGGGGGGAAAAATTGAAGGCAAGGCATGTCTTTGCAGACTCATAGTTGATAAAAATGTCCAGATATTAGATAATCTCACTACACACACATACACAACACACACACACACACACAGACACAACCAGTATTGCTTAAAACAAACAAGTGAAAAGTAGCATATTTGACTACAAATAAAAATCAGTCTTGGTAGTAAAGTTTCAATTAAGTTGTTGCTCATGAATAGGTAAAAATTGTAAATGAAATCACAGGCAATTTTGTGTCTCTTCCAGCTTTGTGTCACTGGCAAATCCAATAAGTCTTACCAGTTAGTAACCTTATAAAAAAAAAAAAAGTGAAGAAATAAGGTTAGTCATGTGTGATCCATTTGCATAGTAGTGATGCTGGCTCTTTGTGATCATTGTGTCATATCCAACATCATTACAAATCAATCCTTTAATAATGTAGTATTTTGTCGGTAATTCAAGACAAAATTACTGATGTACATGCAGACATGACTCCTCTCCTCACTTTTAAATGAGGAAAGTATTTTCCTTCTAGAGTCCTATATCACCACTTCTCCCACTCTTCGAAATCTTTTAAAAATCATTTCTTTCCTTCTGTGACACCATGTTATTATCTGGATCTTCTATTCACCCTCTTTCCTCTCCCCCAACAATAGTGGGCTGCCTGTATGTCTTCATATCATAATCTGAGCAGTAATTATTATTGTTCCTATTAAAATGTGTAGGAATAAGAGAAGACAGCAATTTAGTAGGCAAAACCCCAGAACCTAAGAGGTTCTTCTTTGAAGAAATGCAACATACAGCCACTAAGGGGGTTTAGAGACAAAGAGGAAAGTCAAGAAAATCTGCCTATTTTTCTACTAGTCTGTAGGAAAAGTGAACTGCCTGCTTTATTTGTTACATTCATCTCACTAATTCTTATCCAGGCAGTTTTTATTAAGAAGATCGACAAAGAACCTGCTTCCTAATTTCGATAGTACCTATCCTTTCTCAGACAGGTTGTGGTAACATAAAATCTAATTTCCAAACTATATCAGAGGCCATTCAATGCCACTAAGAATGATCTGTTGCCATGAAAAGCAAAGGATCTGAAAGTGGGAGCTGTCCAACTCAGACAACTTAGAAGTGAGAAAGCAGGTCTTGTCAATCTCTCATAGAAGGGTACAAATACTTTTTTTCCCCTAATTCTCAGTTCATTACGGAAATTAACTAAATGACTAGAAGACTCTTGTTATTATACGTAATTCATGGACCCTCTGGTTTATGACTTCAAGAACCTCTGAAGAGTAAGGGCTTTGAAAATGTGGAAAAAAATACCTAGGAAGAATTTCTTTTGGAAAACAGCTGTCATGTCACTACATGTATTGCTGTACTAGAATATTAAACTGGCCTGTGGGAAATCCTGCTCAACCACCTAGATTTTTATTGCTTATTTTCTCTTTGTCTTGGCTCCTTCAATCATGAGATCCTCTTACATCATCTCATTTATTCATGCTCTGAATTAAGGTTTCCATTGAATTTTCAAACCCTGAATATTCTATCTCTTGCTTGGTGTTCTACAACTGTAACTGTTTTTGATATTTTCCCCTCGCCTTACCTAACCCATCAAGGTCTCTTCTTCTGTTCTTATCCCTGTTCAGTTGTTTCAGTCACATCTGACTCTTCTTGAACCTATTTGGGTTTCTCTTGGAAATGATACAAGAATGATTTGCCTTTTCCTTCTCCAGCTCACTTGCAAATGAGGAAACAGAAGCAAACAGGGTAAGTGACCTGCTAGGATCACACAGCTAGTAAATGTTTGAGGTCAAATTTGAACTCAGTTCTTTCTGACCTTAGGCACTGCACTCTTTCTACTGTGCCAGCTAGCTGCCATCTCTCATTCACAGTGCTGTTTATCATATTTTATTCTTTAGGTTTCTGTGTCCTCAGTCCTTTTTCTTCCCATGTGGAAGTTACAGAGAGTTCAGAAATCTGACAGATATGTCACTAGATAGCATCCCACAAGTCTTCTTATCATGGCCCCTCTATATCTGCATCACCTTGTAAGGTGGGTTATACAAAGTACATTTCCATATTGTATGCTTCTTCCTTAAACTTATGTGCACATAATTTACAAGTGCATACAATAAAGTAGGTGAGTGGTAGCCTAAGAGTAAGGATAGTCTGTGTTCAAATCTTGCTTTAGATATTTACTAGCTGTATGACATTGTGTCAGTCACTTAACATCTCTCAGTCTCAGTTTCTTGAACAGTAAAATGGGAAGAGCACTAGATCATAGGGTTGTTGTGGGGAATCAGTTCTTTGTAAACATTAAATGCTATTTTTATTATAATTATCTTTTTGTGATGATGATTTTGTGATGATTACTATTATTTGGAGATAATTCTATATTAAGTCGGTATTTGCTCATTCTGTATGTGAATTTGATAAACCAAATGGCTAGGCTCTTCCACTGTACCACTAATATTTAATCTGAGGAAATATAGTAAAGCTTCTTAAATAGCCCTGGGTCATAATATGCCTCGGACATACTACTGTTTTCCCACTTATAGTTACTCTCAGATGATTGTTGAGAACTAAATATTAATATTAGTTCAGATATGCAGTGTATGAATTGGAGAAGTGACCACGTAATTTAACTCACATTTATTAAAGATTTTCTGAATACAGAACACTGAGCTGGGCAGGGTGGGGGAAAGGGAAGCCAAAACAAAGAAACAAAAGATCCAATCAATGTTTGAACAGAGCTTGTTGTCTAATAAGGAGATATGGTATAAACATAAATAATCTCTGTGTTACAAAATAACATGAGCTTAAATATACGATATGGAATTCAGAGCACAGGAAATAGTGAGCAAAGGCAGAGGTGCAAAGCATAAAATGTATATTAGGAGTGGCTAGCCCCTTTTTTTTTCTTTTTTTTCTGGATTGTAGCATATACAGAAGGGAATCATAAAAAGTAAGACTTCAAAGGAAGAGTGGTACAAGACTGTGAAAAGCCACGAATTCCAGGTTTGGAAATTACAACTCTAAATTTGAAATTCTGACCCTAAAATTCTTAATTCTAAACCTTTCTGTAAATTTCTGGGAGGAATGACATTTAGAATATTGATATCATGGTGGAGTGGCAAAAGATCTGGCTGGGAATCAGGAGAACTGAATCCTGGATCTGATTCATCTTTGAGGTTGATTGAGCAAGGCATTTAATGAGAAACTTGAACTAGATTCAATGAAGTAAATAATATTAAATAGCAACTTTATTCCACACATTATGGTAAAGAAAGACAAAAGCAACGTAGTCCCTTAGGTGATCTCTTAAGATTTCTTGATCAACAATTTTATGATTTCAAATGATGCAAAAATAAAAAGGATATGGATTATTAAAGGCAATAAGAAATATAAAGGAAATAATATAGTGTAGCTGCTATTGGTGTTAATAAGATTTCAAGTGCTTATAAATTTGATAAGAAGGGTGACATATTCAAACTGGCATGTGAAAAATATAGTTTGACAGCAGCAATGAAAACAGTTGACTTTGGAAGAAGGGCTTTCCAGGCATAGGAGCCAGTGAGGTCATAGTTTCAATAATAAATCAGCAATGGGGCATAAGCTTCCAGTACTATTAATTGACAGGATGGAAGTGAAAGAAAAGTCCACTTAACACTTTTTTTTTTACTTTGGCAATATACAAGTTCGACATAATTGCCTTTAGAGTATAATAATGGTAAGATTGTAATTTATTTTTCTATGATAAGCAAAAAAAAAATTCCCTGGGATGGTATACTTAATTATTCTTAGGCAGCAACAGATCACCATTGGGAAAGTGACTTCTTTTAGTGCTCTTAAGGGACACCTTGATATATACTGGAGGACTTCTGCCAACTTTTACGTGTGAATTCTATTTTCACCCTGACTCACTGGAGAAACAGATTTAACTGTTGGGATTTTTTTTTAGCAAAGAAAACAAAACTTTATTGTCCAGAAACATAAAAAGATCAGTAATTGATTTTTGTGCTTCTCTAATCTTATTAAGTGTTTAACCACAGAGAGTAAAAATAATTTATTTAATTATAATGACTTCTTTACTGGTAAAATAATAGTGTCAAAGGATCTATCCTGTTTTCTCATTTAAGTGTCGATTAAGGATTATGAACAGGACACTGAAAAATTAGATTTAATCTCTCTGTTCCTCTCCATATAGATAGATAGAGACAGATAATAGCTATATCTACATAGACAAAGCTAGATGTAGATAATACATCTCTTATCTATATCTAGTTATGTATACATCTCTCTCTCTCTCTCTCTCTCTCTCTCTGTGTGTGTGTGTGTGTGTGTGTGTGTGTGTGTGTGTGTGTGTGTGTGTGTACCCAGAAGCCAAAGAGAATGGGGGAAACCATTATTTGTTGGACTGGGGCACCTCCCAAAGAGATGTACTGTGACTCCTTGCTAAGGGTCATGTGCATTGCTAGGAGACTACAGGAAACTCCTGGTTGGTTTCAAGTGACTAGGACCTCATCAGGTGGGCTTTGTGACTGAGAATCAAGAGGATATTTTCTCCTCCTGAATTTAAGAAGAATGAGCAGAAATAGTTCTATCTTTCCTTTCTGACAACTTCTTTTTATTTCTTTCTCTTAACGTGGATTTTCAGAAAGTTGGGATATAAGAGGATTTCTCATTTACTTTTTCTTTGTTCCTTGAGGTACGTGAGAAAAACTACCTCAGGACTGAGGAACCACATGTGGCCTTCTGGGTTATTGATACAGCCTTTTGTTTGAATCCAAGTTTTATAGAACAATTCCTTTTTTAAAGGAATTTGTTCTGTGAAGTTTGGATTCAGTCAAAAGGCTGCACTTGAGAACATAGAGGGTCACATGTGGCCTCAAGGCCACAGATTTGCCACCCCTGAACTAGCATCTACAAGTCTTTTCATTATTAGAGGGGGTCTGCAGGCAGTCATTTCTTTGGAATTCCCATTGCTAGGCCCCCAGATATAAGCCTGAAAGTTTGCTTGTGCTCACTGCAGCAGGATGTAACAGCTGGTTAGGGAATAATATTCAATAAGAACTCCTTAGTATACTATTAAATTTTTCAGGTGTGTTTTTATCTTGTGAAATAATCTATAATTACTCTATTTGGCATGTAATTACTTCCTTTTAAGGTTTAGATATGAAAGTTGTAGAAATTTGTTTTATCATTCTGCTGACATTTCTTATTTGTATACAATTTTTTGACATAATTCTGAGTATCCTATCCATTTTATCTTTGCATTGAATTAATGGAGGATAAAAATATGTGCTGATTTGATTAGGGGGACTTACTAAGTGCTTGATAGAATTTCTCTACTTTCTCATCTTCTGCAAAGAGATATTGAGACACGGACTATACTTATTTCAGCAATTTTTTTAATTTTATTTATTACTATTATTACAAGTTATACTGTGTACGGATATCCCAGTTAATGAGAGACATTTGTCTTACAGATTGAAAACAGTCTTGGATTATGCACACTATAAAGTAGATAGAAAGATTACCTTCATGTTATGTCATCAGGCACTTTGAGAAGCAGATTCACTAAATATGTATGTTCTCAAGACTGAGCCTTCATTATTTCATCCCATGTTGCAGGTATGTACTTCAAGAAGAAATGACTGAATGTCCAGTGAAGTGATGTTTGTTGCTGTCTTTGGACATAGAAAAAAGAACACCAATTATTTTGGTTCTTTCCCCAGAAAACTTAAGAGCCATCTTTCCATTTAGTTGTGGCTTGCTTCTGACTTATTTATAAGGATGTAAAGATTAATATAGTTCAAATCTATCTCTTAGTTATTGGTCCATTTATTGGTTGAAAACAAGAATTTCCAATCTGAAATATCTTTATCTAAGGTAATGTGTTTGGAGATTTTAAACATTATGATTTATTTTTATAATTTTTGACCCTTTTCTGCAAAATTGTTCCAGAAGCAGAAAAAGGACTACAAAAGATGAAGTATCTTTTAGTATTTGTCTCCATTTCATGGTTTTCCATTACCCAAAATGTATTACCAACTTACATGACCCTCTTAATATGTAAACTACAATTTTGATAGCAGACATTCTACTGCTGGCGATCTATTTGTGTTTTTGAACCTGAGGCCCTGCTGGAATAGTCACTGACAACACACCATTAAAGGATATAACACTATGGAAGGCATCAATACTATTTTTTTTTTTTTCAGAAAAAAGGCAACCTTTTTTTTTTTTCTTTTTCCCCTTATAGATCAGGGAGGTAAAATGAAGAACTGACACTTGTGTTTGTTGGTGAAACTTTTGATGTGAGATTGAAAGGGGTTCTTAAGCTTTAAGCACATAGGGATTTGAGATACATCTCTCTTGTCTTTGAATTGAGTTATTAAATCAAAATAGAACAAAGGAAAAGGGAAACATCAATGAAACAATGCATTATTATTTTTTCCTTTCCTGGAATATCTTTCTTTTAAGTTAAAGTTACTGTGAAAGATGACAGACTATAGAAAAGATATGGAAAATTAAAATCTCCTTTAGTCAATAATTTAATCTATTTGTTTATATATTTATATATTTGCTGTAGGCTAGTCTCATAAACATGCAGAATGAGTAATTATCAATTGATGTGATTTGAAGAATACCAATAGTGTTTCCATGTCACCAAATATTTTCTCCTTCCTGACTTATTGCCTATATTTCCATCTTTAAACTATAATCATAATCAAAACATATATATATATTTCAACCCTTCAGTACACTGTGAGTTTGCTTCTGGAAAAGAGGAATGATGTATATAGGGACTATCCTGCTTCCCAGTTTGGAGCATGTACATAACTGGTATAACTAGTTTTAGTTTTCACATCATGCGATGGGATAAACTAGTTATTGGCTGAAAGCCTCGTCTCTGACTCTTCTCACACCGACTAGCATTGGAAGATATGGACAAATAGAGTTGTTCATTAATTAGGGCGACTGGAAGCCTTTCTCTTCCCACAAAAGCCTGTGAAAGAAATCAAAAGCTCACAACTCCTCTTTTGCTTTGGCTCTGTTTTTTTTTCTATAATTTTAGGAGAGAGATTAGAAATTGTTATGACCTATTGAGATATGAAAGGTCATAAGAATGATCAGAGAGGAAGTCTGGTAATTGAATCAATGCTAGGAATTTTTAGAATGTAATCAGCACGGGGTTTGGTCCTGAGTGGTTTGCCTAGCCCAGTCCAACAATCATGCAGACACAAAATCATTTGTTCATCTGCCATATTGCATTTGGAAGTGAACTTGGTGGGATTAATGTTTTGTACAAACTATTTGAAGATTGACCCCACATCAAAGATCAATCACCATTGAAGAATAGAAGGAAGCCATAAAGGCTAGTTCTTCTCTAAAACTTTCCACAAAGACCTAGAAAATTCAACAGACTGAATCTTCACTGGAAAATGGAAACAAAAATTCCAGTGAGGCTTTTCTTTTCCAGTCAAGGTCAGAGAAGGTTTGCATAGGTTTGTAGACATGAAATAAGACCTATGCACAATGAATTTATGTAGAACCCTTCAGTACCCTTGATTGAACTGTTGGCTAGACCTGTGCATTTGTACAAGAAGTAGTTCCAGATCCAGGATGTAGGAGTTTAATGCTGCACATGCAATAGGAAGAAGTGACTAATAGTGATTCTAGTTAATAGATTCAGTGTAGACTGAGGAGAGGATCCACACTAAGAGGTGAAAAATGAGGGTTAGGAGCAGTGGTAAGTTTCAGGATATGCATTTGTCAAGAACCAAGAAAAGAATGAAGTGGATCTATATAGCTCTGACCCTTGAAGTGTAGCAGCAGTTTAGATCCAGTCTCAATCCTAGTCTAAAGCATGTAGTAGAATAATAAGGACAGAGAACTCAGATTAAAGAGATGCCTATAGTTCTAGTGCATTTAGACTTCCAGATAACTGAGAGAAGTTGTGACTAATAAAGGTCTAGTCCAGTCTAAAGCTGTAACCAGGGGCAAGTCTGCAATTACGTTGCACAGTCCCAAACTCAGATCAACAGTTTGAAAAACCCAGAGCAAGATGAAGACAATTAGATTGTTCCCCCATATCAGATCTTGCTGGGTACCTTGAAGGCTTTCATTTCCTAATCCAGTCTACCTCCAAGATCCTTAGAAGAACACAGAACTCAATACTTAGAGAAAGCAGTTTCAGGAACAGAGAGAACACAAAAACGCAGTAAAGCAGGCCCAGACATTAATTTTAGACTTAAGGCTAGAAGAATGAGTAAACAACCCAACAAGAAAAAAAAATCTCACAGTTGAGCGATATTGTGGTGCTAGGGACAACCAAGTCATGAGCCCACAATAAATGAATAAATCCTAAACATCTACAAACAAAACCATAAAGAAGAATGCCAGTTAGGTACACATTCACTTAGATCTGTAGAATGAAAATGCAGCAAAACCTTGGGGAGGTAGTCTCGTTATCTAGGGGAAGTAATAGAAATTTGCAAAAATAAGAGATGCTCCAAATTTTAAGTGATCAAATCATATGAACAATTTTCAGAGGTATAAATATAACTTATCAATAGATTTATCAAAAAAGGTTCTAATTCACTAAAAAATAGAGAAATAAAAATTAAAGCAACTCTGAACTTCCACTACATACCTGTCAGGTTGGCAAATTTAATGACAAAGAAAATGGTAGATATTGACAGAACTATAGGCAAACACGTACAATTATGTACTCTCAGACAAGATAAAATTGAACTATTTATTCTAGATAACAAACTGGAGCTCTATACCTAAGCTTTGATCCTCAGGGTTACCTGTGCTAATTCTATATTCCAAAAAGATCAAAGGAAAAGGACTTATATATGCAAAAAAATACCACAGCAATAGTTCAGTTCTTTTTTGAATAGCAAAAACTGGAAGCTATTGGGGGTTGTATCTACTGAGGAATGGATGAACAAATTATGGTACATGGATAAAATAGGATATCATTGTACTGTAAAAATAATGAAGGATTCAGATGATAGTTTCAGAGAAATCTTGGAAGATTTAGATGAACTCTTGGAGAACAGCAGAAACAGAAAGTGAAGGATACATTGTAGCATAACAAAACTGAATATCAGATAATTTTGAAGGACTTAAGAACTCTAATACATAATGTAATAGCCAACCATTCTTACTGAGAACCCTAGACCACAGTGCCTGACACATAATAGGAACTTAATAAAGGTTTATTGATTAATGAAATATGCTAACCAGTTACTGAAAAACTGGCAATAGATTCAAGGTGTAGAATGAGATGTGTATATTTTGGACAAGATCAGTGTAGGAATTTTGTTTGGTTATGCATATTTATTACAAGAGTTTGTTTTTATTTTATTTTCCAATGGAGGGAAAAGATAAAATAAATTTCTATTAATTGAAATAAATAAATCACATTTTTAAAAGGCTGAGCCCTCCCTCAGTACAAAACTGATAATGTATACAGTGTGCCTCTAGATCACTCCTCCAGGGGTTGGAGGAAAGAATTTGTATTTCTGTTTTATCTGTATCTGTGTAAAGCTAATTGATGTTATTTTTTAAAATGAATTCAGGTGTTAACCCCTTGTGTCTAACAATTGGGGCAACATATTAGAGCCAATAGTACTAGAAAAAGACAAACTACTCATCAAGAGTTTTCCAAAGTCTAGATGGGGAAATATAACTCCTTGCTCTTGAAGTATAATGCATATCATGACTACAAGATAATGTTTTTTGAGGGGAAGGGAGAAGTGCTGGTATGGCCTTACTCTTTCCTGGAATACTTTTTAAAATACTAACATCCTTAGGAGTTAGAATTTTACATCATAACCTAAATCTGAATCGGTTTATCATATAACTTTCCAGAAAGATGGTAGTTGAGATTAGGGCCTTGTAGGAATGAAACTTTTAATGGGTGGGAAAAATCAGAAAAAAGTCTACTCCATTTAGCACTGTATGGGTAGCTTTGGGTGAAGGGTTTAGGGGAAATACCTGGGAGGATGTTGCAGTGAGGGATGTTGGCAATTTAGGGTTATTAAATAGTACTAAGCACCAAATCAAGAGATGTCCTTGAATAACAGTATTTATAGACACAGAAGATATCTGTAATCACTTAAAGTCATTTGTTCTTAGCCATCTACACAAAAAATAAAGGGACAAGTAGATGTAGAAATTCTGTTGCCCAGATTACATGAAGCTTGAGTATTATTATATATCTTAACTCCCCATCATATGGATAGTGATTGAATAATATAGGTAGTACAGGTAATCAATGAATTGGGCCTAGTATTGAATAGGAAGAAGCTTTTAGGTGGCAGAGTAGATACAACACCCAGCCAAAAGTCAGTGAAGACCTGAGTTCAAATTTGGCCTCTGACACTTTCTGTGTGACTCTGAGAAAGTTAATTACCCTCTCTTTGCCTTAACTGTAAAATGTGGATCACTGTGGAACTTCACAAGTTTATTGTAAGTATCAGAGGATATAATATCTATAACGTTTTTAGTAAAATGCCTGGCATATAGTAGATGCTTAATAAATACTTTTTTTAAAGAGGAGAGTGAGCTAAGTTAATCTATGGGAAATATTAAAAATACATATAATTTAATGATCTAAAGCTAATCATGTAATACCAGACATTCTACCACAGTTGTTGTAGGTCAGTGAAAAATAGAATACAATAGTCATTGAAGATTTATAAGTGAATATCACACAGGGAGGGCAAAGGTAATTGGTATAGTGTTCAGCATGTGTGATTAGGTTGCAATATATAATTTAAAAAAAAGAAAACTTTGAAAGATGGGAGTAAAGGATGTCATCTAGAACTGTATGACTGAAGGAAAACATGGTCTCTTTCTGCCGTGAGGATGAGAGATAATAGATGGGAAGCCAGGCTGATTTATGAGTATCATTTGAATGTCAGGAGAAAGAAAAAAATAAGGCCTCATACACTGAGTTCCTTCCATATCATGAGCTTGTAGTTGTCAAGGGCTGTCAAGGATGGGTTACAACCAATCTGATAACAGATCAGAATAAGTGATGACAGGTAGTCTGCAAGGTTCTTTGTCCCTTTAATCCAAGGCCAAAAAAGCTTGAAAACTAGGATTTTATTGGAATCTAATTTCACCTTTCATTTTCAAATTTCAAAGTCTTTGATGTCACTACTTAAGGATGTAAAACACAGTTTCACTTGTCCTGACCACAGATTTAAAGCTGAAGGTGACCTCAGAGGTCAAACTCAATTCAATCGTACCTTCAATGACAATACAAGCCTGCTTAATTGATTGGTTCTCTACCCTACTGACCACAGAGGCTATTCTAGCTCATCTCAATCTCTCCTCCGGCTACCTCCCTCTACCCTCCAAACTGAAGTTCTTCCCTCATAATTCATGGCAAAAAATAAGCCTAGTTCTTATGAGCAGCCTCTTATCCTTAATTCATATTCCTCTGATGTTATTGTCCACTTTGCTCCATTTTCTGCTGAAGAGGTAGCCTGTCTTGACAAAGTCAATTCTTCTATGTTCACCTTTGATCTTAACACTTTTTGTCATTTCTGGCAAATTGTCCACTCCTCCCCCTCACCTACTGCCCATAGTCATTTAAAATTCAGAGTCAAAAACATATTTGATGTGATCTTTTCCCCAGATTCCATGTCTCTTCTAGAATTCTCTTTTATTATTGAGAATACTACCATCCTTCAAGTTACCCAGACTTCCAAGTTCCTCACCTTCTTTAACCTATCCCTCTCACTTATTGAATATAGCCAACAAGTAGTCAAATTTTATCAATTCTATCATTACAACATTTCTCTTAACTCACATAGTCACAACTCTAGTTCAAACTCTCTTCTATGACCTGGAAAATTTCAATAATCTCCTAAGTGGTTACATTGTCTTAAGTCTTCCTATTGAAATCTATCCTCCACAAAGCTACCAAAGAGATTTTCCTAAAGCACAGACATGCCCATGTTAATACCCTCCTTAATAAACCCCATCATTATCCTATTACCTCTAAGATCAAATATAAACTCCTTTTTGGAGTATTTAAAGTTTTTATTCTCTGACCCCTTCCTATCTTACTAGTCTTCTTATGTATTACTCCCATTTGGTCCAGTGGTGAGGAACCTGTGACCTCAAGGCCTTCTAGGTCCTTGGGTGTGGCCTTCTGACTGAGTCCAAATTTTACAGAAGAAATTATTTTATTAAGGAATTTGTTCTGAGAAGTTTGGATTCAGAGTACCAGTTTAGGAACAAAAGTGCCACATGTAGCCTTGAAGCTAGAGGTTCCCCACCCCTGGTCTAGCCACTCTGGTCTGTGTGCTTTTCTTTTCACAATGTTTCAATATTCATCTAATGTAGCTGTACTACCTGTAGTCCCAGTTACTTGGAATGCACTTTTCCCCTCAACTTTACATCTTGGAATCCCTTGCTTCCCTCAAGAATCAGTTCAAGGGCTAGTTTCTACAAGGAGACATTTTCCCCAGTTCTCCTAGCTGCTAGTTGTTTCCTCTCCAAAGTAACCTTGGTGCAGCTGATAGAGCCCTGGACCCGAAGTCTGAAAGACCTGTGTTCAAATGTGAACTCAAAGACTTACTAACTGAGTGAGCTTGGACAAGTCACAACCTCTGTCTGCCTCAGTTTCTTCAACTGAGGACATGATATCATGAGGACAATGAGGACAATATGAGGACAATAATGACATCTCTATTTCCCAAGGGTGTTGTGATTATAAAATATTTCTAAAGTGCTTAGTACCTGGAACATGGCAGGTGATTAAGAAATGCTTATTTCCTTCACACATGCATCCATCCATACATACATACACACAATATATATACATACAACATACATGCAGATGTATACACATCCATATATACATATACATTCATAAATCCATCCATATGTATATGTGTGTGTATGTTATATCATAGAGAGTTTTCCAAATTTTTTGGCATACCACTCCCTTTTAAAAAAAAAAATTACTCAGACACCCCCCCCCACAAATGTCCTTTCTTTAACTCTTTAAGTTGTTTTTTTAATTTGTTATTTCAAAAACCATAAAATATATGTTTTTAAATCGTTCTTTTCCAGCATTGAAATTGTGATGATGTAATATTGTGTCAGGTAACCATATAGACATTACACACACATATTCCTTATGATGTATGCCAGAGTTTCTGATAATGCATAATATGCTCATCTGCCAACACTTGTTTGTTAAGACCTGTCAGTGGACTTGACCCCTGATCAGTTATAACTTTCATTTTGTGTGTGTATTTGGAAAATATTGTAGTCGCTACAACTTTAACTCTGCTATATAACAGATGAAACATGAACAAAGTTTTTCAAATTTTTTACCATCTTTTCTTCTTTCCTTATGCTTTCACTGCCCCATTATTTTTACTCAATGCCCCTCCATTGCACCCTAGATTATTATTGCCCCCTGGATCATTCTACCATCCCCAGGGGTGGTATCACCCCACTTTAGGAATCTATAGAACCTATAACCTAAGTGCTATAACTGTCAGGGAACTTAGAGAATATCAAATCCCATAGCATCATTTCATAGATGAGGAAACAAAAGAACAAAGATGATGTGATTTTTTTTTTCCCAGGTCATACACCTTGGAACTATCTACCTAAGGTAGGAACTACCTACAACTATCTATCTAGGGTAGGATTTGAACCTAGAACTTCCTGACTGCAAGGTTCAATCTATTATGTTGCTTCTAAAAAAATGTTTTATTTCCTCAATTTAAAAAAATGTAAATTTTTGAGAGCAGGAATGACTTTCACTTTTCTATTTCAGCCCTAGTCCCGAGAACAGATCCTGGCAAATGCTAAATGCTTAAGGAGGGCTTGTTAATTTTTATTAAGTATCTGCTATTGTCATAGCACTCTGCTAGGTTTTAGGGATTAAAAAAAGAAATTTTATTACCTCATGTCAAACATAAGCTCTTATGTTTAGATTTTGAAGTTACATTGCTGGTATTATTATACATTATTTCAGTATTTTCCTTCCTGCACCATTAAGATCTAGCTGAACTAACACTTGTTACTTAGACATAACACTATAACTCTTACCTTTGTATCTTTTGTATATTTGTATATATATTTTGTATATACATTTACATGCATTCTTTCTTTTCCTCTGCCTCTTACAAAGTCATTTCCTTCAGGCTATGCCTAAGAACTACTTTCTAAATATAGTCTCTCTTTATTCCCTTGATCTCTCCACTCCCTCCTCCTCCACAAACACACACTGCTTGCCAGGGCATTTCCTCCAGTTTATCTTATATACTTTATACAAAAAGGCCACAGAGCAAAATGAATATAGAACAGGCTAGCTAAGAAGACCTGGTTTCAAACTGGAATGCCCCTGGATGTTCAATGATTAATCTCTAGCTGCCTGAGTCCAAAAATTGTACAAAATGTGCCTCTTCACATCCATAGGAGTTTCCTCTCCCAGGAATTCCCAATATCAGTGATATAACTGATCTATATCTCCCCATATCTTAGGCTAGCATATTTATGAACACACGGTGTCGATCATATATAAACTCCCTTAGTGACAAGATTATGTCGTTTGTGTCTTTGAACCCCAGAGCTGAGCCCAGAGCCTGACATATTGAACATACTTAATAAATATTTATTAATCTGTTAAATGCTTCATGAAATAGTTCCTCCCTGACAAGATTACTGTTAAGGGAAATAACAGATACAGAAGTGAAATCAGAAAAATTCCAAGAAGGGGAAACTCCAAATGACCACTATTTTACATGTAAAAAAATGAGGTCTGGAAAGATTAAATTACTTTCCAAGGTCATGTAATTAGTCGTCAGTCAGATCTTAATCCTCTGGCTCCAAATCCAGGGTTTCTTTCTTCTTCTTTCTTCTCCTTCTCCTTCTTTTTATTTTTTGCTGCTCAGCTCAAAATGGCTGCTGCAATTCTAGAAGACTCATTTTCAAGAATGGCTGATTATGAACCCAAGAAGTTGAAGAAGCAAGAGGCATCCTATGCCATTTTGCACTAATTTATCACTTATGGGAATGAGTTCCAAAGGATGTGAAACATTAGATTGTTACATAGAAGATAATATTTCACATGCCTTCAATATGAGAACCAATCTCAATTTCACACAGCATTGTGGTACACAGCTTCATTAAATTATGTAACTTCATTTATTTCTGCTACAGCTAATCAGGATTAAAAATGGAAACTTAATGTAATTATGATAACCAAAAGATGAGTAAATGAGTGGTTTGTTCTTCATGTATTTTGAGTGGAAAACCTGTCAAAATAAGCAAATGGCTCAGCATGTGTGTCCAGGAAGATTTGATATGGTTTCCTAGTTTTAATAAGTATTAAATCTACTCTGATAAAATTACATTTAGTTGTAGATTCTAAACAACTCTCATCTTCTCTCATCTATAAGTATGGAAAATATGACTCAATTTTCTCTGTGATGATTTATATAATGGAGAAATGGCCCTTTCAATTATTAATACACCATTGATTTAGCATATCATTCCTATCAATGGCAATTTGATTACTACAGGTATCGTGATCTTCATACTTAAAGATTCATGTAAATAGCCTTATTTCATATTAATATCTTCTTCTAGTTAGTTTAAACATGGAAAATCCTACTGAAATGGAAAAAAATAAGGAGAGCTAACCTAATTCAGTAGTATTGAATTGCGTAGTATTGGCTTTGAAGTATGACATTATGGATTTCAATTTTAAAAGAAATATATTTCATTAGCATTTTTGAATGTAAATTCAAGCATAAATCATATTTTTAACTAATTAATTATATTTATAGTCCTCAGACTTCACATCTTGATAACTGACTTTGAATCTGAACTTAATATCAAAGATAAAGGGATCTAGAGATTGTCTAGTGCAGGAATGGGGAATTTGAGGCCTCAAAGCCACATGTGGACATCTAGATCCTGTAGTGTGGCACTTTGAATCTAAACTTCACAAAACAAATCTCCTTAATAAAAAGAACTTCTGTCTAGTCCATCTGACTTGTACACTTTACCTATGAAGAAACTGAGGCCTTGAGAGTTTAAGTGACTTGCCTGAAATCAGAGTGGCAGAATGAATACTTCAATTTAAGTTCTCTGACTCTAATGCCAGTACCTTTGCTCACTATACCACTGAATTTGTTACAGATTCAATTTACAAAGCAATTGATTTCAAAAAGCTATTTTTAACTTAATTTCACTTATATTTAAACCTTAAAGTTAGCACAGACATTTTTAGTCTTTAAAATCCTCAAGAATTAAATTTATAACTCAAAAGGCAAGCAAAGTTAATAAAAGGATGCAACATATAAGAGGTATACATTTCTTACTCATACAGTTGTGATCAAAAGAATCCTTAAGATACAAAGATATATTTGTTTCTCATAATTTGAAGCTAAATTATATCTTTCATTTCTTAAGCTTATTGGTAGAAACTGGGAGAAATACATGGTATTTGTATGGATAGATGAAGGAAGCATGGAAGAAATAAATGAAAAATAATTATTAAATGATTACTATGATCTAGAATGTGATAGAAGCAATAGCCTAATGCTTCCTATGTAAATTACTTTTTTCCTGGTCAGATGGATCATATGGGCAAATCAGGTATATTAGCTTCATTCAGTTAAATCAGCATTAGTCATTCTTAATGGTTATAGTTACTGCTTATTCTGTTAAGTTATTTTCTTAACTATTGAATGATCTCTAAGTATTTTATTTTGTTCGAAAATCAAATGTAAACTCCTAGGGAACTAGCCTGAGTGTGGCATAGCACAGAGATATCAGCAGTATGCTAAGTCCTGAGGGTACAAATACCATATCTCTGCCCTCAAGGAGCTTACATTGGGGGTTGGGAGTTGGGAGGAGTGATAAATATACTACAGCAGTGTCTAGGGAAAGGAGTTTTGATTTGGGGAATGCTAGGGATTGTCACTTCATCCATTAGTAGGTAAACTGATGTGTTCTTTTTCAAGAGCAATGGTATTATTGATTTTATTACTTAGCCCAAAGTCAGAGGGGAGAGTGAGGGAAAGGAGTAATGTATATATTGTTGACCTGAAAGTTGGTTGAAGTAGAGGCAACTGGTTAAATGCATACATTGCATTATTTAATTAATTAATTCCCTTTAAAGAAATGGTAACAGTACTACATAGCCAGGATCAAGACCTGGCTACCCAGTACAGAAATCATCTGGCTTAAATACATTTTACCATGAGAAAGGAACTTGCTTAGTTGAACAAATTGTAAATTTAGTAAGAAGGCAATTAACAAAGTAATGTCAGTTGGGTTTTATGATTCCAAGCTGTGTAAACTTCCTCTCTGTATCATATGTCTCTGTGACAAATAATAAGGAGAAAATCCCACCACTCTAGTGTCAGGCATCCTGTCCTAAACAGGTCCTTGAAGTTGCTGACACAAAAAAGGGTACTTTTATCAAAGTTTCAATTGAAATTACAACCCAGGACATCTGTGTTTTTCCTTATCATTAGCATGCCATAACAAGGGTCTCGTAAGGAAATTACTATGTCAGCTCCATTTGCTTCACTGATATACCAAAGGGCATTATGTGAGGTTATTTAAGATTAACAAAAGAGACTATTAGATCCAGACTCTTCTTAATTCAAACTTTGGCCCTTATTAAAGTCCAGAATTTATATTAATTATTATCAATATCTATGCAGAAATGCATGTATGGCAGAAAGGCAAAGGATAAGACAAGATGACCTGGGCGAACAACTGGAGGAGTTTTGAAGCATGATCTATTCTTGGTTCTGAGATCGAGCTAGGTGAGTTATTCTATCAGTCACCATTAGTCAAGACTGCTTAGTCCTGAGATGGAAGTTAGAAAAAATGAATGAGGTAACTTTTTCAGGAATTTGGAGTACGGTCAACAGTTTAAAAGTGGAGCTCAGAATATCTTAATGCAAATTTACCCTGAATTTAATTAAAAACAATAGCAACAAGGAAAGTAATAATTTTCTTAGAGAGCCCAAATTTCTTTAGCCGAATCTTGATTATATTCTAATGAGAATTTCAAAACTTGATTTTAATACTGGTCCCTTTCTTTCCTATGTCTTAAATGTTGTCTCTATTGAGTAGTAATGACTGGTTTTGCCCTGGAAGGAGGATCTTTTCTCCTTCCTTGGCTTCTTTTCCTTTTCTTTAGAGTCCTTTGAAAGGACTCTTTTGGTACATTTGTTTGACAAGGTGGTACACAGAATTACAGTGACGTCTTCCTATATTACATAATAATCAATACTGCAGTTGACTGAACCTAGATTAAGATGTGTAATTTTCTTTTTTTCTGTTAAACAGAGTACAGCACCCACTCACTCTATCAAATTATGTGGAGCAGATGGAATGAAGCTAGCTGGAGGAATCAGAAATTTTCAGTTGAAGTATTTGTTTGTTTTTGAGCCACTGACAAAAGAAAGACCTAAAAGAGACAGTGTGACCTTCACTCTTGCCCTGGAGAAAATCTTTATGAAGAAGACATCTATCTGTATGAGTGTCTTTGAGGAAGAGAGGTGGCTGATCGCAGTTCGATAAGCATTTTTTAGGAGAGATTAGGGAGGACATGGATGTGGGTGGGGTTGCTGGCATTTGAGCAGCTGTCATAGTATAATGGCTGCCAACAAATACTGCCAGGCATACCAGTCATTGGCAAACTTTTCATTTGGGAAAACTGACATCAGACAGTGATGTTTTTTGCTTGTTCTTTCTCTCTTAACTGTCTCCGAAAAGCATATATTAAATTCAAAGTTTACCTGTTCTTTAAAGTTTATTTACATTTTTTTCAAATACTGTTGAAAGCCATTATAAAAGTGTGGTTGGCCATAGGAATTTCTGATGTGTATGTGTTTCATTATAGGGAGTGAAATGCAAGAGAAAAAGAGTAGTGAGTGGTATTTAACATAGAAAGAGTGGTAGAAAGGGGAAAAAAGATGGTTGGAAATTGCCTATATTTTTTCTGTCCAGGGTCTCTGGAGCCAAATGGAAGAGAAGCTTATTGATTTATATTTTATAACTTCTGAAAGCATGATAAGGAATGAATCTGATGTTTTCCCACAGGTGCAAGGTGATCTTAGTAATACTATCTGTCTGATGGGGAATTAGGTGATGAGGTTCCATAGTAGGTCACTTTGATGTTTCCATTGCTCTACTCCAAACATCTTGAAGAAGACCCACCCATCAAAAGAGTCAACTAAGGGCAGTGACTAGAGAGAAAATCACTGTCAGTGGGAAGAGAAAAGGAGCGGCTGGGCAAGACTCATGTGGCCCCTACTCTAAAGGAAAGGGTCAGAGAGAAAAGGTGTAAGAATCATCATTATCTCTCCTTCAACAGTTCTGAAATATCTTTTCACCAGGGGAAAAATAAACAAATACAGTTTCTCACAAACAGAACTACATTAGGATTATTTATATTTCAGATTCTATGGATTTATCCCATTCCTTGTGTTTCAAGGTGTAAAACATGACAAAGTGAAAAACATATGCTCAAGTTCTATTTTCAATGTAGGCAAATCATTCATCTCTCTTAGTCTCTTCCTAACTTACCTAATGAGGATAATGACACTCATACCTCCTACCTCATAATGTTATTGAGAGTATATAATACAATTACAGTACCATTCAGCAACATTTTGAAGCAATTATTGTGTTCAGACCACTAGTCTAGGTTTTGGATGAGATGATATATTTGGGAATGATATGGTCCGTGTCCTTAAGGAGACATCTGTCCAATGAAGAGAGAAGACACCAATACATGTAACTATAATATACATCGTTACATAATTGCATTTGAGAGTTATAAAAGAAATTGCAACATGAAGTCTTAATAATAAGGTCATGAATCTGCTGATATCTCTTCGTGGTGAAGAATAGGGAGAGCTTGATGGTGTTTGGCATTTGAATGTCAATACTTGAAGACAAGGGGAGAAAGGCTTCCAGATATGGGGAATCTAGACAGGAGAGAGAACAGAGGGTGGGCTTGTTAGAAAATGAACAGTTCATTTTGTTTCAACGATGGAATGGGATAATGGGTAAGGTTGGAGAATTAAGGTTATACTTGATTCTGGGGGGCTTTGTATCTAAACAAAGGCATTTGAACTTAAAATGTAGTCATTAGAGGAACTATTTATGATTTTTAATGGAGAAGAAATATAAAAGGATTTACTTATAAGCTGGTAGGGGAAAGTAGCAGCAAGAGTGACTATAAAGAAAGTAATAGTCCAACATGGTGGAAATGGGAGCCTATATTAGTGATATGGAGGGAGAAATAAAGAAGAGAGGTAGGTGAAAGAAATGTGGAGATGGAATCAACAGGACCTAGCAGATGCTTAGATACAGAACATGAATGAAAGGAAGGGACAGAAACAATTAGATTAATGTCTAGGTTAATAGGGATAGCAGGAATTGAAATATTAAAGGCAGAAGAAGAAAATGTTAGTGGAAAGATAAGCCAAGTTGAGACATGGTATATGATAATGTATATGTTTTAGCTAACAACATTAACCTTTTAAGTTTCTTGTAATATGAACATAAGGAGTGGTGGACTTGTTCATCAGACAGTACTGGGGATTCACATTACTCTCAGGTGGACTTTCGGCTAATCGGTAAGGATTTATTAAGTTTTTATTGTGTTCCAAGAACTGTGGCAAGTAGTAAAGATACAAAGAGACAAAAGAAAGTGGTTGATTCTGCGTCATTGTATGATTTAGTTTCCCTATATAAATTTTAAGCAGTAAACTAGAAAACTGAGTAGCCCATACTCTACTAGTGAGCTGCCTGACTCTATCAGTTTGGGAGGGTAAGTGTATAGAGTTAACAATAGCCGATGGAGATGATCATAATGATTATGATATACACATATTGTAACAGGTAAGGCTGCACACAATGGCATGAATAATCATTGAATTCCCTGTCCTGATTCCTAGCTTCCTGCCTCACATATAATTATTTCTAAAGGAGCTTATTTTAAAAGCTGATAATTAAAGACCAGATTTTCCTTCTTGATAAAACCCTTGAAAATTTTAGAGGAAGACATTATTGGAAAGTTTCACTCATTAAAAATATTATATATAATGTACTTGAATTAATGCAAAAACTTTAATTAGCAGGGCTGAAATTAGGCAATTGTAATTTATTTCATAAATTATAACTGCTCATAAATTGAGCTTCCCTGGTCTGGAGAAAAAGAAAAATGTTTCTCAACCTAATGTGTACCTCCAAATGTAGAGTTGGCTTTTTTGCTAGTAAAGTAAATCTCAAAAAAATGCGTTGACTTCAGAAGGCACAGATTTTATAATTATACTATAAAACTTTTCTAAAGGAGTGCTATTTTTGATTCTAGATGGAAAAAATTAATCCAAAATCAAGCATAACATTCTAATTTTGACTGACTGGTAAAAAAATGATAAAGAGGTCAGCTAACCCTTTTTCCTATATAATCTATGGTTTTAAAACTCCCTTGTTTAATAGATTCTTTGGTTGGGATTAGACAAATGACCTGTGTTAAGAATAATGTGCTAAGTGTTCTTTTTTCCCCCAAACATAATTTTTCATTAATTTATTTTCTATGGTTGAGGGGGAAAGATTCATCATATTAGGGCCAAGAAAACAAAGCTGTTGTTTTCAAACAATTAAAGTATAATGGCTTAATAGAGCATTAATTAACCGTGTGTTTAGGAAAAAAAATGTATATTTATGCAAATCTTAATGTAAATAAAAGTATATATATTACAGAAAATATAGCAAACTAATATTGGCCCATTTTATGTTTGGAGAACTGTCAGGTCTTAGTAAAAGACCTTAGGATATCACTCAACCCAATACTTATAAGCTGTGTAAACCCTAACAAAGTCATTTAATTTTTCTGAATCGAAGTTCCTTCATCTACAATTAGAAATAACCATAGCACCTATATCACAGGGAGAGTTGTGAAAATCAAATGAACTTACATATGTATAACATTTTCCCATAATAAAGAACTCTCCAAATTATATTCGTAGATGATAAGTAGGTAGGTAGGTAGGGTAAGTAGGTAGGTAGGTAGGTAGATAGATAGATAGATAGATAGATAGATAGATAGATAGATAGATAGATAGATAGATAGATAGATGGATAGATAGATAGATAGAGATGGCAATGTAGAGTGGCTTAGAGTTCTGGAACATTCTAAACATGGAGAACTGGTATGTTTCAGTTGTTTTTATAAGGTTCTCCTCTAACTTCCATGGTGCCCTGTTGCTTTCTAGACATTGAAGCTGAGTTTTTGAGGATGGTAAATATAGTAATAAGCAGTTGTCCTAACCATGACTCCCATGGAATACAACCTGCATCAGACTGTTTTGTGAATACAAAGTAAGATTTTCCTTTGCCCATTAATCTTCTATTACAGGAACTTGAACCATTTAAACAATATTAGGTTGCTTCAAAAGAGATTTTCTTATTTTAATATAATTTAATAGTAAGCAAATGTATCTGCCTTTTTCAAAGGCCTCTCCTTAAAGCTCATGCCTTGTTAGGATGAGTTACTGCCTCAGATTAATGGAGAACATCAAACTATAGCGTAGCCCAGTTGTTCTGAAGGGGGAGTGTATGATAAGGTGCTTAGGCTTCATGTGCAGCAGCAAATTACATAAAGAGTAACGATAAATGGACATAACTAAATACTAAGTAATTAATGAGGCTGAATTAACATTAACTCAATAAACGTCTAAGTAAACTTTTGTATAGAAAGTCAGCATTAAAGATCATCGTCCTTTAGATGGGAAAAATTTGGCTGAATTGTTTTAATTTGGACTGAGGTTCACTGAAGTGAATTTGCACTGCATGTGGAGCCCCCTCAGATCCTACAGCTTATCCTGTGGTGGTAGTAAAAGGATCAAATCTCTTTTCATAGTAAAAAGTGTTTCAAAATATATATGTGAAGAAAAATCGTATTTATTTCCAAGGCATTTAGGTTCTCAGGGAAAGGACTTTTCTAAGCAGACCTGCCACCCATAGAATACATTGGGGTGAAAATTATAACCCTGGGTCTCCTAAGAAGCAGTTCTTTAATGAGCCAAATTGGTAGAATTTAGTTTTTATTTTCTGAGAATAACTGTAATAGTTTGAAGTATGTTTAATATTTAATACTCTAGTGGGTACTTAGGCTAATGTATGCTTATAGTAAATCTCAATAAAAACAGAAACTTTAGGGAAACTATATTGTTCATACTTGAGGCCCCTGTGCAGCAGGTATCAACATTGCTTTCAAATCAAAACTAATATTTAATTCTCCTACATAAAAAAATATACACTTACAAAAATTTTGTGGCATTTCTAATTTCAAAATAATACTTTTTGTGCTTATCACAGTGTCTGGTTCATAGCAAATGGCGCTTAAATGCTTGTTGACATATCTGAAATTAAAGGTTTGCTTTTAAATATATGAAATGAAAAATTATGAAATCTATCTCAATATATTTTCATGTAGTTCTGGTTTTAAGTTAAATATTATACTTCCTTTATTGCATTATCTTGCAGAAATAATAATATCATTAATACACATTCTTATAATGGTGAATTCATATATAAGAAACATCTTTTCTTAGTTGTACCTCTACTATGGAGCATTCCTGTAATATTACTTTCTATAAGAATGTTTACTTCTAAATGTAGTAAGATAATGTAAGTTCAGCCTGATTACTTATTGGGATTTTGATAAGTCAATTTACCCTTAATCTTTATGAAGCTTGTTGCCTTATAGCAGGACTACATCTCTAATTCAGGAAGGTTAGCAAAAGGCATAATTTAATACATCCCAGTGTCAAAGAATTAAAAGAAATGATCTTCATCATCAACATCATTACAGTTAACATAAAAGTACAACAAAGGTTGGCCTTGAAGTCAAAAAGATCTGGATTTAAGTGTCCCTTATGTATTTTGGCCATGTGACCATGGACAAGCCATTTTGCCTCTTAGCACTTAGTAGTATTTGTAGTAGTAGTAATAATAGGAAGAGGAGGAGGAGAGGTGGTAGTAGTAGTAGTAGCAGCAGTAGTAGTAATATTATCTACCATTTATGTAGTGCTTTAAGGCTTTCAAAGCACTTTATATATCTTATCTCATTTGATCTCTGTAATGACCTTATAAGGTAGTATTATGTAATTTAAATACTCATTTATCCTTTCCTAGAAAGGTATATTATCTATATTTTACAGATAGGTGGATTTGTCAAGTTTATACCAGCACCATTCCAGGAAACTGAATTATTTCCATTTGAACTGTCTTAGGAAGATTCTGAGGATCACCTGGCAGGATGAGGTACCAGGCACTGAAGTCCTTGCTTGAGCTGAACTGCCTAGTATTCAAACTATGCTTCAGAGAGCACAACTCCAATGGGCTGGCCACATTGTTCAAATGCAAAATGTGTGCTTGCCAAAAAGACTGTTTCATGGAGAACTCTCATGGGGCAGGCGATCACATAGTGGTCAGAAAAAGCGATACAAGGACACTCTCAAGGTCTCTCTCAAGAACTTTGTATTTGACTGGGCAACATGGGAGACTTATATGGAAAAACAAATTTTACATTCTTTTTTAAAATTCTGAGTTCTAAATCCTCACCTTCCTTCAACCCTCATTGAGAAGGGAGGCAATTTTATAGAGATTACACATGAGCAGTCATGCAAAATATATTTCCATATTAGTCAAATTGCAAAAGAAAGCACAGACCAAAACAAACAAGCAAGAATGATAAAGAAAATTTTAAAAAAAAAGTATGCTTGTATGTGCATTCATACTTCCTCAATTCTTTCTCTGCAGCTGGATAACATTTTTTCATTAAAAGTCCTTTGTAATTGTCTTGGATCATTGTATTGCTGAGTCATACAGCTAAGTCATACAATTGATCATCATGCTATATTGCTGCCACATACCATAAGAAAAATGTGTATTACCTTTTACTCTCATTCAATTTCCTCCAGTGGTCTATCATATCTAACTTTTCTAAAATTCTACTCATCTCTTTAATTTCTTTTTTTTTAGATTTATCTAGTTATGTGAGGGGAAATTTCAGATTCCCCCATTAGTATAGTTTTACTGTCTGCTTCCTCTTGTAACTCATTTAACTTTTCCATTGTGAATTTGGATGTTATACCATTTGGTGTGCATAATTTTAAGGGCAGATTGGCAGCACAGTAGACAGAGTGCTAAGCTTATGTCAGGAAGACTCATCTTCGTAAGTTCGAGTCGGGTTTGAAATACTTACTTTCTATTTCTTCATCTGTAAAATGAGCTAGAGAAAGAAATGGCAAGCCACTCTAGTACCAAGAAGTATCAGACACAACTGAAAATACCCTGAAAAACAAACATATATGTTTTATTGCTATTGCTTCCTTGCCTATGTTACCTTTTAACAGGATGTAGTTTCTATGCTTAACTCATTTAATTAGATCTTTTTTTTAAATTTTTGTTTTATCTGAGATTATAATTGCCTCCTCTGTTTTTGTTTATTTGTTTGTTTTACTTAAGATGAAGCATAATAGATTTTGCTTCAGTCTCTTATACATGCTCCTTGGACATTTGTCTGCTTCAAGTATTTTCTTGAAAAAAAAAACATATTATTGTATTCTTGTTTTTAATCCACTCTGCTAACAGCTTCTATTTTTATAGGTGAATACATTCCATTCACATTCACAGTTATGAGTACTAGCTGGGTCTTTCCTTCCATCCTATTTTCCCCTGTTTATCCTTCTCTCTTCTCTGTCCCTCACCAAAAGAGTTGTGCTTCTGATCACCACCTCCCCTAATCTGTCCTCCCTTTTATCAGTCACTTCTTGTACAGCCTTCTCTTCATTTTCGCCTGTAGGCTGAGATAGATTTCTAAATCCAGTTGAGTATATATGATATTCTCTCTTTGAGTCAATTATAAGGAGAATAAAGTTCAGGCGTTGCCCACCAACCACACACACCCATCTTCTGCTCCATGGTAAAGGCTCTTTCTTTCATATTTCTTTTCTATGAGAAACTTTATCCCATTTTTCCTCTCTTCCCTTAGCGCATTTCTTTTTCTCACCCCTCTTAATTTTATTTTTGATATCATCCTATCATAATCAACTGACACCTGTACCCTCTGTCTATGTATACTCCTTGTAACAATGATAAAGTTCTTAGGCATTACAATTATCATCCACCCATATAGAAATGTAGACAATTTAACCTTATTGAATTCCTTATAATATCTCTTTCATGTTTCCATTTTTATTCTTCTTATGATTTTTGTATTTGGAAGTCAATTTTTTTAGTCATCTCTGGTCATCAAAAATACTTGAAACTCCTCAGTTTGATTAAATGTTCAATTTTCTCCTGAAGTATTATGCATTTGTTTGTTTGTTTGTTTTGGGGTAGGTGATTCATAGCCTACAAACTCTAAAGGCATTGCATTGGTAGACAGGAAGTCTCTCATAGCAATTAAATTGTAGATTAGGACCAAAAAATCAGACTTCAAGAGATTGTATTAGGTGGTATGAATGCAAAGAGAAATTTAATGCAAAGGAAACAGATGTGTCCTTAAAGAATTTGATTCTTACTTAATACCTACAATCTATATTATGATTCATTTACTTGTCTGAAACATCTTTCCCCTAGATTACCAACGGACTCTTTACTATTAAATTAGTCAGCTTTTCCTCAGTACTCATTCTATTTAATTCTAACATCATATAGATAGTTTTTGACATAGTCACACAATTCCTTCCTCTTTGATATATTCTTGATTCTGTGACAATGTTCTTTCCTGGTTCTTTTCCTTTCTCTCTGACTCTTCCTTTCCTGTTTCCTATGCTCATTCTCCACCTCCTGACCCCATAATATAGTTATTCCCCACGGTCCTTCCCTGTACTATCTTCTCTTTTATTACTTCATCCTCTTTCTTGGTTAAGTCATAAGCTCCCCGGAGTTCAATTATTTCTTCTGTGCAGATTATTTCCATTTCTATACATCAATCCTTAGTCTCTGCTGATATCTTAGCTCTTTTTTTCAATTGTTATATCTCCACATTTCTGATATTTCTATTCCCTTCTCTCCAATCTCTGAGCCAGCATCTTATTCAGGCTCACATCACTTCATACCATGACTAGTAAAATAACCTCCAAGTTGAATCAATGATTATTTATTGTCACTTTTCTGTACTGCCTATTAGGGACATAAAAGTAAAGAATGAAAAACTCCCTGCTCTTAAGGACTTTACACTAAAGAAGTACATATACCAGTTATCCCATATCATGTACTTATAGGTTATTAACATTTAAAAGATCAATGACTTTTAGGACACCACGCATGTGTATAATTGGGGCCATTTCTGGACATAAAATTGTCCTTACAACTTTGGGCCAACTGAATGTATATCATTCGTCAATGAAGGTTTTTAAGTTGATGAGGCAGTAAGGGAACCTTATGAATTGCCAATGGATACTTAAAAGGGAATGACTATACACTCATCAAGGTCTTTTACATCTGAACATATATGTTTCATGTATGCTTCAAATTATTTTCCATGTTTCCCATGAATTGTGGTCAAAGGACATCTTTCCATATACCCTAGCCCAATCTTCATGCATTTATGAGAACATGTCAGTTAAAGAATATATCTTGTCTGAAGAGTTATGCTTATTTTTTTTCTTGATCATAAGTGAAAAATATTGTTGTTCTTCTTCAGTTGTGTCTGACTTTCTGTGTCCCAATCTATTTTCTTGGCAAAGATGCTAGTGATTTGCATTTCCTTCTCCAGTTCCTTTTACAAATGAGAAAACTGAGGCAAACAGGGTCACAAATCTCATAGGTATCTGAGACTGGATTTGAAATCATGGAGAGGAATCTTCCTGATTCCATTCTCAGTGCTCTATATCTACTGGACTACCTAGCTGCTCTAGATGATAAAGCAATTATCCTGAAATGGGCATATCTAGATTTAGATATGTCCTACTAAATTTATCAGGTCAGAGATCCTACATCTTTTGGCTACATACTTTTGCAGCAAAGGGAAACAATCATTAGCAACTATTTCAGACTTCTTAGAGAAAACAAATATCAATAAAAGAATTGATCCAAGCATGGCTCATTTTACCAGAAGACAATGAGAGTTGTTTGGACAATATAGAGCCTGGGAGAAATATGCTTCAATGTGGAGTCTTTTATCTTCTCTTGAGAAACCTACTTGAAAGCAAAAGCACTGTTTATTTTTTTTTCAATAGGGAATGTTTGAAAGTCCTCTAATTTCTTAATTATTCATTTTCTCCTTGAATTTTACTTAGTAGGTTATCTATGGTTGTAATTCCAGTTCTTTTCTTTTCTAGAACAAAATATTCCAAGTACTCTGTTCCTTTAATATGGTAGCTGCTAAACCTTGAATAATCTTGACCTTGACTTCACAACATTTGAATTATTTTTGGGAGACTGCTGTTTAAAATATTTTCTCTTTGATCTGAGAGCCCTGGAATTTGGTTATGATAGTTTTAGAAGTTTTCATTTTGACATTTTCAGGTAATTATTTTAATTTCTATTTTGTCCTCTGGTTTTAGGATATTGACATAGTTCTTGATGATTTCTTGAAATGTGATGTCTGGGTTTTTTCTTTGTTCAGGCTTTTATTAATTCTTAAATTATCCTCTGCCAATCTCTTTTGAAGGTCACTTATTTTTTCTATGAAATATTGTTGATTTTCTTCTTTCTTTCATGCTTTTGACTTTATTTTGTTTCTTGATGTCTTAATGGAGTAATTAACTTTTACTTCCCAAACTCCAATTTTTAAGGAATTAGTAACTTCAGTGAGCTTTTCTACCTTTTTTTTAATTTGGCTAATTTTGCTTTTGAAGAAATTTTTTTGTCAGGAAATGTTTGCATCTCTTATTCCCTTTGGCCAATTATGCTTTGTAAAATGCTATTTTACTCAGTGTTTGGTGCCTCTTTACTAAGTTGTTAATTCTATTTCTCCCCAAATTTTCTTCCTTTGCATTTATTTTTAACCTAAATTTTCCTCTACCACTATTATTGGATTTGAAAAATCATTTTTAACTTTGTCAAGAATTTTTGTTGGGCTTATATCCAATTTACATTTTTCTTTGAGACCTTGCTTGCAAATATTTTTATTTCACATCTTCTGAGTTTGTGTTTGGCTCTTCCCTATCACCATAGTAGATTTTTATGATCACATTTGCTTTTTATTGTTTATTTTTTTCATAGTATTTCTTGATTTTGAATTTTATGTTAATGTTGACCTCTATTTCCATCATGGGGATAGGAGCACTTTTTTTTTTTCAGAAGTCTATTTTGCACAGTTGTTTTTGGAGCTGGCTCTGGGAGTTTGAGAGTTTTCAGTGCTTTTAAGGTGGTGTAATGTGTGGAGAGTTGTCAAACCTCTACTGGTGTATGCCCTGGTCCTTACCCTATAAAGGCCCCTAATCCCTTGAAATTGCAAACGATACCATTCTCAATCCCTTAGGACTCACAGTGATACTGCTTTTCGGTTGCCTCAGTCTCTTGAGACTGGAAGTGATGCTGCTCCTGAGGGTCCCCGAACACTTGTCACTAAAAGTGACACAGCTAAGGACTTCTACTACAAAAGTGTTCCTCTCTAACATTGATCCAGAGGACAACTAGGTGGCATAGTGAATGAAGCAACAGCCCTGGAGTCAAGAGAACCTGAGTTCAAATTCAGCCTCAAACACTTGTCATTTATGACCCTAGGCAAGTCACTAAACCCCCATTGTCACAGGGGAAAACAAAGAACTGTTATCCAGAAGTGGGTGTAGGCAAAAGATTCACCAAATAACATCTGGTCCTCTGTCCAGTGCTAATACACAGATTTCCTAAAATCTCTTTTTGACCAGTTGCTAGCTTCATTTACCATTTCTGGATTGAGAGTTTTTGAAGCTGTTACTGCTTCTGTCCTACCATCTACTCCCAGTAGTGGTGTTTCATCTACCTGGGACCCAGACAGCCTCCATGCCTGGGTCACAGATCTTTCTTTCCAACTTCTTACGTTGTCTTGGTGGTTCATTCTCATATTTTGTTGACTCTGTCACTTCAGAATTTGACTTGAGCAATGCTTTCAAAATTGTTTGGAGGGGAATGTTGGGAGAGCTCAGCTGAATACTTTCTTTACTCGGTCCTCTTGGTTCTGTCCCCAGTAGTCTAACTTTAGTTTCTGTTGAGTTCCTTTGCCATAGTTCTGTATTCTCAACAGAAGGATCATATGGTAGTGATAAGAACTGAATCCAGGACTAAACAGTAAACTTAATACATTTGACCTACAGTTGACTAATTGCTGGTCACCAGGAAATTACATTTCTTATCTACTTACCATCATGGGTATTTAGTGGCTTTTCTAGTTTATGGGATTTTGTTGCTAACTGAGGGCAATCCATTTATCCAATGAATTTATCTGGGGTAAGAGTACTCTTGACACTGTATAGGGATGAAGAAAATCATCTTTGAAACTTTTATAATGGCTTTGAATACTGCTGCAATTTAATAACAAAACAATCGCGGTTTTTTTTTTGTTTTACAAATTAATTTACACAAATCATCTCATTTGATGATCACATCATGCTGAGAGACAGATACTAATAATACTTTCCCATTTTCATGGATTAAAAAGTTGAGGATCAGAGAGATTAAAGCACTTGTCACTCATCATCACAGTATGTACTCAAGATTCTAAGAATAATATTATTTCCAGTAGTCCATGATGCTTCTCACTATGGCCCAAACTTGATACTTCTATGACAGAGTCTATCCACACCTTTCTTCCCTCCACAGTACAGACCAACAATTGTCCCTGTTTTCTCATCCCATGAAATTCCCATCTTCACCATTCTATAAATTCTCTGTATTGGGTACATTTAGTCTGCAAAATGCCTTTCTCTATGTCTTTTGATATTTTGTTGGTATTAGTGTGTCATTTAGGAAATAATAGTTCCTTAGCCCTTTTTATATGTAACTTTATTACCTAGAGTAATATATGGAAGAGGCATTACTAAATACTTATTGATTGATTGATAAAGAGAGATTCAAATGAAACAAATATGCAGTAGACATTGATCTCTGGAAGAAATTTGCAAATGTTCCATTAATCTATTTGCTAAATCACAGTACATATGCTCAGCATTTTAGAGTGTGAAAGTTAATTCAGTTTCTTTTACTTTCAAAGCTTTGTAGTGTGTTTGGTATTTGGCTAGACTATTCCTCTGTAAATACTTTTTTGAGAAAAGTTACACTTTTTTTTATACCTATATCTTTGTTTTTAAATGTTTTTCTCTCCATTTAACGAACACTATAGTCCCAGTAAGGTAGAACTGCTGAAGCACATTTTCGTCAAATCTATAGGATTTTGAAAACCCAAAATAGAATGATGACATGAGCACATTTGCAAATACTAATAATGATGGAAGAACTATTTTTATCTAAATCATTTTTCTTATTACCATCATCAGGAAATTAAATCTTGGGACTTTAAGCATCTAACTGTTAAGCATGTTTATATAAGAAATTTCTATAACTTCTTCAGAGAAAGATATAATTTCTATTATTCTCAAAATGAAACCTCAATTAAAAAAAAAAAAAACAATTTCCTGAATGAAACACATCAGCCACTTTAGTTAAATTACCCTGAGAATTCCTTTATTCCTGACTTATACTGCAAAGCTCTAAGAAACCAGTCATGTGGAACCACAGAATCAAAGGGTTGAAGATAATGAAGTTATTGAAGGTGTAAAGCAATATTGTCCTATCAAATTAGGTTATTCAGATGGGCTCATGATCTCAATCCAAATGACTCAATCTCACAGATCTTTTCCTTTTATCTTTGGGCTTGTATTTCAAGAGATTTCTATATAGAAAGAAAATAAATTGGTCATACTGATTAAACAACTACTTTTCAGTGGCACTAAAAGGCAGTGTGACTTAGCTGAAAGTCATGAAAACCTGTATTCCTATCCCAGTTCTGCCATTAACTTGCTATAAATTTGTACACATGATTTACTGCTTCAGTTTCCTCATCTGGAAAATTAGGAGGAAAGTAAGCATTTATCAAATAAGCGTTTATCAAGTCAGTCACTATACTATGTGCTTTACAAATATTATCTCATTTATTCTTCACAGCGGCTCTGGGAGGGAAGTTGCTAATATTACTTCCATTTTACAATTGAGGAAACTGAGACAAAGAGAGGTTATGTGTCTTGCCCAGACTATCACAGCTGGTTGCCTGGGGGCAGATTTGAAGTCAGGTCATCCTGAATCCAGATCGAGTTCTCTATCCATTATGCCACCTAACTGCATGACTAAGAGTCATCACATCTAAGGTTTCTAATAATCTAAGATTACTGAATAAGTAAAATGAGATAATACTGTTCGTGATCCATTTTTCATGACAGTAAAATTGGTGGTAGCAAAAAATAAAAGAACTGGAAAAAAATGGATGACCACTGGTTCAGGAATGGTTGAAAATATTATGGAATATGAATGTAATGGAATATTATTGAATTTTTAAAAATGGTGATGAGAGGAAGCTTGGGGGTAGTGGATAAGAAACTGTCCTTAAACTCAGAAAAACTAAGTTTTAATTCCTGCTTCTGACACATATGTAATGTTGCACTAAGCAAGTAGCTTACTGTCTCAGTGCCTCGGGCAACTTTCTAAGGTAAAGCAGTAGAACAGTTTTTGATTCTCATTAGTAGAGGGGATTTCCTCATCTCCAATACCTTTTTATCCATAGAAATCATTTGTAGGTTTTTTTACATGATGAATATAAAGGTTTGTGAATTTTTTAAATAAAAGAACATATTCCAATCAATAAAAAGCTGGTAAGTATCTAAGGTCAGATTTTAAGTCAAGTCTTCCTGACCTAGACTCAGAGTTGTATCCAATACATCAATAAGCTTCCTGCTTATAAGAGTGAGAACATTAATGGCAGTGGGTTTATGTAGAAATGATAATGTAAAAAATGTATTGATAAAATGTTATTAATACAGTATTACTGAACATAAAGAACAAAAGAACAGAAGAACAAAATATACAGTGACTATAACAGTGCAGAAGAAAAATATTAAAACTGAACTAAATATTAAGAAATTGTAAAGTTATTAATCTTAAAAGTGGAGAAGAAATGAAGAAATAGATCATTCTCCTTTTTATGGAAAGGTTAGTCTACAGGTACACAATGGTACATTCACTGCTGTGTGATCCCCATGATGTTTGGTTTTCCTTAATTGCTTTTCTTTGGTTATGGGGGAGAAGGAAAGAAGCACTTGCATAGTGCCCGCTATATTCCAGGCACTGTGCTAAACACTTCAGGAATATTATCTCAGTGTATCCCCACAAAAACCTTGCAAGGAAGGTGCTATTATTGTCTCAATTTAACAGTTAAGGAAAATGAGGCAAATAGAGCTTAAGTGACTTGCCCAGGTTTACATATCTAGTATGTGTATAAGATTGCATTTGTCTTGGGTCACTTGACTTCGGTCAGGTCCAGAACCTCTATCCAATATACCACGAAGCTACCTGTGTCTATGAGTGAGAGCGCTGGTGGGAGTGTATTTATCTGAAAATGATGATGTAAAAAGGCACGGATAAAATATTGCCGAAAAGCATGACAATATAATTTGTCTCCATTCCAAATATTTACCTTCCAAACTGATTGTTTTCTAACAAACTGAAGGGCCTTTGTCTCCGCACTATTGAAGTACCTGTTACCTTTAGGATCAAATATAAACTCCTTTGTTTACCATTTCAAACTATTTAGCCAACCCACTTGCTATTTCTCATTCACAGTGCTGTGAATCACCTTCAGTCACCTACTTTTACACTGGCCAATTCCTTGAATACTCTACCACCTGATCTTTCTCTTCTAGGATCCCTGGCTTTCTTTAAGGTTCTACTCCACTACTCCTTCTGAAGATCTTTCCAGATCATTTATTTTCTACTGGCCCACGTTGGATGGCAATGCTTTCCCCCTAAAGTTACTTTGAATCTATTCTGGATTTATTTTATATTTATATACACATTATCTCCCCAATAGGAATGCAAGGCCTTTAAGACTAATTTCTTTTTCTTTTTTTCTTCCTTCCTTTCTTCTTTTTTTCTTCCTGCCTATCTTTCTCTTTTTTATTCCTTTTTTCATCTCTAACATTTATTGCAGTGCCTGTCACATAGTAAGTCTTTAATAATGTTTATTTATTGACTCATATCCATGGATATTCATAAATCATTTAAAAAAAGTAGAGGCAAGATGGTAGAGTAAATGTAAGGGATCTCTCCTAAACTCCTCTCCAAACAACATTCAAGTAACACTACAAAATGAATTCTGGAGCAGAAGAATGAATAAAAGACAGGGTGGAACATTTTCCAGCCAAGAAAATTCAGAAGACGAGCAAGAAAGGTCTGTCTCACTGGATCAGGAGTAGAGCACAGTCCAACACAGGCTACCCCAGTAAGCTACTAATGAAGTTGGAGCCCCCAGCTCAAGTCAACAGCAAGGCTCTGAGTGAGACCTTGGGCCCCTGTACCAAGTGGCCATTAGTAATCCTTGGGGGCAACTGAATTTGCAGAATCAGTTTCCAGATCTCTAAACCTACATGTAATAAGAAGTTCTGACAGCTGGTCAGAAGGAAATTATAGGGGAAACTTTTCTGAAAAGTGAAAATGGGGTCTGACAGGACAAGTCTAAAACCTTGCTCTCACCAAAATTGACAGATAAAAAAGATGCCTTCAAAAAAAAAATAATATGCATAATCAGTCAGGCATAGAAATCTATCTAACTCTAAAGGAAAATAGGAGCGGAGGGGCATAATAGAAGGTATGACTATTAGAAAGAAAAACAGATTGGGAGAGGCAGCATTAAAAAGTGAAAAAATGGGAGGGGGAGGGAAGTGAAAGGAGAGAGGAAAAAGAATACATAGGGAAAAAAACAGGATGGAGGGAAATAAACAGTAATTATAACTGTAAAAGTAAAAGGGATGAATTTGCCCATTAAAATAGCAGGAGATAGAATAGATTACAAATCACAGTTCTGCAATATGCTGTTTACAAGAAAAACACTTGAAGCACACATACACACACACAATAAAGAGCTGGAAGAATATCTGTTATGATTCAGTAGAAATAAAAAAAAACTGGGTAGCAATCATAATCTCAGAAAAAAGGAAAAGCAAAAAAAAATCTAATTAAAAGAGATAAACAGAGAAACTACATTTTCCTAAAAAATACCATAGTCAATGAAATAATGTCAATGCTAATCATACATGCATCAAATGGCATTTCAAAGAAGCTCTTAAAAGAAGAGTTAAATAAGTTATAAGAGCGAACAGACAGCAGCATGATATTAGTGAGGGGGTCCTCAACTTGCTCCTTTTCAAATTAGATAAATCTAATAAAAAAATAAACAAGAAAAAATGTTATGGAAGTGAATAGAATTTGAGAAAAATTAGATGTGATACACCTCTGGAGAAAATTGAGTGGGAATAGAAAGGAATGTACCTTTTCCTTAGTGCCATCTAAACAAAAATTGACCACATGACATAAAATCCTTAAACCAAATGCAGAAAAATCCCAGAAATATTAAATGAATCCTTTTCAGGTCATAATGCAATAAAAATACATTCAATAAAGGACCATGGAAAGATAGATCAAAATTAACTGGAAACCAAATAATCTAATTTTAAAGAAAGAGGGGGTGCAAGAACAAATCATGGAAAAATTAATAATTTCATTGAAGCAAATGGCAACAATGAGATACTAAAATTTTTGAGATATAGCCAAAGAAGTAGTTAAGGGATTTTTTTTAATTTCTTAAAGTTTACTTCAAAAAATATGGAGAAAAAGCAGCTCAATGAAGTGGACATCTAACAAGTTTTTTTGTAATGAAAAAAATTAACACATTCCCCTGAATTAAACATCTAAATGAAAATTCTAAAATTCATGGGTGAGATTAATAACATTGAAATTAAGAAACCTATTTAATTAATAAAAAAGGCCAGGAGCTGGTTTTATGAACAATCAATAAAATAGGTAAACTTTGGTTAATTTGATTTGAAAAGAAAAAAGGAAACCAAGTACCAGAATCAAAATTGAAAAAAGGTGAATTTACTACCAAAAAAGAGCCAATTAAGTCAATTATTAAGATATATTTTGCCCAATTTATATTGCCAATTAATCTGTCAATCTAAGTGAAATGGATGAATATTTAAAAATAAAATATAAATTGCCTAGATTAATAGAAAAGGAAATAGAATACTTAAATGTTTTTATATTAGAAAAAAAAACAATTGAAAAAGTTGTCAGTGAAATCCCAAAGGAAAAATCCCCAGAACCAAATAGATTTACAAGTGAATTTTACCAAACATTTAAAGAACAATTAATTCCAAAAGTATATGACATATTTTGAAAAAATAGCAAAGAAAAACTTTTTTCCCCAAATTACTTTCATGATAAAAATATGGTGATGAAACCTAAACCAGCAGGATCAAAAACAGAGGAAGAAAACTGTACATCAATTTCCCCAATGGGTACTGATGCAACAATTTTTAATGGAATGCTAGCAAGGATATTACAACTATATGTCAAAAGGACAATGCATGATGAACATGTGGGATTTATTCAAAGAATGCAGAGCTGGGTTAGTAATAGGAAAATTATCAGCATTATTGACAGTATCAATAACAAAAGAAACTGAAATCATATGATTATCTTAATAGAGAAAATTTTTTTTTAAATAGTACAACATCCATTCCTGATAAATGGTATCTTTCTAAAACCATCAGCATTATCTGTAATGAAGATTAGCTAGAAGCTTTCCCAATAAGATTAGAGATAAAGCAAGGATTTTAATTTTCACCAATATTATTCAATATTGTATTGGAAATGTTACCTATAGGCACTAAGAAAAGAAAAATAAATGGAAGGAAACAGAATATAAGTAATGAGGAAACAAAATGATCCCTCTTTATAGGTGATAGGGTATTATAGAGAACCCTGGAGGATCAATTAAAAAAACTAGTTGAAATAATTCACAACTTCAGCAAACTTGTAGGTTATAATATAGGGGCAGCTAGGTTGTGCAATGGATAGAGCATCAGTGCAGGAGTAGGAAGACCTGAGTTCAAATCTCACCTCAGACACTTGACACTCACTAGCTGTGTTAAGTAAGTCACTTAACCCCAATTGCCTCATCCTGGATCATCTCCAGTAATCTTGATGAATATCTGGTCACTAGATTCAGATGACTCCAGATTCAGATGGCTCTGGAGAAGTAAGGCTGGTGACCTGCACAGCCCTCCCTCACTCAAAACGAAGTCAAGTGCAAGTCATGTCATCATTTCTCTGATGGCATGGTCTTCTTCAGCAACAAAGGAAAAACACACAGGTTATAATATAAACCGGCATAAATCCTCAGCATTCCTATATATTACTAACAAAGTCCAGCAGGGATAGGAGAAATTCCATTTAAAATAACTGTAGCCAATTGTAAAATACCTTGAAGTCTATCTACTAAGACAAATCAAAGAACTATATGAAAACACTTATAAAACACTTTCAACATAGAGTTAGATATGGACAATTTGGAAAAAAAAATGCTAATTCCTCATGACTATCCATGAGGCAAAGCCAGTGTAATAAAAATAATATTTCTACCTAAATTAATTACTATTAATACAAACAAAATTATAGAATTAGAAAAAATATTTTGGAAAAATGAAAGGTCAAGAATATCAGGAGAATAAAAGAAAAAATATGAAGGAAGGTGGTATAACTGTATCAGATTTTGAATTGCATTGTTTTGGTTTTCTTTTTAAAAAATATATAGTTTATTTATTTGCAGTTCTTAACAATTCACTTCCACAAGAATCTGAATTCAAAATTTTCTCCCCATCTCTCCCCATCCCCCAACCCAGGACAGCAAGCACCTCATCCAACACTCCCTCCAATCTGTCCTCCTTTCTATTACCCATCCTTCTTCCATCCCCCTTCCCCTCTAACTTTCTGCGGAGTAGAATAAATTTCTATACTCCATTGTCTGTATAGCTTAATTTCCAGTTTCATGCTAAAACTATTTTTAACATTCATTCTTAAAGCTTTGACTTCCAAATTGTCTCCCTTCCTCCCAACCCACCCTCATTGAGATAACAAGCAAAATAGGTCATACATGTGTAACAATGCAAAGCACTCCCATAATAATTATGTTGTAAAAGACTGACCATATTTTCCTCTGTCCTATCATACCCTTCATTTATTCCATTCTCTTCCTTGACCGGTTCTCCCACAATAGTGTTTTTTTTTTATGCCTTTTCCCAATTTGGTGTCCCTTCTATTATCTTCCCTCTCCTATCCCCTTGCCTTCCTGCAGGGTAAAATAGCTTTGCATACTCAGCTGAGTGTGTGTTATTCCCTCCTTAAGCCAAATCCCATGAGAATAAAGCTCACTTATTTCCTTTCATCTCCTGCCTCTTCTCATCCATTGTAAAAGTTTTTTCTTCTGCCTTCTGTGTGAGATGATTTCCTACATTCTATACTTCCCTTTCTCTTACTTCTAGTACATTCCATTCAACAATAAATTTTATTTTTTCTAGGTATTTTTCCTTCACATTCAATTCACCCTGTGCCCTCTGTCTATGTATGCATGTGTATGTGTGTGTGTGTGTACACACACACACACATACACCTATGTACATATACATAGCTACACATATATAATATACACATACATACACACCCATACCCACCTATATATTCCCTCTAACTACCCTAATCCTAAAAAAGGTCTAATGAGTTACAAATAAAATCTTTTCATGTAAGAATATAAACAGTTCAGCTTTGATGGGTTCCTTAAGGCTTCTCTTTCCTATTTACCTTTTAATGTTTCTCTTGATTCTTGTATTTGAAAATCAAATTTTCATTTTTTAATTTTTTTAAATTTTTGAATATTATTTTTAATTTATGGAATAAAGCTAGCATTTCAAAAACATAGTACAATAAAAAGATGATCATACATGAAACTGCAAATCTACTATGTACTACTTTCAAGTATGCAACAAAATTATCATGTAAATTTCCATTTTTTCTCTTCCCCACAATCTGCTCTAGAGATAGCTACCAGTAGACACAAATAGGTATACAAATAAAATTATTCTCTGCATACTTCTATTTATCAGCTCTTTCTCAGGATACAGATAGTATCTTTCTTCATCTGTCCTTTATAATTAATTTGGGTATTTATTATAGTCAAAATACCTAATTCACTGGGGAAAAAATCTGCAGCAAGTTTCTCCTTCAAGGACTCATTGCTAAAATATATAGAGAACTGATTCAAATTTTATTTACGTTTTTAGTTTAGTCAATTGTTTTAATATTGTTTTTACATCACTTTGTAACATGTCCAATTTTTCTCCCCATCTCTCACCTCTCCCCATCCCCTAATACCTTGCATTCTGATTACTCCTTCCCTCAATGAGTCCTCCCTTCTATCACAGCCCACCCTTCCTTTATCCCCATCTTCTCTCTTTTCTTGTAGTGAAAGATAAATTTCTGTATCCCCTTACCTGTGTTTCTTATTTCCCAGTTATATACAATAATAATTCTCAATATTCATTTCTAATACTTTGAAGTCTACCTTCTTTCCCTCCCTCTCTCCCTACCCATCCCCACTGAGAAGGCAAGAAATTCAATACAGGTTATATATGTGTTGTTTTGCAAAAGACTTCCATAATAATCATGTTTTGTAATACTAACTCTATTGCCCTCTATTCTACTCTATCCCCTCTTATTTTTTTATTCACTCATTTGACCTTGTCCCTTCCCAAAAGTGTTTATTTCTAGTTACTCCCTTCTCCCATTTGCCCTTCCTTCGATCATTCCCCTCACCCCAATTGTCACCTTCTCCCCTACTTTCCTGTAATATAAGATAGATTTTCATACCAAATTTAGTGAGTATGTTATTCCCTCCTTAAGCCATATGTGGAGAGAGTAGCTTCACTTATCCTCTCTCCCCTTCTCCCTTTTCTCCTCCATTGAACAAAATTTTTCTTTATCTCTTTTATGAGTTATAGCCTACCTCATTCCTTTTCTCCCTATCTCCTCCCAATATTTTCCTCCTTCACCCCTTAATTTTTATTTTATATCTTTTTTTTGTGGATATAATCTCTTCTGCTTCCACACAGCCTGTACTCTCTGTCTATGTGTGTGTGTGTCTGTGTGTGTTTGTGTACAATCCATCCATCTACTCAAATACTGAGAAAAGTCTCAAGATTTATAAATATTTCTTTCCATGTAGGAATATAAACAGTTCAGCTTTAGAAAGCCTTTTATGATTTCTCTTTCCTGTTTATCTTTTCAAGCTTCTCTTGATTTTTGTGTTTGAAAGTCAAATTTTCTATACAGTTCTGGAATTTTCAACATGAATGCTTGAAAGTCATTTGTATCATTGAACGACCATTTACCTTCAACTATTATACTTAGTTTTGCTGGGTAGGTGATTCTTGGTTTTAATCCCAGTTCCTTTGACTTCTGGAATATCCTATTCCAAACCCTTCAATCCCTTAATGTTGAAGTTGCCAGATCCTATGTTAATCTGATTGTATTTCTATAATACTTGAATTGTTTCTTTCTAGCTGCTTGTAATATTTTCTACTTTACCTGGGAATTTTGAAATTTGGCTACAATATTCCTAGGAGTTTTCCTTTGGGGAATCTCAGGAGGTGATAAGTGAATTCTTTCCTTTTCTATTTTACCCTGTGGCTCTCAAATATCAGAGCAGTTTTCTGTGATAATTTCTTGGAAGATGATGTGCAGGCTCTTTTTTTGATCATGGTTTTCAAGTAGATCAATAATTTTTAAGTTATCTCTCCTGGATCTATTTTCCTGGTCATTTGTTTTTCGAATGAGATATTTCATGTCTTCTATTTTTTCAGTCTTTTGGTTCTGTTTTATAATTTCTTGGTTTTTTCATAGTCATTAGTTTCCATCTGCTACATTCTAACTTTTAAAGAACTATTTTCTTTGGTGAGCTTTTGAAAGTCCTTCTGCTTTTTAAAGCATTATTTTCATCATTGGCTTTTTGGACCTCTTTTGCCATTTGAGTTAATTTATTTTTAAAGGTGTTATTTTCTTCAGCATTTTTTGGGTCTCCTTTATTGAACTGTTGACTTGCTTTTCATGATGTTCTTGCATCACTCTCATTTCCCTTCCCAATTTTCCCTCCACCTCTCTGACTTGATTTGCAAAATCCTTTTTGAGCTCTTCCATGGCCTGAGACCATTGCATATGTTTTTTGGAGGTTTTGCATATAGAAGCCTTGACTTTGATATCTTCTTATGATGTTATACTTTGTCCTTCCTCATTCAAAAGGATGGAAGAAAATACCTGTTCACTAAGAAAGTACCCTTCTATATTCTTATTTTTGGGGGGGGCGTTTTCCCAGGAAGTTACTTGACTGTTGAGTCCTTTGTCAAGTGGAGGGTATGCTCTAGGGAGCTGTAAGTTCTCAGTTCTTTGAAGGTGGCACAATCAAGGAAAAGGAGTTTACTCCTCTCCTGGCCTGCTCTCTCATCTGTGAGTAACCACAAGCACTCTTTTGTGCCTTGGAACTATGAGTAGCATTCCCTCTCCAGAGCCTCCACCAAATCCACCATACCAGTGCTTCTCCTTAACCCAGGACTGCCGCTCAGAACTGAGACCCAAACCAGCTACTGTATTTCCCCAGGGTCTTTAGGCCCAGTGCTCCAAAAGTGGAACTGCTGCCACAGTGGCTGCTGCTGCCCTGAGGACTGGGGCTGGGACCAGACTAACTCCCTTTTCACCCAAGTGAAAAAGCTTTCTTATTGACCTTTGAAGCTGTCTCTGGCATTTGTGGGTTCAAAAATCTGGGAATTGCAGCTACTACCCTTGATTGTGCTCCCTGTAGTGTGCTGTAGATCTACCCTTGCCACACTGCCCAGGCTGAGCTTTGTTCTTCTCAGATGCTGGTGTGATAGACCTTTCCTGTTGGCCTTGCAGGCTGTCTTGGGCTGGAAATCTCTTTTACTCTGTCGTTTTGTGGCTTCTGTTGCTCCAGAATTTGTTTAGAGTCATTTATATAAGTATTTTATGGGCTATGAGAGTAGAGTTAGAGTAGGTCCATCCTTCTACTCTGTCATCTTGACTCTGCCCCTTCAAAGTGCATTATGAAGTCATCAAAATAATTTGGTTCTATCTAAGAAATAAAGTCATGGATCATTGAAATAGAATAGGTACACAATACATAACAGCAAATGGTCACAATCTTGTATTCTTTGATAAACCCAAACATCCAAACTTTTAGGACAAGAATTTACCACTTGACAAAATATCAGTTGGAAAACTATAAAACCCTTCAGCAAAATCTAAGGATAAACCCCAATCCCACCATATATCAGGATAAGGTCAAAATGGGTACATTATTTAAACATAAAACTTGATAACATAAGCAAATTAGCAGAGCATAGAATAATATCCTGTCATATCTATGGACAAAGGAAGAATTTAGGACCATACCAGATATAAAATGTGAAATGGATAATTTTAATTACATTAAATTTTTAAAAAGATTTTTGCAGAAATTAAACCAAACAGCCAAAATTAGCAGGAAAACAGAAATCTGGGAAACATTTTTTTTCAGAAACTGTCTCTGACAAAGGCTTCATTCTCAAATATATAGAGAACTGAATAAAGTTTATAAGAATACAAGTCATAACCTAGGTGATAAATGGTTGAACAATATGAATAGTCAGCTTTCAAATGAAATCAAGGCTATCTAATATCATATAAAAAATGCTCTAAATCACTATTGATTAGAGAAATACAAATTAAAACAACTGGGCATTGCCACTTCACATTTATCAGCTTGTCTAAGGTGACAGAAAAGGAAAATGACAAATGTTGGAAGGGATATAGGAAAATTGGGACACTAATGGATTGTTGATGGAGTTGTGAACTGATCCAACCATTCTGGAGAACAATTGAAAATTGTGCCCAAAGGGCAGTCAAACTGTGCACACTCTTTGATCCAGTAATAATGCTATATGTATATCCCAAAGGGAAATTTTTTTTTAAATTATGAGGACATATTTATAGAAAAAATACAGCAACACTTTGGTGGAAACAAAGAATTGGAAATTGAAGAGATGCCCATTAATTGGGGAATGGTTGAACAAGTTTTAGTGTATAATTGTGATGGCATATTGTGCTATAAGAATTGATGAGTAGGATGATTTCAGAAAAACATGGATAGATTTCTATGAACTGAAGCAATGTTCTCCTAAGGCTCTGTGCTGCCCTTTGTCAGAAGTAGAGAAGGTAAGGAATTTTTGTGTATAAGGGCAGGAGGATGATAGACCTTTCATGTGTATGGAAGTATAGAAGGTACATATGTGTTTGTGTGTGTATGTGTGTGTGTGTGTGCGTAGAAGGTCCATGTATGATAAGGATATTGTCTTTCTATGGCTCAAAAGGAGGTAGAATAGATACCTCTAACCTTTTTTTCTTCCACCCTTCTCCAAGAGAAACTTCCATTCCTGCCAATAGGAGAAGCAAGGGGGTTGGGGCCTGTGCTCTCCCCAGAGAAGAGGTGGTATCAAAGCAGAATTTTATATTCTCCCTAAAAATATTATTAGTGTAGGGTATATGATTTAATTTGAGCTAACTTTTGATGAATTTATCATTTGAGGGTCAAGAGGAACTCTAAGTTCTTTAAGGCTTGATTCCTCTCTCACTTAACATCAGTTCTACAATAAACACACATAGAGAATACAAGGAAACTCATTTATCTTCATCAATAGCAAAACAGAAATAAGAGAAGATATACATAGGATACTATATTTCAAATACAGAGTTAAGGAGTTTTTACACCAGGAATGAAATAACTAGTCTCAATCAAGAGAAAAATATGCTAGATCTTACCCAAGGTGAAACTCTCTGAAATCTCTGGATTGGGAAACTGAGAGTAGGTACATTTTGGAACTTCATATTCTTCTCATGTCTTTCCAGATTCTTTTCCTTCTAAAACCAGTAATGAAATTGGCTTCCTCCTTCTTCTCTGTTGAATTTGGAAGCCAGGAGTCAGAAGTGGCCAAAACCACTCATTTGATCAAGACTCAAAACTTGGTAAGTCCCCAGAGGAAACTGACCTTTAGAGTCCCAAAGAGTATACTCAAATTGGAGATACCTGAAAAAGACTAGCAAGGTTGGAGTTCTCTCACCTCTGACCAATTCTGTCTCATTTTTCATGAAGAGCAAGGAATTCATCTCTACCAATAAGAAAAGAATCCCATACCAACGGGCTTTGGGACAGAGTCTATAACGTGTTTGTTTTTGCTAAGCCATAAGCTATACAGAAGTGTTGACCAGTAGTGTATCATACGGGACTAATCAACCAGGTACTGGAGTGGATAGAACTCTGGAACTTGAGTCAGGAAAGGTTAAATTAAGTTCAAATCCAGTTTCAGACACTTACAAACTGTATGAATTTGGATAAGTCACTTAGCTTCTGTCTGCCTCAGTTTCCTCAGTAAAATGGGAGAGATAATAGCACCTATTTCCTGTAGTTGTTGTGAGGAAACAAATGAGATAATACTTGTAAAAGTCTTAGCATAATGCCTGATGTGTACAAGTGTTTAATAAATGCTTTTTTCCTTCTTGATTAAGTGTCTAGGTCCTACACTTGTTAATTGTGTTCTTGTGGACTTCAACTTCTCAAAACCTCAATTTCATCATCTCTAATAATCATGAGATTGGATTCAATTCAACAACGATTATGTATCAGGACCTATATTAGGTACTGGTGATAGTGATAGGGGCTAGACCTGAGATATTAGGTGCCATTAAAACAAGGACAAAACCCAAAGAATCCCTCATCTCAAAAAATTTACATTCAACCAGTAGGAAACAGTATGTAAAGTGATAAGTAAATATAAAATACACACGTAGTAAAAATCAAAGCAATTTAGGTGGAGTGGAGCAGGAGCTACTAGGATAATTAGCAAAGGACTTTTATACAAGGTAGAAGTAGAGTTGAGCTTTAAGAGGAGATAGAGGTCCCAAGAGTGGGAGAGGTAAAGAAGAAGAACATTTCATGAATGCGTGGAAGACCGTCCCGGTCAGGTCACAGAGAAGTAAATGTCATTTAGTGTATGGGGAATGGTAAATGGGACAATTTAACTAGACTGTGTGAGAGCGAATAAATGGAGATTCAGTCTGGAAAGATAAGTTGGTGGAAAATAATGCCTTAAATGTGGAAAAGGGAATTTGTATCTTAAACTAGACAGGTATATAACACTCAAATTACCTACGTGATAGGGTTGTGCTGAAGAAAGTGGCTTGTATACCAAAGAATTTTTTGTGAATGTTAGTTTTGAGCAATAGTATTAGTAGCAAACCACATGATTTTAAGATTTTTTTTAAACTAAGTAGGTCCTGAGTTCCTACCTTATATCCACTAAATATATCTATTAAGCTCCTACCAAGAACAAGGCATTGAATTGAGCATTGAGAAAACACATACCTTCAAGGAGCTGTGTTTTGAAGAGGATGGGTTTTTCTCTATGCCTCTGGCTTTCTGTGTATAGTATATGGATATGTGTACATACATATGCATATACACATACACACAAATATACACATGTGTGTGCATGCCAGTGCTTCTCAAATTTTTTTATAGGATACTAAAGGATAAATTACAGAATTATTAGAGTTTCAAGAATTAGGCATGCATAGTTTGTCAATAAAAGTCATTTTTGTTAACTCCTTTGCAAGTTCAAGGTCTGATGAATTTTGATGTCAATACTTCCATGTAATAGGCAGGTTTCATTTATTTTGTAAATACTTTTTATAGTGTGTATGCTAGCTAGGTAAAATTTATATAAGCAAATTTATTTATAAATTTTATCTATGAAACTCATGGCATACACTCTGAGAAACACTGATATACACAGATGCTCAAAAACAAGATAATTTGAGGAGGAAGAGAGACTTAAAAATGGGTATATGTAGGACTAGGTAAGAGATGGGACTTAGCAATGTCTCGTAGAGAAGATGGTACCTAAGCTCAGCATTGAAAAAAGATAAGGATTCATAAGATAAATTCCTTTCTCTTGGCAATAATTGTCTGCTGAAATATATAACACTTCTACTACTGTACTTCTCCAGTGATGATGATACTGATCATTATAATAAATTACTAGAATTTATAAAGTGCCTACTATGTACCAGATACTATGCTAAGCACTTTATAAATATTATCTCATTTGAACTTCACAACAATCCTGAAAGGTAGGTGCTATTATCGATATACAGCTAAGGAAGTTAAGGTAAACAGACCTTAAGCAACTTGTGTAATATCACACAACCAGTAATTGTCCAGATTTTAACTCAAATCTTCCTCATTCTAGGCAAAGTGCTCTATCTACTATATCACCTAGCCTATAATTCAGAGGTGTTTCATATTTTCAGAGTATGTTAATACTACCATACTTAATCTTGTATCCAACATTAGCATTTGGATTAGGATTTTGGAAAGTCTGGAACATCAATCGAAGACTTCAATTTTTTTTAATGTCTTGAAATTCTAGGGTCCAGATAAATATTCCGTACTCCCTCCTCCAATGAAGAGTATTACATTTCTGTACTCCTTAGTAAATGTTCTTGATAAGTTGCTATGGAAAAAATGTAAAGAAGGAAAGAAGGGGGAAGGAAGGAAGAGAGGAAGCAAGAAAATAAGAGAGGGAGGAAAGAAATCATCACTTTGTATTCAATCTTTCTGAAGTTAGCTAATTGTTTCTCAGATAAAAGACAGTTCTTCAAGGGGTATGTATCTGAAGCCTTTCCAAGTTATTAGGATCTGCCAATGAATATGTGCCACTGAAAGAGCCTTTGAACATTCAAGGTCACCTCCATACCACAGTCATGTGGGACCGCAAAAGAGGAACTGAAACTTATAGTACAATGCAGTGGAAAGTATTCTAGAAGGAGAGACAGAGAGAAGACCTGGATTCTAGGTCCAGAACTACTAATACTACTTACCTTCTTGCCTTGGGCAAGTCAGTTAGCCTCTGTGGGGCTTCATCTTTCTTATCAGTGAAAAAAAAAGATGTTGGATAAGGTATATGTATGTATGTATAACTCTCATTTGCATATACATATGTGTATATATGCATGTCTATATATGGGTGTGTATGTATGTACAGATATGGATATATATGTGTGTATGTGTGTCTCTTGCATGGGAGAAAGCTCAGGGGAGAACTGAATTTTTTTTTAAACAAGGATATATTGCTTGATTGAATACAGGGATAGAGGAAAGTGAAGAATTATAATTTCTAGCCTGGCAGATGGGGAAAAGTAAATAATTCATCTAATTAAGAGATATCAGTAGAAGAGACATTTCACCTGGTTGCAATAACCGTAATAATCATTCCCATTATTAATTATAATTATCTGGCATATAATAAATTCACTCAAATAAACCTGGCAATCTAATAAAAAGTCTTACCACTGTCAGATGTATGTGATTACTGAATTTCAGCAAAATGCTTATGTGGAAACTATTAATGATACAAATCATAATTCTCGGGCATAAATTATTTTTTTCCATTTTTAAGGAAGAACAGGTTTACCTGTACAGGCTTCTGAAGGCTTTTAGCTTAGGTCAAATCTATCATGCAAAATTTTTCAACCTTTCTTTGCCCATTCAAAGCAATTAATTGAGCCATTCACTGAACAAGGTGTTATGGATACAATAAAGAAATCAGGTGGTCCTGTACCCAGGAAGTTAAAAATCTAACATAGGAACTTACATATATTACCTTAATTCATCATCTGAAATTTAAAAAAACATCTACTTAAACTTGGGAACCGAATAGTTACCACCAGATTGGCTGTAAGATAATAAATTTTTTGACCACAGAAAGTCATGATAATTGTAATAGTGCTTTCAGGTTTAAAAAGTACTTTCTAAATATCTCATTTGATTTTCACAACAACCTTGTGAGGTTGATCCTGTTGTTATCCTTATTTAAAAGGTGATAAAACTAAGGCAAAAAGAGATTAACTTTCACAGAGTAACATTGCTACTAAATACTGGGATTCTATTTGAAACGAGCTCTTCATCATTCCATGTCCAGCACTTTATGTACTGTACCACCTAGCTGCCTCAAGACCTACACTAAGTCACAGAGAAATTGCAGTCTGTATTGGCAGAGAAGAGTAATCACACTGTTGAAATAACCGGTCAGGAAAGTTTTAGATCATAATGTAAGGGGGAAACAAATATAGATACAATTCTCCTTGTGGAAGAGACTGAGAAGCCTGCTTTCCTGCTTCCAACAAGGTTTAACAATATGTAGTAGAAGAGCCTTGGAGAAACTCAGGACATACATGGGCATTCCACTCATGGTTTTGGTCTCCAAAACACATGATCAAGATATTCCTTAACTGGCTATGGAACCAGAACTGAGATGCATCCAAAAAGTTACTAGTCAACTACAAAAAATAGTTTTCCTGTAAACTTTGCTCAGACTTGCTGATGTGGAAGAAGAAGAAGGAGCTACTTAGGGTCTCCAGATGAGTTACATGCCTAGGGCCCTCTTTCAACTGGAGCTAGCATGAAACTGACATTAGCTTATTTATTACTACTGTCTTGTGTCCATTCCTTCTTGCTTGTAAGTGAGGAGGATTGAAGATGGCTATGACCTTGTGAACTTCTAAAAGCCAGGAGAATAAGCCACAGGAATCCCAAGAGAAGAATCTCTTTCTGATTTAGTGACCAGTCAGGCTAGAATGACTTAGTGCTAGACGAACCATGAACACATCTAGCAGCTATATCATATTTAGAAACGAATTTAGAATGGGGAAAAAAATATGTAGAGCTTGAATTAAATTGAAGCCCATTCTTCTCAGGGACTGGTGTGGTATAAAGGAGATTGTATCACCCAGATCTTGGGAAGTAGGGGAATGTTTAAATTTTTAATAAATCAATTAATGTTCCATTCCTCTAATGTAGTCCTGCCTGACTATAGTATGGAAGTGACCTTTGGTTTTCAAAAGCTTTATCAGTGGGACACATGCATTGGCAGATCCTAACAACTTGGAAAGGCTTCAAATACACAGCTCATGAAGAACTATATCTTTTGCCTGAGAAGCAATCAACTAACCTCAGAGAGATTGCATTTAAAGTAATGCTTTCTTTGTTTCTTTCTTTTCCTTCCTTCCTTCCTTCCTTCCTTCCTTCCTTCCTTCCTTCCTTCCTTCCTTCCTTCCTTCCTTCCTTCCTTCCTTCCTTCCTTCTTTCCTTCCTTCCTCTGTTTTTCTTCTTTCTTCCTTTGTTTTTCTTCCTTCCTTCCTTCCTTCCTTCCTTCCTTCCTTCCTTCCTTCCTTCCTTCCTTCCTTCCTTCCCTCCATTTTTATTGTATTCAGATTCCACCAGTTTTTTCTCTGGATATGGATAACATTTTCCATTATGAATCTTTTGGAATTGCTTTGGATTATTGCATTACTGAGAAGAGTTAAGTTGACCAGACAGTGCTGTCATTATTGTGTTCAATGTTCTCTCGGTTTTGTTCACTTTACTTTACATCAGTTCAAGTCTTTCTGAAATTTGCCTGCTCATCAACTCTTGTAGAACAACAGCATTTCATGACATTAATATACCACAATTTATTTAGCCACTTCCCAGTGGATGGGCATCCCTTCAATTTCCAATTCTTTGCTACCAAGAATAGAACTACTATAAATATTTTTGTACATATAGGCTGTTTTTCCTTTTTTCTGATCTCTTTGGGACACAGATGTAGTATTGGTATTGCTGGGTCAAATTGGAATATGCGCAGTTTGGTTGCCCTTTGGGCATGTTTCCAAATTGTTCCCCAGAATGCTGGATCATTTCACAATTCTACCAATAGTGCAATTGTGTCCCAATTTTCCCACATCTTCTTAAATATTTATCAAAATAAAAGTAACATTTGAAAAAAATTTAAATCTAAGTAAATAAATTAAAATGATATTGTTGAGGGCCAGAATTGTGACCTCATATCTTTATGAGCCAGCACACTGTATTATACCTCACAGGAACTTAATAAAAGATTGTTGAATTGGAGTGAATTGAGGTAGACTGAGACAATAATTACGATAAATAAATTAGGCAAAGTCCAAATACTTTGGAACTAGTTGTTGTAAAGGTGTATTTCAAATAGTGTTTTCATCTTGCTATGGGGCAGGGTTATTTTTAGAAATCTACTGAATAAATATGGGCATGATAGGAGCACAGGTAGACAGAGATATATATTAGCTGTAGAAAAGTAGTGTCCTTTGCACAATGCTGAATGCCATAGAAATAATAGATATTCTTGATAAAATGTATAAGCAAGGAAGGAAATGACACATACTCAGCACAACAAACTTAAAAAAAAAATCCCCAGGTTATAGGAATGTTTGACAAGGGGTACTTAGCGAAATAAATAAGGAAATAGCTAGTGCATAGAGGCCTTAGGTTTCAGTTTGCTAAAAGCTTCATGGTGATTTCTTTATACTTAAGCAGTATGATGTTGAATTATTTCTTATTTATACTACCTGTGTGGATTGTGCTCTTTTAAAATGCTATGTAAAGAAACAGCCACAAGTAGTAAGGGGACCAGCTGTCCTACCTTTCACCTAGCCTGAAATTATTTTATGTGTTTTCAGTAGCAGAATGTTATAGGAACCTGGCATCTCCAAAACTGCATGTTATATGATGGAGAAAGGCAGAAAGAGTGGGAAGAGGGAGAAGGAAAAAGAGAGGAGAGAGAAGAGGGAGGGAGAAGAAGATAAAAAAAGGAGAGAGGCAGGGAGGAGAAAGGGAAAGGTAAGTGGGAGAGGAAAAGAAAGAGAGAGGAAAGTATAAAATGGCAAGAAAAGAACAAATAAAAGATGGAGAGAGGAAACCCAAGGGGGATTGGAAGATGTGTTCTTTTTCCTGCCTTGACCTCTTTTTCTGCACACGCTATACTATTTTAGCCCATTTTCACTTTGCTGCTAGGTCACTATACATTTTAATCCTTTAACTGTTACAGAACTAGCTTCCACAAGGGCTGAGAGTTGCATTACTCAGCAAAAAAGAAGGGAAGATGTATTCAAGATGAAGCTGATTCCTGGATCTCAGTAAATTGCTTCCATCTGGATGGTAATAGGAAATATGGTTTACATGAAGTTATCCAAATCACAATTCTTTGGAAAACTAGGGTTTTATTTTGCTTTGTTTTTTTCCTGCACAAGGAAAGAGAGAAAGCAGGCCAGCTGGAACAGATAAAGGTAGATATTGAATTGTGGCGTTTACTTATCAAATAAAATTTTCAAATATTTAAATTTTGTTAGTTACTCAAAGCAGTTGGGTGAAAACCTACTGGAAGGGAAAACTATCTACTAATCTGAAGACTATCTACTGACTATAGGGTTTTGTGAAGGAAATAAGTTCTCTCTCTTTGAGAAACTTAAGTAGGTTAGATAAAATATGGTTTGACTTCTCAGAAAACAAAGAAATCTCAAGGAAACACTAGTACTTGTATCACAGACAAACTTAATGTTTAGTGGTTAAGTATCTGCTTCTAATTGAAGGGCTGCCATATGGTGGAGGATTTATACCCAATATACTTAGCCCCAGAGCTATGTATACATGTGCATACATGAGCAATGCATGATTGGTATTGATTGACCAACAATGTCTCAGAGTGAATGTAAATAGCAATTATTACTATTTTGGCCAGAAACCCTGATCATCTGCCCCTTCCAGATGGATTGTTTCTTACCTAGACTTAATTGCTGGATGGACTTGGCCTTAATCAAACTGAGACCAGGTATCAGGAGTCATCTCCAGTCATCCTGATCTATATCTTGCCACTGGACCCACGTGGTCCCAGAGGAGAAAAATCAGTCCTAGCGACTACACAGCCCTCCTTCTTAAATCCAATTCACTTACCAGTCATAGCATCACTTTAGGGATGTCATGGTCCTTTTTGAGAAAGGACAAGCAGCAACAGCAATGCAGCTCAGAACTCAAGCAATCCACCAATCACAGTCTCCCCCAATAGTAGAGATTATAGACATGATTATAGACACCTAGATCTCGACCTTTTAGTTAATTAATTCAGGGAAACCCTTTCATCCACACTTAAAGATGTCCTTCCTTTTTCTCTATCTCCTGGAATCTCAGGCTTCATTCAAGAAGCAGCTCAAAGTCTACCTTCTACAAAATGTCTTTCTCGATTTCCCTAAATGTCAATGATGTCCCTCTATGTGTCGTTATCTCTATGTGTCGTTTGTTCATAGTTGTTTGTATGTAGCTTCACCATTAAACTGTGAACAGCAATTCCTGCCCCCCTTGCCTTTCTTTGTACCACTACATTTATAACAAATACAATTTTTAGCTATTGACTGGCTAAGTGTTCTAAATCTCAAAAGTCCTCTTCACCATTTTCCAATTTCTTCTCCTTTGCTTGTCTTCTGGTTTCTCATAAGGTGACACTTATTCTTAGCCTCTACTTGTACTTGCCCTCTACTACAGGTTGATTTTATCCTTTCGTGTTTCACCTAGGAGCTTATCTTTTCTGCAGACTACAGTCTCTCAGTAATTTCACTGACTTGGATGAATTCAATTATCATCTCTATTTGGATGATTCTAAATCTCCACCTCTAGGCCTCCTTGTTTCTTCATTTCCAGTCTTACACCATCAACTCTTTGTTGGGCATCTTCACTTGATTGTCAAGCAGTATATCAAATTCAATATCTTCTCCCTAAATTAATACCTCCCCCCAAATTCCCCATTCATGTTGGAACTACTACCATCCTTTCAGACATTCAAACTTATAGCTTCAGTCATCTTCAGCTCTTTACTTTCCAATACCTTCTATATACAGTGAGTTGTCTTGTCTTATCAATTCAACTTTGAAGTTTTCCATTGTGTATATCCCTTTTTCTTCACTTGCACAATTATCACTTTAGTTCAAACCTCCATTATCTCCCACTTGGACTATTTAATGACCTCATTGTTTTGCCAGCTTCAATTCTGGCAACACCATTAATCTGACTTCAGCCAATATTTCTAGACTCATTTAACCCAATTTCCTGTAATGCACACTATATTTCAGCCAAACCTGCCAACTTGATTTTCCTTGAACATTCAACATTTTATTCCTACTACTGTGCTTCCCTATTTCATTCACTGTTCCCAACTGCAATATACTGCTTTCTCACCTCCATCCCTTACATAGCTTCATTCAAAGCTCATTTCTAGTGCCTCTTTCTACAGGAAGAATTTCCTCAATGCCCCTAAATCTTAGGGCTCATTTATTCATAAAATGACTGTGTTATTTTTCTAACTGCATCAATGTTGTATCCCTTTAATAGAATTTAAGTGCTTTGAGTCAAATGACTGTATCATTTCTGTCTCATTTCTATCGTATCCCTAGTACTTAGGAACAGCTCCTTACACATTCTTAGAACTGAGGAAAATTTTATTGAATTAAATACAATTATTCACATTGACCTTGATTACTCATGCTTAACATCTTTTCATTTACATTGTATTTTACATTAGCATTTCCTTTCTTTCTTTAAATATTTACTTTCTCAAAACACATCTCTTTAAAAAGAAATCATTTAACCTAACCTGGTGGTCTATTTTGTTTATAAAATCAAGACCAAAGCAACTGTTCCTGGCCACCTCTGCCCATGTTATCATTAATAATACATCTTAATCTATATGTCAAACCATGAGCAAATACATAGAAATCAAAAACGCTAAAGGGAAATTTCACATAGTATCTGTAAAGTTATAAATAGCAGAACTCTTCTGAGACTTCAACATTGAGTAGTCCATTATTGAAGCTTCCAATTTTTCTAAAATACTTGGAACCAAAGGAAAAATGTATACATAACAAGAAATTAAGTAAAAACAATTTTATAACTGAATTGTGAATTTGTTGTCTCATAAGAGGAAAGAAGTAACTTATACTTTTTGTACTAGCACTATTGTGAAATTAACTGCTCTTGTAATAGTTTTATGCTTACAATTCATGAGGGGAAAATCTAGGAGACTGATGTGCCTGCTTTAATTTTTATGGAGGAAAAAATAAGGAAACATTCACATAAAGATGGCTTTAAACAGTTGCATGATGAACCACACCATATGTTTCTGTCTGGACTTCTCAGAAATCCCAATCATCCAAACATTTGAACAGCTGCCACCATTTTGCAGATAATTACTACAAGATGCATTCTGTCCTTCTCTATGTTGATTTCTCCTTCTGTTTCCTTAAGTCCAATTGTATGTTCATCACAACCTTGCTTCTGAATATCTACTCTACTTTTTTCCTGAGTGTGTCTTTATTAAGTAAGGATCTTTTTTATGAAAAGACTATTTGATATGTTTTTGCTATAACACTAAATTAATAATCACAGCAAAAATAGAAACTGGTGTCACAGAGAACTGGACATGAGTGAACTGTCTCAACAGTTACAACATACTTACATGCTGCAGCAGCACAGGGGGTACCTACTAGCACAGCTTCTTAGGTCTGCATTTCTTAAAGGAAAGCAACTTTTGAGGGGTCAACATTGTTCGTAATCACATATTTCAAGAGAGAAAATAAAAGCAGAGAAATAAAGACCAACAGAGAGGGCTTCCATCTGTCTGACCATAAGCAATACATACATCACAGAACAATAGACAGATCCAACTCTCTGACTATCATATACATACATAGTTAACACAGAGAGAAACATCAACACCTGGATTTTCAAAGCCAGGGGGCTCCTTAGTGGCTGCCTAGAGTCTTATCTAGATGTATTACATGAACATCCTTCCAAACCATAAGCCCCTATACCAGCAAGGAACTCAACACACAAAGGAGAGCCTGCTCTACAGGTTCTTAGATCTGCTTTTCTAAAAGGAAAGGCAACTTTAATCAAGTACATGTATCATTCACTTAGTTCAGGGCAAAATTCAGCATACTGAATTTCAGACAAAATACAAAGAAATAATAATAGATATGGCTTCCAACTGTCAGACATAAATAATACATGCATCATAGATAAACAGATAGATCCAACTGTCTGACCATTAGGTACATGCATAGTTACCAGAGAGAGAAGCACCAACATCTGGGTTTTCAAAGTCAGGGTACTCTTTAATGGCTACCTAGAGTCTCCTCCAACCAAATAAAAACTTCCAATCAGAAAGCCCCAGAGTAGAACCTTACTTTATATACTTTTTAGAGCCAGAGGGCATCACAACCATTGAGAACCAGTGCCTCATTAGAAAATGAGCAAAAGGTATGGGCCTTCCTACAAATCTTTCCTAATCAACCTCCCCTTAATTGGCAGGCCCATTAATGGGTGGGGAAGATTTTACCATTAAGAAGCAAAATTATATTAACAATAAGCAAAAATGCATTATCAATACAGCCCCCCAAAGCAAAACCTCACCTCAAATTATATATACCCTTTTCAGAAAGAGAGAGCATCATACTTTTGTGATCCAGTGCCTCATTAATTAACCAAAAATATGAACATTCCTCCAAAACAAGCCTTCCCTAATAAAGTTTCCCTTAATGGGCTTCACTTGAGACCTATTAATGGATGGGGAAAGATTTTTACCTCTAATATTATACACACACACACACACACACACACACACATATATACATGTATATATATTTTATATATTGAATTATAAATATATATATTATACACACACATATATGTATGCATATCTATATTATACCTCTAATATTACTAATTACCTCTAATAATTACCTCTAATTATTACCTCTAATATTATACACACACACACACATATATATATATATATACATGTATATATATTATATATATATTAAATTATAAATATATATATTATACACACACACACATATATATATGTATGCATATCTATATAGGTATAGATATATATTCTGTGTGTGTGTGTGTGTCTGTGTGTGTGTAATCTCAAAGTATTTGATCCTCACAAAAGCCCTGATGATATTCCCATTTAAAAATGACAAAACTGATGTTGAGAAAACTTAGTAATTTATAGGTAGCTAGCAAGTGCCTAAGACAGGCTGTGAGTCAAATGACTCAGTGTCCAAAAATCTATTTAGCATATTACTAAGCTGATAACATTATTGCCATATATGGTCCATGTTAGTAATTTACCTTTACCTGTCCACGGTTTGAGAATGTAGTTCCCAAGCCTGTTGCTGTATAACCTTAATGTCCTCATGGTTTTAGGATTTGGTTCTCATTTCTAATGACATGAGTCTCAGACAGACCAATATTTGTTCTTCCTCTAGGTGTTGAACTAAAGCATGTTTATTTGGTGAAACTACTCTTTGTAACCTAAAGGGTGGTGCAATGGAGAGGGAGAATAAAAAATAATAAAAATTAAAAAAGGGATATGGCATCATGATACTAGGGTTCAAATCCTTGCTCCGCTTCGCCTTACTTTTATGACTATGGGCATATACCTTTACCTTTGACCCAGAGTGTTCTCATCTATAAAATAAGTGATTGGAGGCAAAATGACTCCCTCTCTTACTCATGTTAGCTGCTCTGCTCTGCCTGCTCTCTCCCAGTTCCACCTCTTTTTTTGCTGCACCTTCCTGCTCCACCCCTTTGGCAAGCTCCTACCACAATTGGCTCCATGTGACTCAAGCTGTGGGCTGGGCCAAAGCTCAAAGGAGGTCAAATGGACTGAGGGGTAGGGAAGATCTTCAAATTCCCTTAACATTATAACTCCTTTCCACTCCCCTACCTTTTTCTGCTTTTAAAATAATTCGTTGACAGAAAATACATTCTTATCACCCTGTGTTAGACGCTTTTCATCCTTTTCAAAGATCCAGTTAAGCTATAATCCAAGAATCCAGATATATTTGTCAGACACTGTCCGGCCTAACTGCCGTGGGCTACCAGGTCATCTTACCTATACCAGGTCTTTGGTGATCAGCCAGATAAACTTATGGGAGAAGAGACCTCCAGAGTGAAGCAGGGGTGTAGGCTTTATTACTGATACAGGCTACATGTTGACATGCAGGAAGAGTTCTCCCCATGGGAGCCTTCTTCTGCCTCCCGAGGAGAAAGGAAAACCCCCCTTCTCAGGCTTTCCTGTCCCCAGTTAAGTTCTCCCAACTGCATGGTTCGCTTGTGGACTGCGTGCTCTCAGCCCCTTAGCCAATTAACAAAACCTGCTCAGACCACGGACCAGCCTCAATGCTGGGATGCTCTCCCCAGCAAGTTCCCACTGAGAAGAGGTGGAAAACAAGATAACTCGTGTCTCACTCCTTAATTCCCTGGTGTTCTCTGGGGGTCCTCATGAGAGCTCAGCAGTTAAGCCCTCACCTTTACCTGCCCGGAGACCGTTCACGTGAGAACTGAGCTTGTGCCTTAACAAGACACCATCTTACAAGACAAATGCTCACCTTCCAAATCAACTTTATCCTTCAACAGACATCAGTGCCTTTCATTGGCATGACAATGTCTGTGGCCTTATTGTCTAGTTGGTTTTTCTTGCTTTTTTTTACCCAAGCCTTTCTAATTTTAGTCAACTTTGTCTAGATTCTTTCTCTTAGTATCATTTATGGTTAGCTGAATCAACAAAAGTGGTAGTTCACTATTTTAGCAAAACTTGGAACATTCTTTATTTTAACTAGGATTCCTATTCCAGTGTTGTAGGAGCATTATTAACACAGGTTAGGCTAACTTTTTACTCAAAAGGTAAGGAAGCTATCCTCAAGATTTAATTTGTCCCAAGGCTAAAGTTCCAGCAATTGCCAAGATGTCCTGGTCACCTTTATAGAAAGGTGTAGTCAGTTCACTTCTCAGATTGGACATGTACTTCTAACAGGCATACTTCTATAACAAAAGCAAAGGCAGGGCAGGGCATTTAACTGTTTTGATCTTCATACACCCCTCACTTAAAGAGTTCTAATGAGAATGATTGTGTTCCTTCCCTAGGTAATCCTTCCCATTTCTGCACAGCTCCTATGTAAGAGTATTTCCCTTTTCATCCTTGTTATCTTCTTTAGGATATGCTTCACTTTCTCTAATTCTTTCTTCAAAAGGAGTTTTTAAGCAGGAGATAATGATTTACATTTATTTAAGTGAAAGTATATGTCTCTTTTAAAAAAAATCTGTTGATTAATAATGCTTACACTTTTAAATTTCATGTTGACTTTTGAAGTGAACAGTTTCCAAGTGAGAAGAGAGTTAGGGCAGGGAAAAAAACGTAGATAAATTGCTTTTGGAAGCTTACGATAGCATGGCAAAATTCAAAATATTTCAGGCATATATGAGATGTATTGAGTTTACTTGGGTGGACTGTAGACTGAAATTAAAATATAGACTCCTACTATGGTTATAGAGATTCTTCAATCATTTCTGCATAGGAAACTGACAATAACAAAGTTCTGACAGGAATAATATACACAAAAACCATTCAATATGATGTAGAAATGTGTAGTGCATTCATTGTCTTTTATATATTAATGTTCTAATGTGAAGTAGAGAGGGAAATAAGTATTCACATAGTACCTACTATACAACAGATGCTGTGCTAGGTACTTTTTATAAATATTATGTTATTTTATCCTAACATGTCTGTTAGGTAGGTGTTATTATTATCCCCATTTTACAGTTGAGGAAACTGAGACAAATCAAAGGTTAAGTGACATCCAGAGTCATACATCTAGTAAATTCTGAAGCTAGTTTGGACTCAAGGCTTCCTGACTCCAGGCCCACTGTGCTGTCCACCACACTACCTGATGTCTAAAAGGTCTGACCAAAAAAGCTAAAAAGTACACTAGACATAGCCCTAATCAGGAAATCTAATAAAAAACAACAAATCAGTTAATTTTTCACACAGACAGAGAGTTCTAAAGACACTGAGAACAAGTCTAGTAGTAATACCATGAAGAAGACACTTTGGTTCAGAGATTGAACTAAAGTGTGCCCATTCTTGTGGTTATACAGCAGGGCAATATGTAATCCTGGTTCCTAGTCTATGTAGTCATTGACTGAGAAGCAAACACAGAAGCACTGCAAGGTTGCACATACCCAGATGGAACTATCCCTGAGATCCTGGGAAAAGAGAAAAAACTAAATACCCTAAGAAAAAAGCAGGACCCAAGAGCACCCAGCCAAACGAGGCCCCACATCCCCTACAGAATTGTGCAGAGCCTGCCCCTATCACAAAATGAAGTCAGAAAGTAAGGCCAGAAGATTGAGAAAATAAATAGACATCATAAAAACTTATTCTGGCAACTGGAATGTTCAAGATATAAAACAAGAGGAAAAGAGTGACTTGAGAACATTGAGAATCCAAAACTCAAAGATAAACATGGCTTATGAACAAGTTTAACTAGAATTTCTTGTAGTGATAGACAGACAACACATAGCTAGCCAGACAGATAGATAGACAGAGAGATGAATGGAGAGATATTTTTAAGTGAAATGAGAGTGATTGAGGAACCAATTAGAAAGGAAATGAGAATGGTAGGGCAAAAATATGAAAAGAAATGAGAACCATGGAAAAATAATTGGACGAGAATTAACAATTTGGCATCAGAATTACAAAGTCAGAATGTATCAAATAGAAGTTCATGACTATATGAGACACTAGAAAATATTAAAAGAAAGGTAAAAGACTGAAAAAAGAAATAGAAGAATATATTAAGTATCTCATGTCAAAAATAACGGACTTGTAAAACAGATCAAGGATAATAATTTAAAAATCAATTGGCCACCTGAAAGTCATGACCAAAAAAAACAAACAAAAGCCAACCTGGATATCATGTTTCATGAAATTATAAGGAAAATTACTCATAGATGTTAGGGCAACACAAAAATAGAAAAAAGTACAGCAATCACCTTCTGAAGAAAAACAAAACAAAATAAAAATCAAACAATCCAAAAGAAAAGTCCTAGGAATAATTGTTTATGCAAAATCAAGAATATATACATATGTTTTATATAGATACATATATGTATGTATGCACGTACATGCATATTTATGTGTATAGATACATATGTGTATGAATATATACAAATATGTGTCTCTATGGGAATAAGTGATATGAGTATATATGTATGTACATGCAAATATACACACACACACATACATATATGTATATTTGTATATGTGTGGATATCCAGTGTCAGAATTTATTTTGTCAGTCATTGAAGGTGAGAGGGAGGAAAGGATTTACTTAATTTGGAAAAAAATAAAATTAAGTTAAAAATAAGACTATAGATTGAAAGCAACTAAGATTAAGATGGAAACAGTAAACCAGGAAAACAGATCTTGGCAGTGAGTTTCTTCAGTAAAGGTCTTATTTTTAAGAAATGTAGGGAGCTGATTCAAATGATAAATGCTAAAAGGATGTGAAGAAAAAGTTTCAGTGGAAGAAATCTAAGCTATGAATAGCCATATGAAAAAAATGCTCCAAATCACTAATAATTAGAGAAATGAAAACTAAGCAACTCCGAGGTTCTACAACTCCTCAGAATGGTAAAGTTGACAACAAAGAAAATGAGAAATGCTTAAGGGGCTAGGGAAAGACAAAAACATTAATGCATTCTGTAGCTAGGTGACACGATGATCAGAAAAACCACTGAACCTGGAGTCAGGAAGACCTGAGCTGAAATCCAGCCTCAGTCACTTATTTCCTAGCTCTGTGACCTTGGGCAAGTCACTTAACCTCTCTGTTTCAATTTTCTGCACAGTAAAATCAGGTTAAAATAGCACCTACCTCACAGGGTAGGGATCTGATGAGACAGTATTTGTAAAATGCTTAGCACAGTGCCTGGCCCACAATAATGGCTGCATCCACTCTATTACTCCCATTAAGATAAGATGATCAATTTTCTTATAATATCCCATCCTCCCAGGAGAATTTGCTTAAGTGAACAGAATGAGAGTCTGGAAAAGACACAATGAATATGATCAGTTTTTACAATCACAGGCTTGGAGCTGTTTAAAGCACAAGGTATAGTTAACAAGGTCTGATTCATCGCTCTGCAGTTTATTTTCTTTCATCCAACAATGACAGGGCTCAATTTTTCCTTGATTGAGAGCTTAAGGTTTTTTACTCCCTCTATGGCTCTCTGAACTTACAAATAATCATCTTCTGCACCATTGCCTATAGCAGATTATTATAAGAAGTGTTCAGAAATAGAGTCAATTGTAAGCTTCCTAGTCATTACTGTCTATTAGTGGTTGGGCTTCATGCCCAAACAAGTAAAGTAATATTTAGCCTCAAAGAAGATGGTGACTTAGTAGAAACTATATAGTATGCATGCTTTTTATCTGACAGAGAGAAGAAAGAGGAGAGAGAAAGAGAGAGAGAGAGAGAGGGAGAGAGAGAGAGAGAGAGAGAGAGAGAGAGAGAGAGAGAGGGAGAGAGAGCTGCATCATAATAGGTCCCACTGGATTTCAGGTCTGATTCAGTTCAGTTAAACATATTGCTAAATGCCAATTACATGTAATGGAACCTGATAGTCATTGGCTGATCCAAAAATGACCAAATCATTGTACTTATCCTCAAGAAAGTTATAAATCTACTCTATTCCAATAGCTACCAAATAAAAAAATTGTACAAATAAACACAAAACAAATTAGAAATGTCAATTCTAGAAGAAGAGAGGAATAGTGAATAAAGAAGGAGCCTTGGAACCAGAAAAACCTGGATTCAAGTCTTGTATCAAACAAATACTATCTGTGTGATCCAAGGTGAGTCACTTAACCTGTCAATGGTGTAGGCTACTCTCTAAGACTGTAAGTAGTACAGTACTGGCATAAATCTGTAGAGTGAGTTCTCTCAACCAGGAGCCTAAACCAATGAAATCAAAGGTCCACTTCCTAGTCCCTCCTATTCCTATAAATAGATATCAGAATTACACAGTATTATAAGGAATCAAAGGAAGGAAAATCACTTAAAACTAAAAGGATCAAAAAGTGTTTCTTGGAAGTGATGCCTGAGCAGAACCAGGACTTAGGAGAACAGGAAGAATGTCACCTGACAAAGAAAGGGTTCAATGAGCTCAGATTTTGTGTGCGTGTGTGTGTGTGTGTGTGTGTGTGTGTGTGTGTAGGTTTGTATCCTGAAGATATTCAAAGAAATGAAAAATACCTATTGGTATAAAAATATTTATAGCAGATATTTTTGGCAAAGAATTAGAATTGAAGGGATGCAAAATACAAAAACCAATCTGTTCCAACATTCAAGAAGCCTGCCTTCTACTGGAAGGAAGCGAGGTAAACGCAGATTAATAAAAACAAAATAACCAAAAACTAATTTTTGTGAGAGAAGAGAGAGGTTATTGAAGGGATTCACAAAAGACCTCATATGAGAAATGATATTTGAACTAAATCTTAAGGGAGTTAGGGGTTCAGAAAAGTTGGGAAGAGAGAATGTTCCAAGTTCTAGGAACAGCTTGTACAAAGGTATAAAATTAGGAAATTCAACTTTGATATGGAAGACCTAAAGCAGGAAATTTTGTCTATAATGTGGAGTCCGTCAATAAATATACATTAAGAGCTTACTACATGCCAGGCATTGTGCTAAGAACTGCCATTATGTACAAAAGGTAAAATACAGTCTTGATCTCAAGGAGTTAACAGTCTAATGAGAAAGAGAAGAAGCAACAACTATGTACAAATAAGCCATATCTATCTGGAAAGATAAGATTGGAGCCAGGTTGTGAAAGAGTTTCCTTGAGGCAATCAGGAGCTTCTGAATATTCTTGAGGGAAGAGACTATGGCGGGGCAAACCTTACTTTTAGAAAATCATTTTGTCAACTACAGAGAACTGATTAGATAAGGAGTTGGAAGCAGGAATACCAACTAGAAAGTTATTATAATACTGCATTAAAGAGGTGATAAGGGCCTGAATCAGGATGGTTCTGTGAATCGAGGGAGAAAGAAAGGTGTAAATAACATTATTCAAAAAGTAATAATAATCCTGTTATATAGTGAGTTTTGTCACACATTGAACATATGAACTAACAGAAAAAAGGATAATAATTGCAATCTTGTAAATTTAGGTGAATGAAGGAAGATTGATAAATAAATACCTTAATAAGAGTAGATTAAAGGAGAATGAAAATATATTTGATTTCATAAATACTTCAGTTTGAAATGCCTATGGGAAACTGAGGGATAGATTTCAAGGAAACAGTTTGAAACATGTGCCTGGAGCTGTGGAGAGAGGTGGAGGCCATTCACGTAGATTTGGGAATCATCTACATAGAGATAATAGTTGAACCCAAGGGAACTGATGAGATTACCATCTAAGAGATTAACCTCTTAAATTAATTCAGAAGTCTACTTTTGGTGTTAATGAACTAGAAAACAGGAAGAGATCGAGGAATGGTAAGTGAAAATGAAAATGAAGAGCAGGTCCTTAAAAGTGAGACAAAAGTAAATGGAAAGTGCACAATTAATAAAACTTTAAAGGAATAAAAAATACTTTAATAACTAGAGGAATACCAATTGCTCATTGATGAACTATTGATATAAAACAATGACCTTGTTGATAAAAATTACACAGCAACCTAGATTAATTTTAACATTTAATCCTATATACTAAGAGGATAAGAGTCAAACAGAATAATAAGTTTGTTTAGAGCAATTAAAAAAGGTCTAGACTCTCTAGGGAAATAATGAAAATAAAAAGTAAGACTGACAGGTGAATATGCTCTTAGATATCAAAGTATGCTAAAAGGCAATAAACATCAGAACTGTGGCTTCAGAAACTTAAAAAGAGATCAATGAAATAGATGAGATAAGGAAGAAGAGAGGGGGAAAAGGTAGAATTCATTTACCCAGTGTTCAGTAAATTACAGAGCATAAATTTCTTTTCTATGTTCCACTATATACCATAAAATGCTCAAATTGTGAAAACAGGAATTCTTGAAGGAGAGTTTGATGATCTAAAATCCCTTCGTAAAATCAGTCATCATCAATCTCTTCACTTACACATCACTCTCTTTCCCCTATTATATCCATTCTGTTGTTGTCTTGTCAATTTTACCTCCAAATCATTCTGAAAATTGTCCTCTTCATTCAGTCATTTAGCCACCACCTTAGTCCAAATAGTCTCACTTTTCCCTTGGACTACTAGAAGGACCTTCTTTCTAACTGTTGGAGACATGGACTGGGCACTGCACTTTGTGTCAGGTAAACCTGAGTTTAAATACTTCCTTAGACACTTACTTATGAGCTATAAGATCTTGGATAGTTTCTTAATCTTTCTCAGATAACAGCTTCTTATTTGAAAAGTTAGGGAGCTGCCAACATTGGCTTCAGAGGTCCCTTTATGCTCTAAATCTATGAAATTATAATTCTCATCAGTCCAGTCCCTCTTTTCTCCATTCCATTTTCTAAACAGTTATAGAAATAAACTTCTTGAGACACAGGTATGACCATGGCATTCCCCTAATGAAAAACTTTGCAAGGCTCCCAATTTTCTGTAGAATAAAATTCAATTGTCTGACCTTTAAGACTTTTTATCATCTAGATTCTACCTATCTTTCTAGACTTATTCCGTATTAACCTCCCCCTTAAAACCTGTCTGGCAGCCAAAATGGACTAGTAGCTAATCCTCCACCTCAAGACTCTTACCTCCATTTTATTGCATAAATTATTCTTCATGCTTAGGATTCACTGTCTCTTTAACCTTATCTCTCACAATCCTTAGTGGTTCAAGGAATACTTCAGATAGTACCTGCCAAGAAGCTGTCACTGATATTCCCCACCCCACCCAATAATTAATTTTCTTGTCTTATTTTTTTCTTACACTTAATTGTCTATATGTCCTTTCTACCCATTATATTCCTGATACTTAGCATAGTGTCCAGTATATGAGGGAGAGGGTGAAGGACCTGCATGGGAACATGGTATTGAAGCATGGAAAGTCAGAAACACAAACTGGAGAGGAATGAAGGTTGAGCAACCTGTTCCACTCCCCAGAATGGAAACCCCAGAAACAATTCATTAATGGGAGAAAAAGACCAGAATGGTAGAGAGATGTTCTTGGGTGAAGAAGCCTTACAGTCTTAAGAAGATTCCTGGGTGATAGTACAGCTAACATATAATATTGAATTCTGCCAAGTCAGAACCATTAGTTTCCTTCAAACAATACTTTGAATGAAGAGCAAACTGCTTATTTTTATAATTATTTATAGTGATAATAACACATATAGATCTTCAAGATTTTCCAAGTGTTTTACATATATTCTCTCATTTAGTTTGGGAACCAAAGTCTGGGTATTCAGATAATTTTTTAAAAAATAAATTGATTCTCTATTTTTGAAAAGGGTTGAATTAAATGGACTGCTAGCATACTATAATTTTTCTTAATTTATCCCCTTTTCTCATTTCTTTCTCAAAACGAATTTTTTATATATATATATATATATATATATATGTATGTATCAAGTGCTAAAGTTGTTATCCTTTCCCCCAAGCAATAAAGATTTCCAAATTGCATCCAGCCACAAAAAGGGATTTGGATATAGAGATGCCTGCTAAATTTCCATTTAGCCCAAAATGAAGGCTTAGTGTCATATGACTCAATGGTACCAACTCATGCAGCACTAGTGAAATCAATCAGCTTTAAAATCGCATTTCACATTTTAAAAGGTATTTGATAGGTTCCAATGCTGATGGAGTATGTGTGTGGGCTTCAATATTGGTTTAAAATAAAGATAAACCGTTACATTTAACAGTACATTTATCTGTCAATAGTCCATTTTCAGAGCACAAACTGAAATTCCATTAATATTGCTGCTTAAACTGCTTACCCATATGGTATAGAACTTCGCGAAATGGAAACAGCGCATGCTAACAATGGACAGAATAAGACTAAAGGAAATCATATTCTTCCTAATAACATTGGACTTGAAGTATTCTTATGTATAGACTTTGTCTTTTAGACTAATACCCCACAATCGTCACCCTTAATACAGAGATAATTTTGCTGGCATCATTTTTATATAAGGGTAAATTATTATATTTTATTAAACTATTATTTTTAAAATTTCTACATCATCTAACATGATGTCTAATAACCAGAGTATATATGATTATCACCTTTAATTCATAAAATAAAATATAGACAAATTGAAGAAACCAACATAAAATATTAATTTCTGGCATTGCTGAGAAAATCTTGCTCTGAGAGAATGTAGGTAAGGTAAGGCAATGCTCAGGTTCAAGCATTATTCATCTTGTAGAACTCACAAATTCAACTCTAAAGCATTTGCTGTCATCTGTATATAACTTCACTTTGCTGAAAAGCAATGAAGAAATTTTTTTTTTATGAAGTAGCCTTATAATCATAAATGACACATATAGCATTTTAAAGTTTGAAGAATACTTTTTACATTATCTTTAGTTTCCCCCAAATAACACTGAAAGAGTCATATGACAGCTAACAACAGCCCCATTTTTTAGATAACAAATCTGAGGTTAAGAGAGATTAAGGGTCTTGACTGGGATTACATCCCGAGATGAAGCGTCAGAGTTGGGAGTTATAAGGTAGTTGTTTCTGTCTCCAGGTCCAGAATACTAGCCATTCCACTATGCGTGTTAGTAATATTTTTAGGAATAGCAAGGAGATTAGATAAGCCCTTGCTGGTTTCCTACCACCACCCTGTGTATAAATATAGCCTTAAATGAATTATCTAGTTTCAAACTTAGTAACTAAATGATTCATTCTATAATTGTGTGCTGTTTTTGTCATTAATATACTTTAGTACTATCATAGGGATAATTGATTAACACTTAAGGAACACCAAGGGTTATCTGGCACTGCTTTCTTACTTTACAAGAGAGGAAATTGATCCCTAATGAGGTTACTTGCCCTAGTGTTATTCAAGTCCCAGCTTTTCTCTCTGAATGTTAGTGCCTTCCCTCTATTGATGACCTCTAATTTATTCTGAATATATCTTGTTTGTGTGTATTTGTTTTGATATTGTATTACCCCTCGATGTACTATGAGCTCCTTGAGGTCATGGAGTGTTTTTTATTTTCCCCTAGTACTTAGCACAGTGCCTGGCACATAGTAAGTACTATTACTTATAAACTGATTGATTATTCACACTTATAAAGACAGAAGGTGACTTTTATGGATGAGAGGCATCGTGGTAGACTAGAAAGAATACAGGATTTTTGATAATGAAATTTGAACTTATTTCCCACTTTTGCCATTTGATAACTATTTAAATGTAAGCAAAGTACATAGTTTCCCTATTCCTCAATTTCCTAATTAGTAAAATAAGAATGACCTGCCTTATAGAAACATTATGAAAAAAATAATTGTAGGAACTTTAAAGTGCTCTACAAATGACAATTGTTATTCACACAAAACCACAACATAGCAGTACTTCCAGGACTAATCAAATAATACTTTATATTTGTTTATGTCATCTAAGCATATATATCAGCTCACATTTTTTCAATATTTCAAGTTATATAAACTAATAAATGTATTATTGACATAGAAATACAAGCTATAATAATAAAATATTCTGTAGATATTTGTCTTTAAAATGAACCTATTTTATTATGTACAGATTTTAGGCATAATTAGATTAATTTTATGTAGATAAACCTAAATGCTATCTAACCAGCTGACTGACTTCACAACTGCTTGTACTCAAGGCAGTGTAAATAGATAAAGTGTGGACTTGGATTCATGTGATACTCCCACACTTATGAATATATATGCTCTTGGGCCAGTCACAACTTCAGTGAATACCATTTTCTAATCTATCAAATGATTTCTAAGATCCTTTCCCGTTATAAATCTATGGCCCTAAGTAAGATTTAAAAAAATATTTTGTTCTTGTTAATATCCTAGCTATGCATTCATGTCACACTTAAAGTAACATTAAAGGAAATTATTTTAAATCCTGTTTGGCATAGATTTCTATTTTCAAATATATTTGTAATAACAGCTGGCAATTATGGCACTATTACTCTTTAAATAATATAAGCTTACAAAAATGTGATTTAAAAATTATTCTATAGGGGCATTAAAATAATAGCTTCAAATACAACTTTCAATCTTTTTAAAAAAATATTTCATTCTGGGAGAAGCCAAGATGGCGGAGTAGAAAGATTCACATATGCTAGCTCCGAACTCACAACCCATAAATTTCCTGTAAAAAGAACTCCCCACAAATTCTGGAGCAGTAGAAGCCATGCAGCAACAGAGTGGAGGACGCTTCCATTCCAGAGAGCTCTGAAAAACTGACACCAAAGGTCTGTCACTCACCAGACAGTGGAGCCCAGCCCTGCCCTGGTCACTCGGCCTGAGAGGAGCAAATCCGAGCAGGCTACAGGGACAGAAACTCTGGCGGCCACGAAGGTCCCTCCACCCACAGGCACACAGGTCAGTGAGAGAGACTTCTGGGGTGGACAAGAGGGGAGTGGGGTGTCTCCATAACTTGGGCTCCCTTGGGAGGCAGTGGCAGAGGCAGCAGCGGCCAGGAGCTCCCGGGGCGGACAGAACCTCAGATCCATTACTGAAGGTCTCTGCATAAAGCCCCTGAGGGAACTGAGCCTGGGAGGCGGCCCTGCCCCCACCTGAGAACCTGAATTTAATCTTACCCTGAATAGCAGCCCCGCCTGCCACTGAAAGTCCTGAGGCTGGGGAGCAGCATTTGAATCTCAGACCCCAAGCTCTAGCTAGGTGGATCTAGGTGGGGGTGGAGAGGAATCTCATAAGTCAAGTAACTGGCTGGGAAAATGCCCAGAAAAGGGAAAAAAAAATAAGACCATAGAAGGGTACTTTCTTGGTGAACAGATGTTTCCTCCTTTCCTTTCTGATGAGGAAGAACAATGCTTACCATCAGGGAAAGACATAGAATCCAAGGCCTCTGTATCCCAAACATTCAAAATAGATATCCAATGAGCTCAGGCCATGGAAGAGCTCAAAAAGGATTTTGAAAATCAAGTTAGATGGGGGGGAGGAAAAGCTGGGAAGAAAAATGAGAGAGATGCAAGAAAAGCATGAAAAGCAGGTCAATACCTTGGTAAAGGAGACCCAAAAAATGCTGAAGAAAATAACACCTTGAAAAATAGGCTCACTCAATTAGCAAAAGAGGTTCAAAAAGCCAAAAAGGAGAACAATGCTTTCAAATGCAGAGGTAGTCAAATGGAAAAAGAGGTTCAAAAGCTCACTGAAGAAAATAGTTCTCTCAAAATTAGAATGGAACACATGGAGGCTAATGACTTTCTGAGAAACCAAGAAATCACAAAACAAAACCAAAAGAATGAAAAAATGGAAGATAATGTGAAATATCTCATTGGAAAAACAACTGACCTGCAAAATAGATCCAGGAGAAACAATTTAAAAATTATGGAACTACCTGAAAGCCAGGATCAAAACAAGAGCCTAGACATCATCTTTCATGAAATTATCAAGGAAAACTGCCCTGAGATTCTAGAACCAGAGGGCAAAATAAGCATTGAAGAAATCCATTGATCACTGCCTGAAAGAGATCCAAAAAGAGAAACTCCTAGGAACATTGTGGCCAAATTCCAGAATTCCCAGGTCAAGGAGAAAATATTGAAAGCAGCTAGAAAGAAACAATTCCAGTATTGTGGAAATACAATCAGGATAACACAAGATCTAGCAACTTCTACATTAAGGGACTGAAGGGCATGGAATAGGATATTCCAAAAGTCAAAGGAACTAGGGCTAAAACCAAGAATCACCTACTCAGCAAAACTGAGTATAATACTTGAGAGGAAAAAATGGTCTTTCAATGAAATAGAGGACTTTCAAGCATTCTTGATGAAAAGAAAATTTGACTTTCAAACACAGGAATGAGAAGAAGCATGAAAAAGTAAACAGCAAAGAGAAGTCATAAGGGACTTACCAAAGGTGAACTGTTTACATTCCTACATGGAAAGACAATATTTGTAACTCTTAAAACTTTTCAGTATCTGGGTAGTTGGTGGGACCACACACACACACACACACACACACATGTACACATGTTCACACACACACATGCACACACACACAGAGACAGAGAGCACAGAGGAAATTGAATTGGATGGGGGTCATATCTTAAAAGAAATTAAGATAAACGGTGAGAGAGAAATGTAGTGGGAAGAGAGAGGGTGAAATGGAATGGGGTAAATTATCTCTCATTCAAGAGGCAAGCAGGAGACTTTTAGTGGAGGGAAAAAGAGGAGAGCTGAGAAAAAAACATGAAGTTTGCTCTCATCACATTCAATTAAAGGAAGGAATAAAATGCACACTCATTTTGGTAGGAAAACCTATCTTAAAATACAGGAAAGTGGGGGAGAAGGAGATAAGCAGGTTGGGGGGGATGATGGAAGGGAGGGCAATGGGAGAAGGGAGCAATTTGAAGTCAACACTCAAGGAGGGACAGCATCAAAAGACAGAATAGAAACAATGGGGGGCAGGATAGGATGGAGGGAAATATAGTTAGTGTTTCACAACATGACTATTATGGAAGTCATTTGCAAAACTACACAGATATGTCCTATATTGAATTGCCTGCCTTCCCAAAGGGAATGGGTGGGGAGGGAGGGATGGGGAGAATTTGGAACTCAAAGTTTTAGGAACCACTGTTTAGTATTGTTCTTGCTACTAGGAAATAAGAAATACAGTTAATGGGGAATAGAAAGTCATCTGGCCCTACAGGAGAAAAGAGAAGATGGGGACAAGAGAAGGGAGGGATGATAGAAGAGAGGGCAGATTGGTGATAGGGGAAATTAGAATGCTCGCTATATTGGGGTGGGGGAGAGGATAAATGGGGAGAAAATTTGGAACCCAAAATTTTGTGAAAATTAATGTAAAAAGTTAAATAAATTTATGTAAAAAAATAAAAAAAAATATTTCATTCTGAACTTAAGTAAAACAAATATTTCCATAATACAGCAGAACAGGGGTTAAAAAAAGATTATTGCCCATGAAACTGCAAATCTATTATGTGCAACTTCCTACTACTTTTAAATCTATAAAAAAAAATTATCATGTAACTTTTTTTCTTCTCTCTTTTCTCCCCACGCCAGAGGGGGCTACCATTAGACACAAATGTGTATATACATGTGCACACACATGCATGTATATGTATAGATATACACACTATATATGGAAAATCATTCTAAATATATTTCTTTTTATTAGTTCTTTCTCTAAATGAAGACAGCATCTTCCTTCATATGTCCTTTGTAGAAAATTTGGATATCTATGTAATACTCAAAATGACTTAATCACTCCAAGTTTTTCTTTTTCCAAATTTTTAAAAATATTTTTATTTGAAGTTTTGAGTTCCAAATTCTATTTCTTCCTCTCTTCCTCCCTTGCTTACTGCCTCTCTGAGAGAGTAAGCAATTAGATATAGGTTACACAGATGCAATTATGCAAAGCATTTCCATATTAGTCATTTTGTACAAGAAGTCTCAAAAGAAATAAAATGAAAGAAAGTGAAAAATAGCATGCTTCAGTCTGTATTCAATCAATATCAGTTCTTTCTCTGGAGGTTGATAGTATGCTTCTTCATTAATCCTTTGGCATTGTCTTGGATCATTTTAGTGCTGAGAATAGCCAAGTCATTCACAATTCTAATTTTTTCTCATTTACTCCCCCACGCTCCCAATTCTTACCATCCTCACAAATGTTTTACTTCTGATCACAGTCTTTCCTAACATACCTTCCCTTTTATCAATCTCCCCTTGCTCTTTTGTTATCCTCATCTCTTTTTACTTCCTTATAGTGTAAGACAGATTTCTATGTCCAACTGAGTGTGAATTATTCCCTCACTGAGCCAGTTTTGATGCGAGTAAAATTTAAGCTTTGCCTGCCACCATTCCCCATCTTTCCTTTAATAATTTACCCCATTCAATCTCCCCACTCCTTCCAGTGCAATTTTCTTTCTCATCCCTTTATTTTGTTTTGGGATTTATCATTCCATCAAACCACCTTAAATCCATGCCTTCTATCTATATATACTCCTTGTAACTGCTCTTACAGTAACAAAGTTGTTGAATTATAAATATCATCTGGCCATATAGAAATATACACATGAACTTTATTGAATTTCTTATGTTTTCTTTTTCTTGTTTCTTTTGGACCTTTTTTTTTTGTTTGTCTTGAATCTTGTATTTGGAGGTCAGTTTTTTAATTCAGCTGTGGTCTTTTAATTAGAAATGCTGGAAAGTCCTCTATTTTGTTAAAGATCCATTCCCCCTTTCCCCCCAAAAAATATAGTTAATTTTGCTGGGTAGGTGATTCGTAAATCCTAACTTCTAGTACATCATATTCTAAGCACTCTGGTTCTTTTAATATGGAATCTGCCAAATGCTGTGTAATATTGACTCTGTGGTTCCATGACAATTAAATTACTTCTTTTTGGCAGCTTGCAATACTTTTCCCTTGATCCAAGAATTCTGGAATTTGGCTATAATGTTTTTATGAGTTTTCATTTTGGGATCTCTTTCAGGCAGTAATTGGTGTATTCTTTCAATTTCTATTTTGCCCACTGGTTCTAATATATAATGGCAGTTTTCTCTGATAATTTTTTGAAAGATGTCCAGGCTAGTTTGATTTATTTATTTAATCCTGGCTTTCAAGTAATCTAGTATTTCTCATATTATTTCTCCTGGATCTATTTTCTAATTCTATTGTTTCTCCAGTGAGAAATTTCACATTTTCTTCTATTTTTTTTCCTTTTTAAATTTTGGTTTCATTGTACCTTGATTTCTCATAAAGTCATTACTTTCTACTTGTTCAATTATAATTTTAAAGATTTTCCTCAGTAAGCTTTTGTACTTCGTTTTCCATTGGGTCAATTTTATTTCTTAGGGAGTTATTTTCCTTGGTAAAATTTTGTATGTCTTTTCTGATGCTATTGACTTTTTTTCATCAATCTCTTTTTTTTACCAATTTTTCTTCTACTTCACTAATTTACTTTTTTAAAAAAGTCCTTTTTAAGCTTTTCCAGGAATTCTTTTCGGGCATAAGGTCAAATTACATTTTTTTTAAAATCTTATTTAATATTTTATTTTCCCCAGTTATATGTAAAAATTTTAATTTTTTTTTCAAATTTTGAGTTCCACATTCCTTCCCTCACCTCCCCTTGAAAAAGGTAAGAAATTTGACCTAGATTACATATGTGTCAACAGAATTATATTCTCCTCAGCCCTGGAATTGTAACCAGGCTCCCTGATCCCCTGCAGCTGCAAGCTCAGCCATGCCAGTGCTCTTTCTCCCACTGGGACAGATCCAGGCATTGGCAATGCAACAGAATCCTGCCTCTGGGGCCAACAAAGGGACTGCAGTCAATCTCCTTCTGATTAATTACTTTCTTTCTCTGGACGGTGGGCTTTACTTCTGGCTTGGATGGAGGGGTGGGGCCTCCCTGTTGACTTCCCCATTTAGCCTCTGCCCTGGGGTGGGGCCTTTCTACAGGGTTGCTATGATAAGGGTGTCTTTCTGGTAGCAGGCCCTGGAGCAAAGATCTTGTTACTGGTCTGCCCCAGGGGTAGGGTTTTGCTGCTGGGTTGTTATGGAAACAGGGACTCTGCTAGCAGGCCTGGGAGGAACAATTTTGTTATCGAATTGCCTGAAGGGAGGGGCCCTGCTGCTAGGCTGCTTGGGAAGCAGTCTCTCTGCTGGTGGGCCCCAGGAAGGGGGTCTCACAGTTGTCCAGCTGCGGGACGGGCCTTCACTACCAGTCAGCAGTGGGCTCAAGCCCTTGCCGGTGACTTGTGTTTAGGGATGAGGTTGCTGGGGTGGGGCCTTGCTATGCTGTAGGACTTCTCACTTGCCCTGGGCTTGCTGGTTTATGGGAGGGCTGGGCCTCTATGGTGGATTTCCTCAGGTTTGGAGCCTTGCTGCAGGCCCCCCTGCTGTGAGGCTGGCAGCTCCTCTCATCAGGGAGACAGACCTTTCCTGCAGGCTGGTTAAAGGTATTCCTGCTCCCATATCAGTTCTGAGGCGGGTTTTCTTCAGTTGTTTGGAGGGTAATTTTGGGATGGATTCAGAGGATTCCTTCCTCACTCCACCATCTTGCCACCTCAAGTTCCAAAGTTGTTCTCAGAAAATATTATTGTTAACTTAGACAATATTCTCCTGGTTCTGAGCATTTCAGTCTTCAAGCCATCCAGGAGCAACTAGCCTTTGATCTTACAAGCAGTGTGACCATGGGAAAGTCATTTAACCTATGTGTCTATCAGTCAACTTCTTAGAATTCATCTACAAAGGCCATACCTACATCTCTCCATTTTTTCTCCTTTACATCAGTCCATCACAAGAGTGACTCTTATCTTTGCCAAGGCCAAGCCCTCTATATGTGTACTTGATCCCATCCTTCCCCATTTCTCCAACAATTTCATCCTGAGTCATTCCTACTTTAATTTTCAACCCTTTCCTATGGACTGTTTCCTTTCTTTCCTTTCTTAAACATAACTATAACCATCCTTAAGAACAAAATAAAACCCAGTAGGCCGTGCCATCTTCTCAATTATCCAATCTTTTTCTAAGACAAACTCAGAAAAAAAAAAAAAAAAAAAAACTTTGTACAATTTTCATCTTTCCCTCAACCTTTCCATCCCCCACACCTTCCTTAGTATAGAGGGCAACATCATACTCCCACTCCTTCCATCTCAAACCTAGGTGTCATTTTTAACTACTCATATCTTTCACCACTATATCAGATCCTTGCTAAGGCTTATCACTCTTACCTTGCAACATCTCTCCAATATACCCCCTTCTCTCCTCTGACACTATCACCGCTCTGGTACATGCCATCATCCCCTTAGATATGGACTACTGCATAGTCCTACTGCTGGTAGGTCTGTCTAACCTTAGTCTCTCCCCTCTCCAAGCCTTCTTCCATTCAGCCACCAAAGTGTGTTTTTTCAAGCACAGGTCTGACCTTGTCATTTCCCTACTCAGTAAAACTCTAGTGTCTCCCTATCACCTTCAGAATCCCTTCATAATGTAGCCTCTTCCTACTTTTCTAGTGTTTTAACAACTTCCTCCCCACCATGACACTGTCTCATTTGTCTTTCATGAACAAGACACTTCATTCCCTGGTTGCCTGCAATGCTTTCCGTCCTCATCTCCATCTACTAGATATGCTGGCTTCCTTTAATGACCAGCTAAAATTCCCTGTCCTATAGACTCTCTTTTCCAATCTCTTTTAATTCTAATTCATTCCTTCTGCTAATTATTTCCTATTTATCCCTTATGTAATTTTGTATATACTTGTATATTGTTTCCTCCATTAGACTGTAAAAACTGTTTGGAGGGACCGTTTTTTGCCTCTTTTTATATTCCCAGTATTTTGCACAGTGCTTGGCATATAATTGGTGCTTAATAAATGCTTATTAAATGATTGTATTCAATGCACTACTTTCTCTTCTCTCACTCTCTGACCTCATCATTTACTGAAATGTTTTTCTCTAAATTTAACAACTGTCTCTTAATTGGTAAATATAATAGCCTCTTCTCAGTTCTTATCCTTCTAAAAATATCTAGAACATTTGAGACAGTTTGACCAATCTACCCTACTGGACATTCTCTCTCTTACTCTTTTTTTTCCTGAATGTTCTCAACTGATTCCCATCCTCATTTTCTGACCACTATTTATTAGTCTCCTTTTGCTTGCTCTTTATTGAAATCATACTTCTGTAAGTATATCTCTTAATTTTCTCCAAGATCCTCTTTTCTCCTCTCCATCTACACTCTTTTTCTCTTGGTAACTCCATCAGCTTCCATGAATTGAATATCATATTTAATCACAGGATATACCTATCTATATATCTGGTTTCAGTCTTTCCTTTGAATATTAGTCCTACATCATCAATTTGCTACTGGACATTTCAAACTACATCTCTTGGATGCGTCTCGAACTCAACATAGTCTGCCAAAATGTTTTTCCTTAAGTACGAATCAGTCTTAGGCATCCTCTGTTCAATCCCATGCCCTCTTGCCTTTAGAGGAACACACACACACACACACACACACACACATACACATACACACACTCCTTTATCCATTTTTAAATCCTTTTATATTCTGACTGATCCATCATTCCACTTTCATTATTCATTGTTTGCCTTCCAGCACTCTCTGGTCCATCAAATTAAACTTTTTACTTCATGTTCCTCACATACCAAATTTGAACCCTGATCTCTGACTTTGTACTGTCCTCATAATCCTGTTCCCACTCCTAAAAGGGAAGGCATTCTTTCCCTCTCTTTTTTCAAAGTATAATTCAAGTGCAATTTGCTACACAAACCCTTTCCTGACCCTGCCTCCTCCAAATTTTATTGCCTTTCATTCCAAACTGCCTTGTTTTTAATTAAGCAGTCTTCATTTGTATTTATTTTTATATTTATTGTATATGTATATGCATGTATCTATATGAATCCATCTATACATATACACATGTGACATATATGTATATTTTCTTCCCCAAGAGATGATAAGATCCTTTTGATTAGGACTCATTTAGCACAATAACGGATATGTAGCAGACTTCAATAAACATAATTTAATTGAGTTCTAAAATAGGATTCCATCTATACCAGGGGAATTCCCATGTCAGGAATTCCCTAGAATTATAAAACCACAGATCCTCAACTATTTTATAAAAAGATTCTTATTCTAGATAGGCTACTACAAAGTTGTCTATTAATTGTATCTGACTTCTTTTACCTGCAAAAGAATAACATTTTGGGCAAGACATTTCATTTTGTTTATAACTGACAGTACTATTCACTTTCAATTATAACCTTAAAACATCTCTATGCAAAGTTCTTATTTATCTGTAGGGGTCTGAATCATAAGTGGACATCTTCAAATGTTATTTAATTACTTTCATTATTTCCCTTCTTGAACTGGGTTTTGTATATTTGGAGGAAGATGTACTGAATTTAAAAAAAAAAAAATTCATGTGATATATAACTCAAGTCCATGGGAACTATAGCATCACAGAGAAACATTGAAATTGAAGGGCTCTTAGTCACTGAAGCAGGAATTGAGAGTTTACTGGGCAGAGTGGGAAGGAACAGTTTCCATTATTTACCTTAGAATAACACAAATATTGTCCTTGTTTTTAATACCTGTGAAGAAATAAAAAAATTATTTGGCTTCTAAAAACTAAAAGTGGGCCCTTTATAAGGGGGAGACATTTTACATCAATTTCAGGAGTTTGCTGGCAAAGGAAATGTCCATTGAATTTGTGTAATGATTTCCTCCCTGATTTTCAACTTTTATGATTTACTTCTCTGTGAAGGAAAAAGAAAAGAACATGGCAATTATCTTCCCTAGTAAGTGGGTGTGAGAGTTAAGAGCAATTCAGCCTCAAACAAATGAATTGTGGTGGTTTCCTCATCCTTAAAATGAAAGGGTTTGAATTCCCCCAAAGGGCAATTGAACTGTGCATACCCTTTGATTTAGTAATACTACTTTCTGTATCCCAAAGAGATCATGGAAAAGGCAAAAGGGCATACATGTACAAAAATATTTATAACAGCTCTTTTTGTGATAACAAAATGCATATTGAGGAGATACCCATCCATTGGTGAATACGTGAAAAAGTTGTAGTATATGAATTTAATGGAATACTATTGTGCTATAAGAACTGACAAGCAGGTGGATTTGGAGGAAAAAACAAACAAACAAACAAAAACCTGGAAATACATGAAGTGATTCAAAGTGAAGTGAGTAGAACCAGGAGGACATTGGACATAGTAAGAACAACATTGTGTGATGATCAACTATGAATAGCTTTATTCTTCTCAGAAATAGAATGATCTAAGATAACTCCAAAAGAATCATGTTTGGAGGTACTATCCACATCCAGAGAAAGAACTGATGAAATCTGAATGCAGATTTCTTTATCTTTTTTTGTGTTTTTTTCCCCCATTTTGGTCTGTTTCTTCTTTCACAGAATGTCTAAAATGGAAATGTTTTACATGATTGCACATATATAACCTATTTGAAATTCTTATCTTTTTAGGTAAGGGAAGGGTGTGTGTTCATTCTTCATTGCCAAAGAAGACCATGCCATTAGAGAAATGATGACATGACTTGCCCTTGACTTTGTTTTGAGTGAGGGAGGACTGTGCAGGTCACCAGCCTCATTTCTCCTCCAGAGCCATCTGAATCCAGTGACCAGATATTCATCAGGATGACTGGAGATGACCCAGGATGAGGCAATTGGGGTTAAATGACTTGCCTAAAGTCACACAGCTAGTGAGTGTCAAATGTCTGAGGTGAGATTTGAACTCAGGTCCTCCTGACTCCTGCACTGGTGCTCTATCCATTGCACCACCTAGCTACCCCTAAAGGGAGGGTAGGGAGAGAGGAAGGAAAATAGAAACAAACAAAAAAATAAATTCATGTTAAAATTCGTTTACATGTAATTGGAAAAAAATAAAAAGCCTATTAAAAAAAAAAAAAGGCGCTTAAAGGGGAAGGTGAGAATGAGATGGTTGCACTGCCAGATCAGGGGTGAGAAAGTACCAGATCTTTGGATGCAGCCTTTTGACTGAGTCCAAGTTTTACAGAACAAATCTTTTTTTTTTTTTTTTTAAAGAAGATTTGTTCTGTAAAGTTTAAATTCAGTTAAAGTGATGTACTTGAGGACATAGTTACATATGTCCTCGAGGCTACAGGCTTCCCAACCCTGAACCAGATGATTTTGAAAGCCTCTTTTTTGCATTGAAATTCTCTGATTCTCTGATTAAGATAAAAAGAAGACACCTGCTCTACTGACAAAGCATATTTTCAAGTAAAGGGAGACTGTGTTCATTATTCATTGGTATATAGAAAATAATTTTTAAAGGGAAAGATCATTTATTTCCATTTTTCCCTTTAAAGTGAAACAGTTCAGGCTTTGATATAGGTAAAGAAATAAACAGTGAGAACATCATTTAAAGACTTTAAATGGTATTCTTCGCAAACTTGGAATTTAATACTCATATTCACTTTTTAAAAAGTAGTACACAAAAACATCTTTCCTGTATATTTGCTTACATGAAAATTGTCCCTTTCATAGTTAATGGTCTTCTATTCATGCCATCATACCAACTCTGGATAATCTCTGCAATCACTGAAATTATGGATGCCTTTTAATTTTTGGAAAAAAATTACAAGCAAGCATTTATTAATGGAGGAATTTATATTTCATACTACAGGTAATAGGGAGGCACTGGAGTTGCTTGGATAGGGGAGTGCTATGGTCACACCTAAACTTTAGGAGGATCCCTTTAGCATGAGTGAAAAAAATGACAGGAGTGGGGAGACACTTGGGGGATGGAGACCAATCAGAAAACTAGTGCAATAGGCCAGGCGTGAGCTGATTAAAGGCCTAAAGCAGAGTATCAGCTGTGTGAGATGAGAAAGGGTACCTGTATGAAAGGTATTGGGAAGGAAGAAACAGCAGAACTTGGAAATAGATTAGATATGTGAAGTGAGGTAGATAGGCTAATAAATATTCTAGGTAACTGGGAGGATATAACAGAAATAGGGAATCTTAGAAGAAGGGAGAGTTTTAGGAAAAAGATTATGAGCTCAGTTCGAGATGACTTGAATTTAAGACTTCTTTTGGACATCCAGTTAAGGTGTCCAATAAACACTTAGATATATGAGCCTGGAGGCTGATGTGTTGAATCAGAAAATTATATCTGAGTTAAAAAAGAAGAGGAAATGCTAATAGATGGTTTATCTTACTACTGAGAGGATCTGTGATTTCATTGATGAGGTTACAACCTCCAGCAACTTTGATCATAACCTCTCTATGAAGTAATATATGGTCTTTGAAAGTTATTGTGAAAGTCTTTGTTATAGGAGATAGTTTTCTGGGAGGAGAGAGTGAGAAAAGGGAATTTAAGATATGTAAAAATGAGATATCAATACAATATTTTTTTTAAGTTACTTTGGAAAAAAAATATTACCCTATGGCCAACATGTTACTGAACCTCTCAATTTAATTAGACTAGTCCTGAAAAAAGATTAGATATGTATTCAATCTGCTGGATATCTCTTTGTTGCTACAGTTAAGTCCTTTCTGATCCTTCATCCTGGTTTGAAGGTGAAAAGTCAATGACTGATCCAAGGGGGTTAGTATCTCTAGCTTCCTTCAAAGCAAAGAGTCGGTGGTACCTTGTACAGTGGATCTTTATTGATGCTTCCAATTTCTATCACTCTCTTTACAGAAATGACTTTATAGATGTAAAGAATATGCCAAAAACACAGAATTTATGAGGCTACATCTACCTAAAAGAGAATAACAAAATACATTATCTTTTCTTTTTGCTTTCTTTGGCAGCTAAGGGGAATGGTGGACAGTGCTCTAGACTTGGAGACTGTCTTCCATACTTACCCTGGGCAAATTACTTTAACCTCTCTGTGCCTCCATTTCCTCATTTGTAAAAGAAAGGAGCTGAATTCCACAACCTCTAAGGTCTCTTCCATCTCTAAAACTATGATCTGACTTAGGTTTTGAAAAATGGAACCTCAAATCCCAAAGCAACCATTACTTACTATATACAGCACAAGCCTTGGAGACTAAAAATTGAAAGGTTTATGTAGTACTCAGCAGAACCTAGGAACCCAATCCCTATGCCAGGAGTGGGGAACTTGTGACCTTCTAGGTCGCTGGGTGTAGCCTTTTGAATTAGACCAAGTTTTACGGAACAATCTTTTTATTAAGGGGGTTTATTCTGTGAAGTTTGGATTCAGTCAAAGGGCAGAACTTGAGGATTTAGAGGGTCACATGTGGCCTGAAGGCCTCAGGCTTCCTATCTGGTTTAAGAAGAGGACTCTAAAGGATGTTTTCAGTTTAAGGCAGTTAACTACCTGGGAAAACCCTCTTCTTTTATGGTAAAAACATTGGCAAGAACTAGGAAGAAGAGAGGTTTCAACAGCCAAGACTTTGAGAGAAAAAGTGGGGAGATTTTCTTGATGGTTTTAGAGCAAAGGCTTTATGTAAAAGAGCTGGGGGTAGAAGGGTAGAAGGTAGTTTTTTATGTATTTTATTTATTTACAAGAGAATGATAATATTCTCCTTTGAAAAGACAGTCAAGGATTTCACCTGAGTCAGAATCTGGAGGTGGTATAGATTACAACTGAGCAGGATCTGGCACAGACTACACTGGGGCCACATTTACTAGAGCAGAATCTGATGAAAGAATATCTAGAAGAGACAAGACACCAACACAGGCCTAGAAAGAGCAGCATGGTGACATCATGAGATGTGTGTAGCCCTGCAGCATTGAAGGTGGGTGATTCACTCTCATGGGAGTTAACTGCCCATCTATTTTTTTAATCTTCTGAGGATTCCTCTCCCACGGATATCATTTTTCTGCTGATGCTTCTCAAATCTACATATCCTGCCCTAATTTCCCTTTAGACATCTTGAACTGGATATCTGGTGGACATCTCATCCTTCACAGTCTAAAATGGAACTCACTATTTTTCCTCTAAAGCATGACCCCCCCCCAATTCCCCACTTTCAACTTTCCTATTACTTTTGAGGGTACAACTGTCCTCCCGGTCACCCTGGATCACAAATTATGTGCCATCTTCAATGCTTTGCTATCTCCCAAGCTCTCCTATACCCAATCTGGTGCCAAAGGCAGTTAATTTCACCTTTGCAACATCTCTGAAATACAGCAGGCTTCTAACTCTGATAAAACCACAAAACTGGTGTAAGCCCTCATTACCTCATGTCTAGACTATTAAAATAGTCTGCTAGTTGGTAGAGAGAGAGAGAAAAAGAGAGAGAGAGAAAGAGAAAGAGGGAATACACAGACACACACACACATATATATGTATGTATATCTCTTGCCTTCAAGATATACAATTTAATGCAGGAGACAACATGCAAACAAATACATACATATATACATAAACACACACATACACACACACATATATATATACACACATTTATGTATATACACACACACACACATACATACAAACACACACAAAACAACCTCTATGGAGGATAAATAGGAAATACTTCATAGAGAGAAGACATTAGAATTAAGAGGGGTTAGGGAAGGCTTGCAGTAAAAGATGGGAATTCTCTGAGGGATTTCTCTATAGTAGATATCTCTCCTTCCACTTTGTTACATTCTTTTCAAAATCTTTTCAATATAGTTTCTGACTTAAAATCAATTTAATTGAGAAATCTTTTTCTCAATCTTCATTTTTTTCACCTCCCTGTTTAATCACTGTTGATCCCTCTCTCCATCTGAATATATCAACACTTTCATTGTCTTCCTGACCCTAGCCTCTCTTGGATCTCTTCTTACTTGCCTCATTTGCTGGTTATTAATCCACCTAAAGCTAGATCGTGGGTGTGTACATGTGTATGTATGTATGTATGTATGGATGGATATATACATATGTGTGTGTATGTGTAGAGATCTATCTCTATGGAGAGGGAGAGAGGGAGAAAAGGAGAGAAGGAGGGAAAGAGAGAGAGAAAGAGAGAGAGAGAGAGAGAGAGCACATGGAGTTAATTATACTTTCTCTGTGGTAGAGCCACAAGTCTGTAAAATCAGCCCTAATTCATTTAATGTGTTACAGTCTCACATGATAGATTGTTTTCTGAATATGTGGAATGAAGTATGCCAAAGACTCATGAGAGGTAGTTGGTGGGCCAGTGAATTTAATATTTTATTTCCTAAAGTTAGAAAACTTGAGTTCAAGTCTAACCTCAGACACTAGCTGTTCAAGTCACTTAATCTGTTTAAGTTCCTTCAACTGTAAAATGAAGATAAGAATAGTACTTACATCAAAGAATTATTTTGAGGAACAAAACAAAGTAATATTTGTAAAAAGTGCCTGGCATGTAATAGGCACTATATTCTTATTTTTTTAATCTTATTTCTTTTCCCCACGGACATCTCAAGTTTAACATGTCTAAAACAGAGCTTGTTATCTTGTCCCTTAAACACTCTCCTCTTTGATATTTCTCTATGTCTCTCAAGGACATTATCATCCTCCCAGTCATCCAGCTTCACAACCTTGGTACTATCCTTGGCTCCTCATTCATGGCAATCCTACATATCCAATTTATCATTAAACATTGTTATTTCTTCCTCCATAATATTTCTTGTATATGTCCCCTCTCTCTACTCATACAGCCTAGTTCAGACTCTCATCGTCTTTCCCCTGCAACATTGGAAGACATTCTAATGGGTCTCAAAGTTTCTCTACTCCAATCCATCCTCAATTTATCTGACAAAATGATTTTCCTAAATCATAGGTCTGACCATGCCATAAGTAAACTTCAATGGCTCCCTATTACCTCCCAGATCCAATATGAAATCTGTATATTGGCATTTAAAGCTTTTCATAACATGGTCCCTTCTTAACTTTCCCGTTTTCTTGACCTTTATTTCCCTCTGCTCTCTTAACAATCAAGATAAAATGGCCAGCTTGCTGTTCTTTACAAACAACACTTCATTTCCATTTTATGAACTTTCAGAATACATATGTTTATGTGAATATAGTGTACACACACTCACTCTACACACACACACACATATTGCATATAGAAATAGATATAGCTATATAGTGCCCAGTTATTTACATATTATATTCTCCATTAGAATATGAGCTCTATGTAGACAATAACTATTTTTATGTTTCTATCCCTCATGCTTAATGCAATGTCTAGCATACAGTAATTGGTTAATATATCTTTTTGATTAACTGATAATCTGCTTCTAGCAAATCAATTGTTTCCTCTTTCCATTTCAACTCATCCTGCTTCCAGTCTCATTTCTAGTTTCCTTTTTTTCCCCCATTTTATTTGTGATATCCTTCTTAGTAGAAGCCTACTGGTTCTCTTAAGGACTAGCCTCTTGGCATTGTGCTACCTGTTCCCAGACCACAGATTCCTACTTCCTATTTTATGTGACCTGCTATCAGGGTAAACTAAGCTCTGTTTTCTCTTTAATGTTAGAACTTTCTGACAGTTACTGTTTATTTAAATGAAAAATTCCCCTTGTGCCTCCACATCTTGTCTAAATTCCCCTCCTACTGCCCATTGCTAGAACCTTCTCAGTTTGACTCTTCTGCCTCATTGTATTTATATAGTCTTTTGGTCTCAGGCATTCTATTTATATTTCCTTTGCCATGCATCTAGTCCCAATACAGGCAATAACCTATTGAAAAATCAAAGTAAGGGCTTTTAAAAAGCAATCTCTTCTTCATTTAATGAAAAAACAATGCTGCATATTGCAGAGTGATTGGGGATTTAATTTAATATTAAGTTATAAAATGATTTGAACATCTGTGGTCATTTTGTAGGTTTCTTTATATTCTTTATGAAGAATTTGCATTTAAATGAATAAGCTCCATTTATTTCAGCTTTCAAATTATCAAGGCCTGAAGGGCAGGGTTATAAGGAGGAATAGGGTTTCATACCAATCACCCTTGAAGAATGCAGCCTGGGCTTTGTCTGAATTGCTCTGCCCTCACAGACTTGTTTTTCTGCAGAATAGATGTCCTACTGGGGCCATAGAGAGGGAAAGGGAAACTTGCCAAATACAGTTACAGTATTTTTTCTAAATGCTAAAGTATGGTGGAACCACAAATTCATTCAACACAGTTGCTTCTTTCTTAGGAATTCCTTACGAGATACTCCTCCCTTCGTTAGAACTCAGTGAAATGCTTATATGAGAGAACACATTCAAGCATGCTCATACAATGGAGCTGTGCCCTTTTCCATACATAAAGTTTAACTTGAGTTACTTTTTCTCTACACTGAGTGAGAACCCGTCCAATCCTCCCCAGTATAGGCACTGGTACCAATGCAGCAAGGGAAAGTAAAAGTATTCATACATACAAAACTCAAAGTGCACAGCATTAAGGCATCTGAATTCATAATCTATTTCTAGGAATTAGGTTCACTTTGTCTATTTTGACTATTCTATACACCTTCCACCCCAGTCCAAGCACAGAGTTCTTTTCTTGTATCCCTTTCCAGCTCCATTTTTCAAGAATCATTGGGAAAGGGGCTATGGTTTCCATACTAGTGATAGAAATGCAAAATTAGAACTTTCTCAATGTCTCCTAAGACAAATGATACAAAGTAATAATCGGATCACCTTTACGAAATATAGTTTAGACTGTATTTGGATTGTCTCATAACCACAGTCTAGCTCTTCTGGCAAATAGGGTTCTCACAACAACGTTGTTGGAAAGATGCACACACAGCCCTTGGTGAAGGTAAGAAGGAAGAAGACAAACATCTACTCCAGTAGCCCTCTTGACAGTTTTCTATCAGAGCATTTTCTTTGAATTGTGAGTGCCTAGAGAACAAGGGCTGTTTTTACCTTTTTTGTATTATCCCTAACATTTAGCAAGGTGGCTGATACATACTAGACATTTAATAAATGCTTGTTAACTTGAGCATATAATAATGACTTTATCTAAAGAAAGACGTTCTGGCATACCCACACAGTGGAAGACAGTTCACTGAATCCTTATGACTTATGTGAAATCTTCCATGACTGCGAAACTGATCTTTCCCAAAGATACTAGAGTTAGTTAGACTCCAATCAGCAATAATCACCATCCTGTCTTCTCTTTAAATACACCAGCTAAAGATGATAGGGAAAAGCGAGATCATCATTTGTTGGGCAGTTTTTCTGATCCATGTGGCTTTCTTGGGTTTCCCTAATTAAAGTGCTAAAAATACTAAGGTACTGCTTTAAATATATTTTATAACAATAATAGATAATATTTATTTTTGCATTGCCAACAAATAACTACCATATTGCCTTATATATACTGGATTCTCAAATACTTGTTGAATGATTGAAAAGAGCTAAATTTTACCCCAAATCCATCCTTCAAGGAGCTTTTTTTTTCCCTAATCCAGCACTTAGTACAGTGCCTAAAATATAGTAGGGGTTTAATAAATGTTGAGTGATTAATCAAAGTTCATATGAATATTTTCTCCACTAAAATGTATTGAACATTTACAGATTGTCTTTATGACTAGAAACTGGTGTGCTGGAGGCAGCTCATACCAAGAAAGTCAGTTATAAAATTTTCACTTTGAACATTTAAACTTTGGAAGTTGGTAAATACTGCAATTCGGGTTTAATTTTTTTATTGATTTTTGACTTAAGCAAGTAAGAAAATAGAGTGATGTAGTAGGAATACCAATTGGATACCTCCCAAGTCTAAAACTTCCTAATTTTACAAGTATGCTTTTGGGAAAAAACAAACACACTGATGGGTTGTTGCATAACCCGTTTGCTACTATTTGATATAAGTGATTTTGTTATACCAGATGATTGCACTTATTCTGAAATGTAAATTTTATAACTCTCTGTCTTGGTCCCCTTATTTATCCCTTGCTTTTAGTTTTAAGATTTTCTTACATTATTTTTAAAGTTAACATTTTAATAATCAGATAACTTTGTTTACTATAAATGTAAGAAAGGAAAAATAATTTTGCCAGATATACTAGCTGCAGAAAAGTATATTCAAAAACCCTAGAAATTGTTAGGCTTAAAATGTTATAAAGATGTCAATTCTACTCAACAAAATTTATTAAGTAGAATAAATAGAACAAAGGTGCTGGCCAGTGTTCTACTTGGATTCAAGTTGTAATTCTCTAATGAAATAATGGTCATCAGATCTCAAACACAAGTCACTAAATTGTTGCATTTATTTTAATATTCTGGGATTTCTCTTAAGCATCTAGGTTTGAAATTGTAGATGTCAAAGCAACTTTGTATTGCAGGGAAAGCGTGGGACGTCACGCTCACATCAGAGATATGCAGACTAGACACAGGATAATTGCATGTCTATCACATAACTGAACGATTTTCTAGTCTGACATCTGTGCCCTGCCAACATAAAAACGAATGAGTAGTTTCAGAAAAAAAAATAATATGGTTGTTCATCAGATTTGAAAACACCATGAAGCTAAATTGCTATTAAAGATCATAGTTGTATCTGAAATGATCAGAAGCGTTTTTATCTATTATCTCTCTCCTGTTATGTACTATCACTATTATTAATCTTTTTGGTTAGACAGTTCCAGTTTAATACTTAGATGGATTTATTCTTTCATTATCAAGTCTGTACCTTTTATCAGGGCAGATCACAGCCTCTCCATACCTTTTCATTCCGAATCATTCTTGTACTTTTTCTTTAAGTTTTCCTCCACAGAATCTAGAATAATATGACTATATTCATAGCATGTGAAAACTTTGGACTGAATAGCTAAGATTAAAAAATAAATCTTTACTTGCCTGAATTAACTGGCTTTTTAAATGTATCTTTAGCTACACATAATCAATATTTAAGCTATTCCAGAGTACATACAAAATCAACAAGAAGAGAAGGCATAATAAAAAGGAGAGTCTTCCAAAAATAAAGGACAGTCTGTTTAAAAGCCCAGAGGCAGGGGGTAAGCATAAGAGCAAGGTACTCTGTAACGAGAGAGTCCCATGTGTAGGGAAATACACAAAGTATACAGCAAAAGCTGCCGTTGTGTGGCTTGAAGAAAGGAAGGCAGAATAGACATCTCCATGCTCTTCTAAACCTTCACCTTTCTCCAAGGCAGACATTCATTCCTGCCAGCACGAAGTTGGAGCCAGAAGTTTCTTTGCTCAGAGAATGGGGGTACCAGGTTAGAACTGTATTAATCTGTTCCCTTAGATTCTATTAGTCTAGGGGATATGATCTAGTTCTCTCTAACTTCTGATCAGTTTGTTATTATTATTGAGGAAAGGGAACCACAAACAAGTCTTGACCCCTTTCCTAACAAATACCAGTGCCACAATAAATACTCATAATGAATAGCAAAGAAACCAGTTTATCCAAATCATAGCAAAACAGATATCAGAGGTGTGCATAAGATAATACATACCTGACAATACAGTGAAGGAACTCTCTCACTGAAAACTAGGTAACTCAGTTCAGCTAAGAGATAGACCTCAATTCTCATCCAAGGGAAACCTCCCTGCAGTCTCTAGTGTAGCAAACTGAAGATAAGGACACAACAGAGACTACCAGCTCCTCACGTGTTTGTCGAGTCTTTTGCTTCAGCAACCTGGGGTTGGTCTCTTCCATCTTACCTCTCAAAACTGGAAGATGAAGTGACTTGCTGCTTGAAGAGTTCCAAAGGGAACTGGTAAAGGCTGGAGCTCTCTAATCTTTTATCAACTCCACCCTGCCCCTCACATAAGGCAGAACATTCATCCATTAAGGAGAGAGTCCCATACCAATGGACTTTGGGATGTCTTAGATATCCATATGCCAATATCATTAAAATAAAGTAAAAGAACTTTAGTTGGTTCATTATTTTCCTTAGTTCCCAAAAAGGGACCAAAATGACATCACTATGTTGGGGTCAAACAATGTACAGCATGCCCAAATAGATGATCAGAACAGTTCAAACTTGGAACACTCTATCACTCTACTCAGGCACAAATAGTCCTTAAGAATATTTGGAGTGGTGGTGTCCAAATTTGAGCATCTCACATTTAATTTGAGCTACTGCACTTCTGCGTTGTTCATAAAACAAAGCACCATTTTTGATTCGGGGATGCCATGTGGGGTGGTTCTGTGCCATTGTTTCCTATTTATCACAAATGATTCTGAAGCTCTTCAGTCAGTCCTTGAGAGTATCCTTGTATTGTTTTTTCTGACCATCATGTAAGTGATTGTTTTGTGTTTCTCCATAAAATAGTATTTTAGACAAATGTATGTTTGGAATTTGAACAATGTGTCCAGCCCATTAAGGCTGTGCACCTAGCACTAGATTTTTAATGTTAATCAGTTTAGCTGAAGAAAGGACCTCAGTGTCCAGTACCTTATCTTTCTAGGTGATCTTCAAAATCTTCCTAATTCAAATGGAAATGATTCAGTTTCTTGGCATGGCATGGCACTAGTATACTGTCCAAGTTTCAGTTATACAACAATGAGGACAGTAATGCTGACTTATTCTGTAGCCCTTGTGTTTGGTAAGCAGCCTAATACCTCAATTCCTGACTCTCACTTATTAAGTGTGTATTTTTTAGCAAGTCATAACTTTTCAATGTTCCCAGAAAAGTCTAAGATTATTTGTTACAGAGTAGTTACTGACATACTGATAGAGGAAATTCCCTCACTAGGTATTCCATATAATAATAAAACCACATGTTCAATGGGGGAAAAATTCTTACCTGCCTAAGATTTAATATCCTTGATTTTTCCCCCCATACGTAGTGTCAGTATGATTTCATTTGAAAGGATCAGTTTGAATGTTTGGATAAACTCATAATTTTTAACACTATTTCATTTAGTAATCTTATCAGCCACCATGGATGTAATCATCATCTCTATGCACAAATGTAACCTATCTTGCTCTTGTTCATTGTTTTTTTTTTTTTTTTTTTTTTTTTTTTTTTTTTTTTTTTTTATAATAGAAGAGGTCAGCCCATGGAGAAATTTTGGATGCTATGGATAAGTTCATTTACCTGGCCAGTATACCTTTCAGGAATATACTCATAGATTATGAGGTTGATGTATGCAATACCAGAGCCATCTTGGTGTTTGAGAGACTTTAAAAGACAGTATGGAAGAAAAGAGGTGTTAGGCTGCCTACCAAACTGAAGGTCTACAGAGCAGTAATGCCAGTCTCATTGTCCTGGTTTCATTGTCTATGAAACCTGGACGGGAAACACCATGCCAGAATCTAACTTCCTCTAATCTGTCTGCTTACCTCAGTCTCCAGCTGGCATTTAGACATCTTAAACTGGTTTCCAGTAGATATCTTAGACAAAACATGTCCAAAACTGAACTCACCGTCTTTCTCCCTAAACCCTTTCCCCACACCAAAATAAATAAGTTAATAAATGAACAAGAATCCTATTACTGCTGAGGGTAACACTATCCTCCAAATCTCCCAGGTATCAAAGTTGAGTTCTCATTGTGTCTCACTCCCAATACCCAATCTGTTGCCAAGGCCTGTTGATTTCACCCTTGCCACATCTTTCAAATATGCCTCTTTTTTCTGATCCGAAACTGCCCACTCTGTGGCACAATTCCTTGTCACCACATCCCTAGACTATTACAAAAAAATGCCGGTGTATCTGCCTGCTTCAAATCTTTCTCTACTCCAAACTACCCTCCATTCAACCACCAAAGTGTGGGTGTGACTATGTCATCACCTGCTACTCAATAAATTCCTATAGTCTCCAAGATCAAATATAAAATTCTCTCTTTGGTGTTCAAATCCCTTCATAGACTATTCACTCCCATCTCCCACCCCACTTTCAAATACCTTTCCAGTATTCTAACACCCTATTTCCTTTTATGTGTTCACAGCTCGGGCTATAATGGTCTCCTTACTATTCCATGAACAAGGCACTCAGTCTCACAGTTCCAGGCATTTTCTTTTGCTCCCTCATGCCTGGACTGTTCTGTCTCCTCATCTCCCCTTACTGGCTTCCTTTAAGTCTCAAAATCTCTTTCCATGGGAACGCTTTTCCCATTTCCTCTTAATTCTATTGCCTTTCTTTGTAGATAACTTGTTTGTCCATATTGATTCATTCATTGTTTCATCCATGAGACTGTGAGCTACTGAAGTACAGAGAATATCTTTCACCTAAGCTTCTTTTAATTAGAGACTGTCTTTTACCTCTTTTTGAATCCCTAGCACTTAGTGCACTGCCTGGCACATAGCAAGCCCTTAATTAATATTGACTGATGAATTTATTGTTGTCTCCCCAGTGCTAGGACAGTGCCTGGAATAGTAGCTGGTAGGTACTTAATGCATATTTATTGCCTAATTAAATGTTTCTTATTTAAATTACTTGGAATCTTAATGGGTATTATTAGGTATATATAGAAAAATCCAAATATAATTACAATGCAAAAGAAATGGTTCTTTGAGAAAAGTGTCATTATTTTTCAAAAGCATATATTGTATTATATATAAAAGCTATATATTGAAAAGTATTATTTATTAATTTAGGATTAGCCACAAAAACGTCTAAATCAAAATGGTAGCTTTAATTAGACCATTTGAGTACTCTCCTGTACTTACAAGCATCTATGATCTCTTTCGTCTCCATTTAGTGACACAGATCACCATTCGTTTCTGTCTATCCATCTGGTATCATTTCTCATGTTTCTTTTAGTCTATGCATTGGTTATTCCTTTTTCTTAATATATGGAAAGTCCATTGCAGTCATCCCAGGAGCATTTAAGGATGTAATTAGAAGACATTTTAAGAAAATTTTTAAAAACGAGACAGAGTCAAGATGAAGGAGTACAGGCTATTACTACCCAATAGAAATTTCCCTATATTTCCCTCCAAACAATTTTCTCATTTTTTTGGCCTTTTATGTGACATGGTTGATATGGAAATATATATTTTTTGCATTTCATATGTATAAGTGATAGCATATCATTTACCTTCTGAGTGGATGGGGGAAGTGTAAGAGGAAGGGAGAAAATTTGAATCTCAAAATTCAAAAGGAAAAGATGTAAAAATAAATAATATTTTAAAAGGATGAGGAAATAAAAGGAAGGTACTTGATAAAAAAAACCAAAGAATAAAACAAGTATTTGTTGAATCTTTGAAGAACAAGCTCTAAGAGGAAGGAACATATGGAGGAAGACAATCCATATACAAATCACATATGTTGCAACTCTTACTTCAGTTACTCTAGTTCTTCCAGTGACATCAAAGACAGATTTTCTTAATACTGACTTGAGGATAGCAGCAAGCATTGTTAGACTTCAAGATGGTATGTCCTGGTTTACCTTTATATCATTGGGCTAGCAGAAATACAGCTTCTCTCTTATCTAGGCCTGAGTGATTAGAAAAGCTTCAGATTTTCATGTATTGTCTCTACTATCTGTCTGATGATCATTCTTGAATCTCTAACTGCTTAACAGACTTCTGGCATTGGATGTCCTATAAATGTCTTAAAATCAGTTTTCTATTCAACTTTTTTAAAAAATGTAAAAATAAAACAAATGTAGCCAACATCAGAAGGAAAGTAGAGAACTGGGGGAAAAATTTATAGACAGCTTCCTAGATAAAGATTTCATATCTCAAATATATAAAGAATTTTGTCAAATCTATCAGAATATAAGTCATTCCCCAATTTATAAATGGTCCAAGGATATGAACAGGCAGTTTTACAATGAAGAAATCAAAACAATTTAAAGTCATGTGAAAAAAAATGCTCTAAATCATTATGGATTAGAGAAATGCAAATTAAAACAACCTTGAGATATCATCTTATGCCTACTAGACTGGCCAAAAAGATTGAAAGTGAAAGCAACAAATGTTGGAGGGGATGTGGAAAATTTGGGACACTAATTCATTGTTGGTAGAATTGTGAACTGATACAACCATTTTGGAGAAAAATCTGGAATTATGAGCAAAAAGTTATTAATCTGCCTATAAAATATACCCTTTGACCCAGAAATACCACTACTAGGTCTAATACCAAGGTGATTAGGAAAAAAAAAAGGAAAAGAACTTGTAATGTTCTAAAATGTTCATAGCAGCTTTCCTGGTTGTGCCAAAGAATTAGAAATTGCAGGGATGCCCATCAATTGGGGAATGACTGAACAAATTGTGGTATATGATTGTGATGAAATATTACTGATCCTATATGGGTCTATTGGTAGCTATGTCTAGGGTGGGAGAGGGAAGGAAAAAAAGTAGAAAAAGAAAAAAATATGCAATAATTTTATTATATATTTAAAAGTAATAGCAAGTAATGCATAAAAGATTTGTGGTTTCATGTGCAATCCTTTCTTATGATGATGTATTATGGAAATGCTTATTTCATTCCATAGATTTCAAACAAAGTAAAATAAATAAAATATGCTCCTTGGTGGCAGGAATCATCATTCTGTTTATTTCTACTTATGTTCCCAGTGCTTAGAACAGTATTTAAGACACTTAAAGTATTTAATAAATGTTCCATCTAATATTAAAAAAAATAATAAGCCCAGCATTTCTAAAACTTACTTCATTCTCTTTCTCCACTGACTCTTCCTCCTTTCAAACCTCCCTCTTACTATCAAAGGCACCAGCATCTTCATGGTCCCCAGCTCATCATCCTCAACTCATCAGTGTCTTTCACCTACCACGTTCAATCTGTTGCCAATCCCTGTTGATTTCACCTTTCCAACATCTCTCAAATATGTTCCTGTTTCTCCCATGACTCTAGATTGCTCTGGTGTAGGCCCTCATCACCTCATATCTGAACTGTTACAATAACGTAGTGGTGGATTTACTTTTCCCGTTTCTTCCGTCTCCAATCCATCCTCCATTGAGTCACCAAAGTGTTTTTCTTAAGCACACATCGGACTAAATCATCTGATCATATCATCATTCAGTAAATTCCACTGGTTTGCTATAACCCCCAGGATCAAATACAAAATACAGTCAAAGTCCTTCATAAACAAGGCCCTCCCTACCTTTCCTGTATTCTTACACCTTAGTCCCTACCAAATACTCTTTGATACAGTGACACTGGTTTCATTGCTCTTCCTGGGACAAAAACTGTTTCCTGACATCAGGCATTTTGACTTGCTATCCCCCCTACCTGGATCAATCTTCCTCCTCATCCTTGGCTTCCTTCAAATCCCAACTAAAATTCTACCTTCTATTAGAAGCCCTCCTCAAACCCTTTGATTCTAGTGTTTTCCCTCTATTGATTATATCTTATTCATCCAGTATACAGCTTATTTGTAAATAATTGAATTTGCATACTCTCCCCCATTAAATTTTCAGCTCCTTTGAGAGCAAGAAATTTCTTTTTTTTCATCCCCAATTCTTAGGACAATGTCTGGCATATAGTGGGTACTTAATTTTTTTTTTTTAATTGACTGATTAGTATCATGATTCTATGGTTATAAAAAAAAAAAATCCTCTGCTTTCCCTTTAGGATTCTACTTATCAGCTGGGCTTCTATTGCTCTCAGAGGACTATGGAATAGGCCAGAAGCAAGTAAGAAATGTTATAATTTTATATTATTGATAACTGTGACACTTTTCCTGAAGTTAAGAAATTGATGAAATAATGTCATATAGATTATGAATCTACCATGCAGGAAAATCCCAGGACTATGCATAACTCATACTCAAGGGTAGAGTACTCATGTGATGATTTAAACCTCTTGGTTAGGTCAGATAGATCCTGGGCCTCTGAATAGTAATGAAAGGTGGTCTTCCAAAATGTTACAACCATTACTTTTTGACTTCCAGTCTGGAGTGCCTAGTTCTTCACTGAGTTATTCTCTGTAATGATCATCTTAATTGTAACTTCTTGAGGATTGTAGACATATGTTCACAGTGGCATCACTGACCTATTTCATTTAAAAAAAAAAATTAGATTTCTAAAGTTGCTGTTGTTCCAGCGGACAGCCCAATTAGTGTTTGTAATAGATTTCCTTAACTCAATATTTCCCTCACTTAGATTAGATTTTATTGGGTTGATTGTCTTTCATGCTTACCCGTAAAGATTTATAGACACTAAAATCAAATTTTCATGCCAGGCCCAAAGGTACATGGAGTATTATAACTTTGTTATGCCCTTTTCATTAGCAACTGAGGTCACAGATCCAGTGCAATGAGTTAATAAAGGATAATGAAATTAAATTCAGAAGGACAAGAAAGTACTGTAACATTACCTTTAAAGGATGGGTGAATTTGGGCCAAAAAAAATTCTACTTTGTAATTGTAGGTTGCATTCCTGAAATAAACTAAAATGGAAATTTACCATAAAGAAGCAAACCTATAATATCATAGACTATGAATTGAGAAAGAATGGGCCTTTAAATAAGGGAATTACTGTTTTGTATATGGTTTTAATGGTCTGTTTGTTGTAGTTAAGTGTCAGATTAAATGCTGCTTAATTGAAGTATATTTGTTTAATTAAATTACCATTTAATTATATATGAATAATTTAAGCATAAATATTACAACGCTTCCCCACCAGCTGAATACTGAGTCACTAATATGTAGAATCTTTTTAGTATGCCAATTCCATGTTTGGAGACAGTTTATTAAAAGAAAGTATTTTCTTCTTGGGTGAGAAATAGGGTTGTAACACTCTGCCATTCTCACCTGGGCACTGAGAACTTCAATAGTTAATACAGTTATAAATAGACATACTATAAATGATGCATTGCTCCTTCTAAATATTCAAAGTTTTGTTCAGTTGCTTCAATCTTGTCTGACTCTTTGTGACTCCACTTGGGGTTTTCTTGGCAAAGATACTGAAATGTTTTGCTATTTCCTTCTCCAGTTAGTTTTACAGATGAGGAAACTGAGGCAAACAAAGTTAAGTGACTTGCCTAGGGTCACACAGCTAGTAAGTAAGGCCTGATTTGAACTCTGACACTCTATCCACTGTGCCACCTAGCCTACCCACAGTAGACATATGCATTTTCTAAATTGATTGTAAACAGAGTTTGGATACCTTTAAGATTTAGAAAACTACTACTAATAATATTGAAGGAATCTATTTTTCTCTAGCCCTATTCAAAGGGGATTTGGAGAACAGGTTCACCGAGCTCATATTCTACATGTCCAAATTTACCTTAGCGCAGGAAATGATTCATGTCTGATATTAGACCTAAGTGACTCAATAGGTGCACCTGGAATAACCCCTGATGTGCTCTCAGGTTCCTTCAGCAGTCCTTCTACTCCCACTCTTTCCTTCAGTTTAGCTTATTAAGTACTTATATTGGTTTCTTCCATTTTGTCATGATGCTTGTTCCTGGCTTTTGAATATTACTTGTGGACCTTTCCACTTATTAAGTGGTAAAGGACTATCTGATAAAGTGAAAAAGAAATTCAGTTGGCACTTCATTGTTTAGAGTACTGGGCCTGTAATCAGGAAGATCTCAGTTCAAATGCAGCCTCAAAAACTTATTAGTTATATAACTCTGGAGATGTTACTTAACCTTTGCTTGCCTCAGATTCCCCAAGTGTAAAATGGAGATAACAATAGTACCCACTTAGTAGGGTTGCTGTGCATTGTTTAAATAAGACATTGGAATGTTTGAGCTATGTGCACTATTAAAAAGACTGAGTGACACCCACTATAAGCTTATTTTTTTAGATTCTTCAAATTCTCAAGGTTGAGGCACTAAAATTATGAATATAATATATAGATGACATTTTTTCCCCTAAAAGTCATTTTATAACTCCTTTGTAGTCACAATTGGAATCCTTACGTGTCACTAAACATTTTTTCTGATAACCAACCATTTTTTCTAATAACCAAACTGAGACACAGAGTGGTAAAAAGGTATTCTTTTAGGTCATGCAACTCTTAGTGACAAGAACAGGAGGATTTGAATGTCCTAACTCTATTATCTCCTGTCTACAGGGAAACCATAAAATAGTGCTAAAATAAAGAGTGTAATGTCTCACACTAATATAGTACTTTAAGATGACTTTTTCTCTTTAAACTCCATATTACCATAAAGAGAATGCTGGACTTGGAGTCAATGGATTTTGTTTGGAATCTTGTGTCTGCTGCTTTTACCACTTTATAACCTTGAGCAAGTAACATGGGCAAGTAATGTTCCCAGCGTCTCTAATGTCCTCTCCCTCTCTCTCTCTCTCTCTCTCTCTCTCTCTCTCTCTCTCTCTCTCTCTCTCTCTCTCTCTCTCTCTCTCTTTTTCTCTCTCCTTCCCTCTCTCTTTCCCTCCCTTCCTCCCTCTGGAATGATATACACAAACATATTGTAGAATGATTAATAATTTGAAGGTAGTACAATTCTTGCATTTTAGTGAACATCACCACAGATACTGGTTACTATGAAAGCAAATCGGATATTCCATTTTAACTACTTTCTTGTGGTTAGTTAGCCAGGATACAGAACTTTTAGTAGAACAAAATGATCTCATTGTTTTCTTTGTAAAATTATGTTATTGTTTCAAAATTTGTGAAATTGAAAGACTCCACTTAGATAAGGTAATCTGTAAGGAAACTCATTTATTACAATGTCAAATTTTAGGTATAAAACATAAGTAGTTATAAACATGCATTACTCACATCACCAGTAGGTGGTGCTATCTGGTAAGGTTTGGGGGTTTAAGTGGAAATGAAAAAAAAAAAAAAAAAGAAAGAAAAGAAAAGAAAATTATACTATTCTTTCCTACAACTAGAATTTTGTAAATATGTCAAATTCTTTACCCATTCCTCATTTAGCTGGATCCGGAGCATGACTCTCTCTCTTATTCTAGTACTTATATACCACTCCACACTTTTAAGTGGCAGAGAAACCTTTTAATTGCCAAGGAAAGGACAGTAGGAAAGGGGGAGTGGGAGGGGTAAGGATTCTACTTGTAATTTATCTTCATCTCACAAAAAATGTATTTAATTGTTTATTGTGCCTCCTAAGTCTGTGAATAGGTGACTCAATGAACTATGTCACTGAGCTAAGTCAAATGGTCCTGAGTCCTGTGTTTCATCTTTTTCTGCTATTTAGCTCTTTCTAAAAGTTATCAATAAATCCAAGTCATAAATTTCCATCATGATTATTCCTCTGATATCTAAGTCATGGTGAAACTCTAATTATTTTAGTTTGAAACTCCAATTTCCATTCTGACAGTTCTTAGTACTATACCATTCACTAGTCCCCTTTGTTGCTCTGTGCACAATAAATAAAATGTTTCAACCTGAGAACAGATATGATCATAGTTTAATATGAATTTAATTAATTTTAATAAAATTTTAGGAGCAGATTAAGAAACAGAAAATAGTTTAGGAAATATGTGATTACTACCAGAATAAGAGAAGAGGAAGAAGTATGATATCATTGTATATTATTTTATCTTAAAGAGTAAGAAATAAAAAGCAGAACTTCTATGCCAAACCTCTTGTTTATATATATTTGCTCAGCCTCTTCTCCTAGACTTCTATTACCACTTCCCCTCCATGAAGGGGGGAAACTCATACTCTGTACAATTCTCAGAAAAATCCAAGTTACCAGGTTCCATAACCTTTTGAAATCATGTTCTAAACACATGATTATCCCATTTGTTTGTTTATTTTAAATGGGGTAAGGGTAAGCAGGGGAGTGGATCATAGCTCAGCTCAACCATCATCTTCTATGTGAAGCCTTTTCTAATACTCCAAGATACTAGTGCCTTCTTCCCTAAGTCACTTTGTATTTTTTAATGTACATATTGATATTTATTTTTAAAAATAGCATGCAACTGTGTGTAAAGTTCTAAGTGCTAGATGGATAAACCTGTAAACCTATATTTTGTATGCCATCTCCTTCAATTAGAGTATAAACTTCTCAATGGTGCTTTGCCATTTTGCTCTTTATCTCTAGCATCTATGAAAGTGCCTAGCACATAGTAAACTCTTAGAAAATGACTTACTAATTGGTTGGTTATTAGTAACTTTGACTAAAATTTTCAAATTATGATTGGATTCCTTGATTTATATATAATTAAAGCTTTAAATATATGATAACACATGCGCAAAACTACTTGTATGTGTTTAAATTCTGCCTGACAGCTAGAAGTGTTGTCCTACTTGGGAAGCTGACTTGCGTGAGTTGCAGACATCTTTACTTTTATGCATGCTGTTTATCCTTCTCATCTGTATGCTCTGATATCTGTAGGAGACATGTCAAATGTGAATTCTACTTGTGTTTATTCAAAAGCAGTGTGTGAGGAGAGTGAAAGTTGCCATCCTCATCAAAACCTAAAAACATTAATTGAGTGCGTGTTTGCACAAGGGAATGGGCTATGTCCTTGTGATACAAGATACAGAGCCTTTGCTCTCAAGGAATTTACAATCAAGTTAGAATGAGAAGACAAGATTACTCAGTGATTCCTTCTTTGACCAAAGCATACCATAAAACAAAGAGGAATACAAAATGAGTCTCAGACCCATGACAATATTTAAGGAGAAAGAAAGGAGTTTCCATTTCTGTAGGAACAGTGGCAGATTGGCAGCTCCAAAGAATCACTTCATTTTGAGACCAAATGGCAGAGAATATAAACGTGTTAAAAATAATGGTACATTATAGGACCACCTTAATCACAGATATACATACATATAAGCACATACACACATACACATATCTGTGTGAGCATATATATGCAAGTGCATGTATATGTGTATATGTATATTAAGTACATATAAACATTGTTTTGTTTAAACTAAGTAAAATGCATCAAATATTGTAGTTTTATTTAAAAACAATGATTTTTACAGATTAATTTACATTTGGGCTTTTTAAAAGAGTTCTCAAGTAGACTACCTCCAGTTCAAAAATAAATTTTTAATCTCTGAACTTGAATAGTACCCTGCATCTTGAATTTTCTTTTCATATTATATTGTAGCCTGTAGTGATAGTATGATTATCTATTGCATATTTGTAGATGTCATATTGCCTTAACTACATCAAATAGGGCAGGGGTCAAGTCTTAATTATCTTGCATCTCCTCTAGCACTTAGCTAATTGCTTTGCAAAGAGTAAGTTCCTAATAAATAGTTGTAATAATGAACAAATGAATGATGTGTCAAGTAAGTAGCACAGATTACAAGTATAGCTAAAATTCAGCAAAGAGAGAGAATGCTATGATTTGGAGTGATGAAGGAATACTTCATAGAGGAGGTGATGTAAAAACTGACATGAAAAGAATAATAAGACTTTCATGAAGGTAAGGGAGTGAGGTTCTCCTGAGGAAGGAATATTGAAATGTGAGGAATGAATTCATACATACATATATCTATATATATGACATGTTTTATGTGTATGCGTGTGTTTGAGTGTATGTGTGCATTTTGACCACACATGTGCTTTCATGGTTTCAGGAAGCTCCAAGGGAAGAACTTCCTCTTTCCAACGAAGACAAACAGGTTTTCTGCATCTTGTCGTGTCAGAGCACCCAGTGCACTGAGAAGCTAAATTACTTGCCCAAGATTATAGAATCAGTATGTGTCACAATTTGCCTGTCCTCTATCCAAAACACTTCCCTAAAGTCTAAAGGACAATGAAAATACCATTTTTATCAATAATTATCATTCACAGAGCCATAGGGTAGGAGATAAACCTGGAGATGAACTCTGAGAACAGATCTTCGAGGAGTTTTAACACTAAGGTAAAAATATTTTTTGTAAACAACAGGGAGCCATTGATGATTTTAGCAACAAATTGTATTAGGGGACATTAATCTGGTGACATTATGCACACTGGATTACAGATGCCTTAGGGATTTCATAATGAATTCATGAAAAAAAGGAGTGATTCTTTAGTCTGTATCCAACCAGATACCTAAAGTATCTCACACAACATTTTAAGTAACCACCTTTTAATGCTGGTTATAACTGCTGGCATTCAGCATTGTATACCTTTGTTTTTAGAATGCTAATAATCTCAGAAACAACTTGCTCTTCTTAAAGAGTCAAAATCATTTATTAATTACCATTTGGGGAAAAGGGAGCCACTATGACAGAGAAAAGGCAGGATTTACCTGAATTCTCCCTCAAACTCATCAAAATATCATTAAATAATGACTCTAAACAAATTCTAGAGGAGTGGGACCCACAAAAAAAAGAGAGTGATGCAGTTTTCCAGCCCAAGACAACTTAGAAGGTCAGCAGGAAAGATCTTTTTGCACGAAAGTGAGAGAGGAGCACGGCCCAGTGCAGGTTTTGCCAGTGTAAACCAGGCCCCAGAAAACCAGGTGCAGGCTTTGGGAGAAACTGAATTAGCTGCAGAAGTGGATGCTTTTAAAGCTATTAGCCCACAGGTGGTAAGGGGGTTGAATAGCTAGTCAGAAGGAGATTACAAGGATCTCTTTGCTAGCATTGAGGCAGGACTTTGTTACTTTGCCCATATGTAGATATGGGTCACAGTACTGGGTATAAGTCCCAGGGTGAGAAGGAACATTAGCTCCCTGGAGCTTGTATCCACAGTGGAGTGAGGGACTCTTAACATGGTTCCAGGGCAGAAAAAAAAATGCTTATGGTTCCTCACAGACCAGAGCACAGGCCAGGAGATTAGTAAATACACCTCTCCTCTGATTATAAATCCTTGAAAGAACTGAAAACTTACAAGTTCCTAGAAGTATCTCTGAAAATAGCTGCAGAAAATCTCTGAAATTTGGAACAGTGTGCTCTCTACTCTGAAAGCAGAGCCCTACTTGAATAAAGAATTAAAAGTCAAGTAATAGGCTAGGAATATGAGCAAACAACAGAAAAATAATTCTGACCATAGAAAGCTACTATCATGACAAAGAAAATCAAAACGCACATTCAGAAGAAGATAACAAAGTCAAAGCCTCCAAGAAACATAAGAATTGGTCTTAGGTCATGTGTAGTGCCAATGCGATATTTATAGTGCCTACAACAGCTATGAATATGCTGATGTAATTCTGATTTGCAAAATACAACAGACTCTTCACATGGAAGAAAGAACCAAAACGTTTATTTAAACACCAGAAAGCCAAGTCCTAATACCAGAAAGCCAAATCCATCGTATCAACACAGAAGTCTATACACAATAACAATGAAGTGGCCACCACCATCCCCAAGCCTTCCCCCTGCTAGGGCCTTCCAACAAATGAACACTCACAGCTCCCTGCCTGCTTCCTCTCTTTCCCTCAGCTCTAACTACTGTGTCCAACTTCCTCTCAGCTCTGCTCCACCCCTTACCTATCTACCTGTTCAGCAAGCTCCTCCTATCACAGACTCATGTGACTCAAGCTTCCATGTGACTCAAGCAGATCACATGGGTCTATTAATGGATAGGAAAGATCTTCCCATATGCAAAAATACATAAACAATACACTGTGGAAGAGCTCAAAAAAGATTTTGAAAATCAAGCAAGAAAAATAGAGGAACAGTTCAGAAGAGAAATGAGTGTAATTCAAGAAAATCATGAAAAATGAATAAACAGATTGGTAAAGGAGACACAAAAAATACTGAAGAAAATAATATCTTAAAAAACAGACTAAGCCAAATGGTCAAAAGAGGTACAAAAAACCAATAAAGAAAAGAATGCCTTAAAAGGTAGAATTGGTCAAGAGAAAAAGGAGGTACAAAAGTTCACTGAAGAAAATAATTTCTTAAAAATTAGGATGGAGCAAATGGAATCTAATGACTTTAGGAGTAATCAAGAAGTGATAAAACAAAACCAAAAGAATGAAAAAAATAGAAGACAATGTGAAATATCTCTTTGGAAAATCAACTCACCTGGACAATAGGTCCAGGAAAGATAATTTTAAAAAAATATTGGACTACCTGAAAACCAAAAAAAGAAACCTAGATGTCATCTTTCAAGAAATTATCAAGGAAAACTGGCCTAAAATTCTAGAACAAGAGGGTAAAATAGAAATGGAAAGAATCCACTAGTTACCTCCTGAAAGAGATCCCAAAATAAAAACTTCCAGGTATATTATGGTCAAATTCCAATCCAATCCAAGGAGTAAATAGCAGCCAGGAAGGACAAAGGAGCTAAAATTACAACCAAGAATCACTTACCCAACAAAACTGAGTATTATCTCTTAGGCAAGAAAAGGGAAATTCTAAGGAATAAAGACTTTCAAGCATTCTTGGTGAAAAGACCAGAGCTGAATAGAAAATTTGATTTTCAAATAGAAGACTCAAGAGAAGCTTAGAAAGGTAAACAAGAAAGGAAAATCATAAGGGACTTAAGGTTAAACTGTTTACCTTCCTTATGGGAAGATGATACTTGTTACCTCATAAAAACTTTCTTATTATAAGGGCATATAGAAGGAGTACATACAGACAGAGGTCACAGGTGTAAGTTGATTATAAAGGGATGATATCTAAAAAAATAAGATGAAGGGGAGAGAAGAAAGTACTGGAAGAAAGAGAAAGGGAGGGATAGAATGGAGTAAATTATCTCACATAAAAGAGGCATGAAAAAACTTTTACAATGGCAGGGAAGACAGGAAGAGGTAAAGAGGGAGTGAGTGAATCTCCCTCTCATCAGAATTGGTGCAAAGAGGGAATAATATACACATTCAATTGGATATAGAAATCTGTCTTACTCTACAGGAGAGTAGGAGGGGAAGGGCATAAGAGAAAAGGTTATTGGTGATAGAAGGCAGGGCAGATTGGAGGAGGGTATAGTCAGAAATAAAACACCTTTGAGGAGGGACAGGGTAAAAGGAGAAAGAAAATAGAATTAAAGGGGTTGGGAGAATAGTATTGAGGGAAATATGGTTAACTCTGGTAACTCTGAAAAAAATGATGGAAGGTTCTCAGATAAAAGTCTCATTTCTCAAACATATAGAAAACTGAATCAAATTTATAAAAGAGCCATTCCCCAACTGACAAATGATCAAAAGATATGCACAGTTTTCCAATGAGATAAACAAAGCTATCTACAATCATATTTTTAAAAAGTTCTATCTCACTATTGATTGAGGAAATGCAAATTAAATACCTCTGAGGTCCTACCTCATTGCTATTAGATTGGCTAACTGGACAGAAAAGGGGAATGACAAATGCGGAAGGGGATGTTGGAAAAATGGTGCATTAATGCACTGTTGGTGGAGTTATGAATTGATTCAACCATTCTGTATAGCAATTTGGAACTATGCTCAAAGGGCCATAAAACTAGATATACCCTTTAACCTATCAATACCACTACTAGGTCTGTATCCCATAAAGAATACAAGACAAAACAGAATGGGACTATATATACAAAAAATATTTGTAGCAGCTCTTTTCTGGGGTATGAAGTTAGAAATTGAGGAAATGCTTATCAGTTGAGGAATGGCTGAACAACTGATATGTGATTATGATGGAATATTATTGTAGTATAAGAAATGATGGGCAGGATGCTCTCAGAAAAACCTGGACTTATATGGCATGATGCAAAGTGAACTGTACTGTGTACAAAGTAACAGCACTATTGTAAAATGATTACTCTGAATGACTTAGCTGTTCTCTGCAATACAATGATCCAAGACAAACTGAGGGATTTATGATGAAAAACGTAATCTTTCCCCAGAGAAAGAACTGATGGTGTCTGAATAAAGATTGAAGCATACTTTTTTTAAACTTTTTTTTTTCTTGAGGTTATTTGTTTGGTATATGTTCTCTTTCACAATATCACTTATGGACTTATGGACTACATTTACAACCTATACTGAATTACTTGCCTTCTCAGTGGTGGGGGCATGGGAAGGGAGGAAGGGAGAGAATTTGGAACTTTGAATTTTAAAAACAAATCTTAAGAATTTGTTTTTACATGTAACTGGGGAAAAATAAAACACTAAATATTTTTTTAAATTGTCATTTGGTCCACAGTGACAGGCTGCTGAGCTTTGAAGGCTTTAGATTGCCTTAGTGGAGCAGTTCAGAATTCTTGTTAAACATGAAATCCAGTGTAAAGACATTATTTTTTTTAACTTAGTATGTATGATAATTATTTACCATTCAACAGATAAGTTCATATCAAACAGGGAAAACACCAGTCCCCTTTCACCCCAGCGAAAAGAACTAAAGGAAAAACTTCAACTTTATGTCTGATAAAAGGAAAAAATAATTCTATGAATGAAAGCACTTCAGAACTGCATTGTACTACCTCCAAGTGAGGGCTTATCCCTCAGTGGAGATTTTGAATCAGAAATTGAATGTTGAGTTGAATGATAATTTCTCTTGTAGGAGGTAGAGAGGATTTCTCTTCAGTTTTGGGCTGAATTAGATAGTTCTTGATATCTCTTCATATTCTGATAATTTTGTGATTTCCTTCACCTCCGTCAGAAGGAATTACCAACCATTGTTATGTATCATAATAATACATTTCTCATTCTGCTAGTAGACAGGAAGCTTCATGAGGGCAAGGACTAGCTTCTTTAAACTTTTTAATCACTTTCAATATCTATTATTGTATTGTGCACATGATAGGCTCTTAATTTATGTTGTTAAATGATATCATTGATAAATTTTTTAAGCATTTATTATTCGCCTACTAAAGGAAAGAAAGCAAATTAATTGCCATTCTGTCTTTTGAGCCTGAATATATAAACCTTCAAATTCAAGCTTTCTTTTGCCGTTAACAGCAATACTATTAATGAATTGAATAAAATATGCAATTTTATAGCTTAATTTCTTTGTCCAAATATAACCTCTAGCTGGAGAGAAATCTTATCCTACATGGGTTTGAAGAATATTTCTATTTTTAACATCTCCTGATAAAATACATTCCATTAACTTGGTCCCCTCAATTTTCTTTCAACTTCTGATCTTATGACTGCATGATTAACCTGGTAAAGTCATCATCAGCTAGATTTTTATGGCACAGAATAGCATGAATTTTACTGTACATTTGCTCTTACAGTTTATTTTATGTGCTAATTTTCAAGTAACGATATTTTATTGCTATCACTAAATATTATGTTATCTTTAATTAAGGTTAATATGTTGAATCCATTGACTTTTAGAAAATGCCATCCTATTCCTGTGAGAACAAATGAAATATATGTCCTTTTCAACAGTGTATTTAATTCTATTTTTGCTCTTTGGAGCTCTTTATGATAGCTTCTCAGAAAAAGAAGGGCGAAATGAATAAAACATTTGTTTATCACAATGGGGATTGGAAAATGACATAATTCAGATGTTAAACTTTAGTCAGTAGCCTTCAAATTGGAGGGAGGAGGAAAGGGTTTGAATTATCAGAAAGCTACAATTACAAATTAGAAAGAAATTTGAGAATGTTATTTTAATTTTGACTTTCCATAGGAATAACTTTTTAAAAAAATACAGAATGAAGACATAAGGGCTACAGTGTAAAAAAAAATTAACCTATAGACTTTTTACCTTCCATCATTAATTTCATTTTATCATATATGAAGCCATCAAATTATGCTTTGTTTTTTTTTTTTTTTAGGCTTAAATACTTGGTCAGTTTATCCATGTAAATAAGAGTATCCATACAATTTTGATTCCAAATTCTTTCAGGTTTATTTGTTTTATTTTGTTTTTATTAGCATTAAATTTGCTAACTAAAAAAAAAAGAATACATAAATAAATACAAAACAAAGGCACAATACTTCCCCTCAGAAATTTACCTTATGGTAAGGGGATAGGAAAGAAGACAGATAATATATCCTATTACATAGGAAATGCATTAGAAAGCTGAAAAATAAAATGGTATATGAGGTGTAAATGGGAAGATAATAATGGGGAAAATTTCATAGCTAAAGTAGAATTTCACACGGATTTCTGAAAATGGTCAGCAATTCATCAAGTTAATAGAAATTCAGTGGAAATAAATGTAAAATCTTATGCTTGGTTTTAAAATATCACCTGCACAAGTATAGGAATGGGGTAGTTTATCAGAAGAAAAAAATGGTTAAGGGATATTAGTAGACTACAGGCTAAGTAAGCATCAGCATTATAATGCACCCATTCACCAAATTTATATAAACTTTGTCTGATTAAGAGAAGCATACTCTTTTAGGAATACAGAGGTTATAGTCCTTCTCTACCTTGGTCAGTCCCCATCTAGAAGACTGTTAAATTCACAGTTTAAGGAAGGTATTGGTAAGCTAGAGATAAACTCATTCAGAGAAGGATATCTAGGATAATAAGATGTTAGATTCAGTGGAAACAACTAGAAATCTTAAACCTGTAAAGGAAAACAGAAAAAGAAGGGAGAACATAACTCAGTTTAAAGTATTAGGAGGCCTTATTATGGGGAATACGAACCAGACTGGTTCTGCTTGGCCCCTGAAGGCAGAACCAGGAGTAAAGTGAAGTACCTGGAAAGAGGCAGGTTTAGCTTTTTTTTTGGGGGGGGGGAGTTTTGGGTGAGGGTGAGAAAAAAAAGAATACTTTTTCCACTTTCAGAGCTATCCAAAAGTGAACCCAGCTCTCTTAGGAGGTAGAGGCTTCTCTCTCCTTGGAGACCTTCATGCAGAAACTAGATAACCACTTGTCAAGATAGTTTATGGTGGGGATTTCTTTCTCTTATGGGTTGAAATAAATGGTTAGAAAGGTCCTTTATAACTCTCACATTCTGTGATTCTAACAAAAAAAGACATTATAGGCATAAGGAATTTGATGAATAGAGCACAGAAGTGGTAGTACAGAAAGCATGATTAGGGGATGGTCCACTTTGACTGGAACGTAGAATTTGTAGAGGAAAGCAATGTAAGATAAGGTTGGGAAGATAGTGTAACACCATACTATAACACATCCTTAATGCCAAACAAAAAGCATTTTCACTAGGGAGGCACTGAAAAGTTTCAGAAGAGGAGTGACATAAGCTAATTGATGTATAGAAATGGTAACTATGCCAGCATCTGCTGACTTCCATGATTGGGGTAAATCCTTAACCCCATCACTTTAAATCCTTCACTTTCCCAAGGATCAGTTCAAAGGCTTAGTTTGATAAGCTTTTCCCTGTCTCTAGGTATTTTATACTCCTCTATCAAATTATAATGAATAAAGGGGATAGGGAATGGACTGATGATTTTATTTATAAAAAGAAGATCCAGGTGAGGTGAGGAAATTTCCTCTACTAATACATATTGTCATTTCTTCAAATCTTTAAAATAATATATTGAATTGTGTTTTTTTCAAATGGCAAAAATCCCACCTCATCCTACCCCTAAGTGAGTAGAAAAAATGCACAAATATGCATAGTCAAGAGAAACAAATTTCTTCATTGGTCATGTCAGAAATACACACACATATATGTACATACACACATACATATACAAATATTCATACATATCTATCCATATTTATATACATATCATTCTGCATGTTGGCTCACATCTTTATCAGCAAGTGAGTAGCATATTTCATCCTTAGTCTGGAAAAAGGTGGTCACTGAGCTTCTCAGAGTTTCTAAGTCTTTTAAAGTCGTTTGTTAATTGCCTTTACAATGTTGTTATTTTATAAAATGTTCCCTTGGCTCTGTTCACCTCACTTTACAAAGGTTCATATAAGTATCCTCAGGTTTCTCTGAAAGTATCCCTTTTATCACTTTTTACATCAATATAGTGTTCCATCATATTTATGTGCCATAATTTGTTTAAACATTTCCCAGTAGATTGCCACACTTTGGATTCTAATTGTCATCTCAAAAAGAGTTATGAATATTTTGTCTATGTTTGCAGTATTTTGTAAACCATAAACCAGATAATGAAAATCAGGTGTAATTTGCATTTGCTATCCTGCCACATTTTGGAGTAGTACCTTATTGTGCAGTAGATGTACAAGAAATGACTAATGAAGAAGGAAATTAATATCCATTAATCTTTTCTCTTATTACTTAATGTATAAGTAGTAAGAAATATCACAAATTCAGGAAGTTGATTTTATTTCCTTCTTCCTGTTTTCTTCCATATAGTTTGACACTAAGACACAGTTTCCAAATAAAATTCCTTTGTATTAAATCATTTTACTTTTGCCAAATTCTGGGGCTTATAAATTAAAAGAGGTATGAACAATACATAGAAAATGAAATGCACAATGAAGATAATTTACAATTTGGAATATCAAGGAAATATTAAAAATAATGGAGACAAATTTAGACAGAAATGATAAATTTTGAAGTCTCTTACTACTCCTATTCAAGCATATGAAAAACTCCAATATTCAAAATGTTGATTTAAAATTGTTTTCAGTTTCACCATCAAATGAAGAAGAAACAAAATTAAACAGTAGGTAGGATAGGTATAGAGAAAGACTTCACAGAAAATATACTTCTTAAGAAAGTTAAAGAATATTATTTTTGAAGAGTTGGAAAGTAGAACAAATATGTAAGTATTAATGTAGAAGAAACAAATCATTAAGCAAGGTATTAATAATAATAATAATAAATTATGTGGTGCTTTAAAGTTTGCAAAGCACCAAGGAATTTACTATTACTAACCCCATTTTACAGATGATGAAATTGGTGTACATAGTGGCTAAGTGACTTGTCTACTGTCGCACAACTAGAATGTCTGCCAATATCTCTTTTAATTTCATGATTCTATAATTCAAATCTAACTATTCAACAAGAAAAAAATCACTATCAGTTCAATTTCATTTATTTCCTTAAAAATCAAACACACATTTATTATGCATACACAATGCAAATTTAATATGCAGCAGTGTTGGCACAGATCTTCACAAATGTTATTATAGCAATGGAACATCAGGGACAAATTATGAAAATATGTCAAAAAGAAGCAAAGTCATAATGTTGAAACCTTCACTCTTATAAAATTTTAAAGTTCTTTTTTTAATGGCTCAAGCACAAAGGGATAATAAAGAAAGAGGAGATTTTATAGTTTTATGAGTGTCCTAAAATAAGGATTGGTATGCCTACCAATCACTGCATTGCAGTGGGTTATATATTTCTCATGGCTGTCATGAAAGTCATTGGTTCTGAGATCTTCATTTTTTTATATTCATACTTGGGGAGTTTTACATATGATGTAAGATGGGTAAATTGGGAGATGGAATATTCATACCAACTTTATTGAAAAGTGGAAGAGATGTGCCTCTGGAATTACAAAGGAGGTTATCAGAGAATCAATAACCAAAGAAAAGAGGAGCAAAATTTCTGTGAGGAAACAGGGAAAAGATAACAGATATGGAAAGCCATAGACATGATGCTCCCTACAATGCAGTATACTAAGACAAGAAAAACAGTTGATTATGAAATACTGATTTTTTTAAATAAAAAATTAAATGACCTTAGTTTATATATAAATTGAACAGAACTATGATTCAATAACAGGCATCACTATTGAGTTTTCCTTTTAAAAGTTTGTTCTCCTTATTTAACAGCAGCTGTCCTTGTAATATTTACATTTAAGGCATGTAAGTTATCCATGCTAATAGTTAGATAAATTTAAAATTAAGATAATACTTCAGATTCTTATTCTCTCTTACCTTCAGAGTTACCAAGTTGCATAGATTCTACCTTTCTTGCTTTTCTTGTATACACCCTCTTTTTTCCTTTGCCTATCACTACCTTGTTTAGTGCCTCATCAGCTCACATCCAGACTGTTGCAGTCTTCCTGCCATCCAGACTTCCTGCCACAGTTCTTTCCCCACTCAAATTCATTCTCCACTCTGTCAAACTGATCTTCTTACAGTCCTGGTCTGACCACATCAAAACTTTATTTGATAAAATTCAGTTTCTCCTTATCACTTCCAGAATCATTTTTTTTAAACAGATCATCCTGCCTTGGCTCCTTCTTATATTTCCAGGGGTTCTTATACCATTCTCCCCTCCACTACTACACTGTTCTTTCTTTTCTTAGAACCATATCTTCTGAGTCAAGGAAAATTCACTGGCTGCCCTCATTTCTAATGTTTTCTATTTTTTTATCTCTGCCCTCTGCTTTCCCTTACTTCATCAGATTCCAGCTAAAATGTCACCTTCTTCAAGATGCTTTTCTTAATCCCCCCTAATACTAATTTTCCCCCCTCTGAGATTGTCTCCAATTTATCTTCTTTATATCTTGATTAGATTTAGTTTTTCCCCCTGTCTTGACTGTGAATTCCTTGAGGACAGGGGTGATTTTTGTCTCCCTTTTGTATATCTCTTGCTCTTAGCACAACATCTGGTACCACAGAAGAAGGTTAATAACTATTGAAATAGCTAATGCATTATTGGTGAATACAAATGACAGAATAGAAAATTTCAAATTAAGTTGTTATCAATGTAACCAATGTAGCAGAAGACTAAATTCAGAGTTATAAAGTTTTAGTGTAAGAAGTGACCTTGGATTACAGTGTGGCAGCTGCCTGACACTGTACACAAGAATAAAGTCCATATGGATACATGCATTGGCATAAAGTGTGATACTACAAACAAATTAAAGGAAAAAAGAATAGTGTATTTATCAGATTTATGGAGAATGAATAAATTTTTGAACAAGCAAGAGATAGAGAATATTTTGAAGTACAAAATGGCTAATATTGATTACATTAAATTGAAACGTTTTTGTACAAACAAACCCAATGCAAACAAGATTAGGAGGGAAGCAGAAAACTGGGAAAGAATTTTTGCAAGTAATGTTTATGATAAAGGCCTTGTTTCTAAAATTTGTAGAGAATTGAGTCAAATGTACAAGAATACAAGTCATTCTCCAACTGAAAAATGGCTGAAGGATATGAACAAACAGTTTTCAGAGGAAGAAATTAAAGCTATCTGTAGTCATAAGAAAAAATGTGCTAAATCACTATTGATTAGAGAAATGCAAATCAAAACAACTCTGAGGTACCACATCACACCTATCAGATTGGCTAACATGACAAAACAGTAAGATAATAAATGTTGGAGAAGTTGTGGGAGAATTAGAACACTAATTCGCTGTTGGTGTAGCTGTGAGTTCATCCAACTATTCTGGAGAGCAATTTGGAACTATGCCTAAAGGGCTGCAAAAATATGCATACCCTTTGACCCAGAAATAACACTTCTAGGACTGTATCCCAAAGAGATCATAAAAATGGGAAAAAGTCCCATATGTTCAAAAATATTTATAGCAGTTCTCTTCGTGGTGGCCAAGAACTGGAAATGAAAGGGATGCCCAACAATTGGGGAATGACTGAACAAGTTGTGATATATGAATCTAATGGAATACTACTGTGCCATAAGAAATGATGAACAGGGAGACTTCAGAGAGGCCTATATGAATTGATACTGAGTGAAAGGAGCGGAACCAGGAGAACTTTGTACACAACAATGAACACAGTATACAAGAAATTTTTCTGATAGACTTAGCCCTTCACAAAGGCACAAAGCAAGGACCTAAAAAATTCCCAGTGGACTTGAGGCAAAATGCCTTCCACATCAAGAGAAAGAACTATGGAATTGGATTACAGAATGAAACAGATCATTTACTCGTGTGTTATGTTTTGTTTCGCTTTATGATTTCTCCCATTCATTTTTATTCTTTTATGCAGCATGACTAAGGTGAAAATGTATTTAATAAGAATGTATGTGTAGGATGGGGAGGGAGGGCGAGAGAGAAGGAAAGGAGAAGGAAGAAGGGGGAAAATCAGAAATATATGGAAGTGATTGTAGAAAACTGAAAACAAAATAATTTAAAAAAAGAAGTGACCTTAGATTCGATTTTGCACATTCTGTAATGAGGAAACTGATTTCCAGAGAAATTAAGTAACTTGCTCAATGTCATAAGGCTAGTTCATTTCCATGTGAAGTAAAAATATTTACTTTATGAAATTCCTTAGTTCACTTAACATATTCAGTTCCATTAAAGGCTACCTTAAATATTGGGTCAATCCTCTTAAAAATTATGAATATTGAAAAGCTAAGAGAGCTGCTGGATATAATATTAAATAATGAATTTGATTGTTTATTAAAACCTTACCAGTTATTTACATTGAAATTGATTAGCAAATAAAGTGAGACCTTTTTGATAAATCTTGGGATAAAATATGCACAGATTAATGAAATATTTCATATTTGTACCTCCAAACTCTCATTCTTTTCTTAACTTTCTCACTACCTGTTCCCTACCACCACTAGGATAAGGTGATATCACCATTATTATCTTAAATTTGACATGTTCCCAAGCTGAATTAATTTTTTTCTTTAAAAGTAACTTTTCCTGACCACTGAAACTACCCTATGATCAATTACACACAATTGTGACCTCTTTGTTTTCTTTTTCACTACTCCTTTAATTAACTGCTGAGTCCTATGTGTTGTGCCTCTAAGCTGTGTCTCCAATCCATTCCTTTCTTTTGTCCATTGCCAATACTCCAACTTGGTTCCCCTCATTTTAACCCCTACCATCAGAGTATTACTTCAGTTCCCTAATTGATCTCACTCCATTTCTTCTTTTTATCCTTCACACTGTTATCAAGTTAATTTTTCTTGGGCACACATTTGAGTCAGTTACCTGTTCAAAATAGTACCATATTGCCTACTAAGTAAAACTAAAACTTCTTAGTCCTATACAATCCAAACAACCACTATATTTATTTTTACAAATCTCTCTCCTGCCTTTATTTGGAAACTATCTGCATTGTTATGCTTGACAATATCATTTGATATAAATTAACTCCTCATTGAGGTCTATATATTTGGAATATGAGGCATAATAACTTTTGACTCAATCACTGCCAGAGTTAAATCAATAGGTTTTAAGAAACTGAACAGCAGCTGTCCATATTGTATGATTGAGGGACTGGATTGACTATCCTTTATTTAAAACTGACTTTTTGTTTAAAGGATAAATATCCTCCACTTGGTCTTCAGATTTAGTGCAGAGTTGATATTAATTCCATTATTGAGAGGGTTGAAGATCAGATCATAGGATTCAAATAAGAAACAAGACAATTGCAGATAATGCTCCTTAATGGAAGTAGCAGGAAATCTGCATTAGATTTTAATCTGCATGAAGGAAATTTCATTCTTTATAGTTTATCTCCTCTACCACTAAACATAAAGTTCAACAATAAATATCAATTGAATTTAATTGAAAGAGATATCTAGCCTTCTCTAGCATAAACATAGGGTTGTATCACCCAGGTAGAAAGTAGTGGGCTGAACTTGGATTTAGAAGACCCAGAAGCCCAGACTACAGAGATTAGAGGGAGCACTTCTCATTGTCCTCATTTCTCAGAATATTCCAATCTGGTTCATCCACCACCTATGCACTTTGTTATCCTCACCCTTTTATGGAAAAAAATACCTTTTGTCCTTAAACTTTTGAAGCAACATTCTTTTTATCTTTTTGAATTAACAAAATAGTGACTCTCCCTCTAGGACAACAGATCCCTTTCAGCCCATTCCATTGATATATGTCTTCTTCCTCTCTCACTCTACTAACCTTGACTTACAGGGCCATAAAGATGGATAGACATGCTCTTTATTTGCTATAGTCACTTCTAAGTCATTCCTCTCATATCATTCCTAAATATCTTTTCTTTTTTTAAAAGATTCATTAAATCAATCTTAAACAATTTCATATCCTTGTTATTATCTACTGACCTCTCAATCATTCACTCAGATTAGATATTTAGTGAGTTTAGTCTCTGGCTCACAAAGTTTGTTTCCATTCCGTCCCCTCTCATTCTCTCATGTTTATGATAGTCATATTAATGACCCTTATAAAAAAACCAAATATCTCAATTTCTCACCCTTAACTTCAACAATCACCTCATATATTTCTTTTCACCCATATTTCAGTAGTCCAAACTGTTGTATTCACCATGTTTCAGATTTAGAACACTCTCAGTATCGTGACTTCAAAATGGAATGATTCAGATTTAGAGTCAGAGGACCTTATTTTAAATCTCAACTCTGATGAATATTACTTGTGTGATCTTTGGCAGGTGACTTCATTTTTCTGAAGTTGAGGCACATCATTTCATGAAGTGATTGAACTAGATGGAGTTACAAGGTCATTTTGATCTCTAAAGTCAGCAAACCTAAAAGAGGGATGAATTTGGAAAATATTTAAAAACTAGTTCTCTGGGGAGAAAATATATACATGGCAGTCTTTTGGCTTTAATTTTCATTATTTTCTCCATTTTTAACATTAGAAAATTAGCAAAAGTACTGATTTACAGAATTTGCTGATATCTATGTGGAAATGCTCATGCTGAAAATTTAACATTTGACTCTCTTATTACAACCTCCTATGCTATCACTCACTTAATCATACTCACATACCCTTAAAACAGACATACATATTAGAATTACTTTCATTCTTATCTCAACCTTTGTTAACAACTTCCTGAGCTTACTCATTCCAGGATACCTGTCAAGGTTACTACAGTGATCTCTTTATAGATCATTAAAAATAGAATCAGTTGAACTGTCTTCTTCCTCCAATCCATATTTTTAGCCATGCTTAAATATATATATATATATATATGTATATGTACATATATGCATATATATAATGTACTTTTATATGAATCTTATAATGGCACCGTTCTGCTTAAAAAAATATTCAATGGTTCCCCTCTGCTAGTTGAGCAAATTTATAATTCTTGAACCTGATTTAAAGGCCCTTTGATTTGATTTTATATTTCTATCTGTTACATGCTCTGCCATCCAGTCAAACACTATGATTTAAAGTCTTTTGAATATAGAAGTCTGAAGACCTCATGTCTTTCCTTGTTCAAGTTGTTGCCTCTTCTTTGAATCCTTTCTTTTCCTACTTTTGATTGCTTGAACTTTTAATGGCCCTTTAAATCCCAACTCAAGTGAAATGTCTACCAAAAATTTCCAGTTATCATCTCCTTTTTGGTAACAATTTTTATATTATCACTAATTTTTAGGACTCTTTAATATACTTTGCATACATTATTATAACTTTCAGTATTGATGTTATATCCATTAAATTGTGTGTGCTTGTCCTTCATTGCTGAAGAAGACCATGCCATCAGAGAAATAATGGCATGACTTGCACTTCACTTTGTTTTGAGTGAGGGAGGGCTGTGCAGTCACCAGCCTCACTTCTCTCCTAGAGTCATCTGAATCCAGTGCTCAGATATTCATCAGAATGACTGAAGATGACCCAGGATGAGGCAATTGGAGTTAAGTGACTTGCCCAAGGTCACACAGCTAGTGAGTGTCAAGTGTCTGAGGTGAAATTTGAACTCAGGTCCTCCTGACTCCTGAACTGGTGCTCTATTCACTGCACCACCTATCTGTTATGGATGGCCTAGGAAGGAACTGAAGCCAATCCTTACAGATTCCTTGGAGGAAGTTACAGTGAATTTTATGTACTCTATACACTTTTTAGCACCTATCACAATGCCCAATCTGTAGACCAGTTTTCAATTATTATCTTTACTATCTCTATTATCTCTGAGTCTATATATCCTTTGCTATACTCTCCCCTGAGCTCCATTTCCATATTAGCAACTACTTTTAGAATTTATCAAAATGGATTTCTTGTAGTCTTCTCAAACTCAAGATCTCCAAAATAGAAAACAAGATCTCCCCTTTAAAAGCCTTCTTTTTACCCAACTTTCCTGTCACTGACAAAGGCAGCACCACTGTCCTTGTCACCCAGGATCATGACCTCAACACTTGCAATCATGCCGTATATCTGGTTTATTGCAAAGTCTTATTTTTTCTACCTTTGCAATACCTGTGAGGTATCCCCTTTCATTGCCCTCACATGGCTATAAGCTTGATGCAGGCCTCTATTGCCTGGACTATTAGATTGGCTATCCTCTCCTATCATATATTTTATGTTTATGTAGGTATGTTCTAATAAATATTCTGTTCTATTGTATCATACTATACTTCTATCTCTTCTCTCTGTCTCAAGTCTCTCTTCACTCTGATCTGTCCTCTGGACAACTACCAAATTTGTTCTTAAAGTGTAAGTTAGACCGAGTCACTCTCTCCTCCTCTTCTCTCTAACTCAGTGACTCCTTATTACTTCAAGTATCAAAAATGAAATGCTTTCTTTGACATTTTTTAAGATCCTCAATCTGATCCTTTCCTACATTTCTAGTCTTATCATGTTTCCTTCCACTTTATGATCCATTTCTGGGATACTTGGACTCGTCTTCTAATAAGGGGCAATTAGTCAGTGGATGGTATTGATAGTTATAAAGACGATTGTCCTCTTCTCCACAGAGATTGGTCCCCTTGGTAAAAATTGTGGGGTACAAACTTGAAGCAAGATTGGTGATCATGAGGGGATTCCTATACCCAGTAACCTCCTTAGCTTGTCTTTTCTACAGGATCATTTCCCTTAATGTCAAGTGTGAAATTCAGGATAAAAGCAGGTCCTTTGATCTTATGGGGGAATTGATATTCCCCATGCTCTTGATTTCAGGTTTCTAGGTTGTCTCTGTTGAGGGCTAAGGGGAGGTACACTCAACAAAGGTGCACTCTGTTGGGGGAGACCTGTTAAGTACATGAGAATGTATAGAATATTCATAAGATGAATAAATAAAAATTAAATACATTGTAATTGTTTAGGAAGATATTTATATTTGTTTATGTTTGATGACTTTAAACATCATAAAAATTAAAATTAGAATAGAAGTTTAATGGGGATAAATGCAAAAAAACAAAACAAAACCAAAAAATCCTTAACTATAAAATGGAAGTTATGGCTTAAAGTTTCTAATTTCAATAACTCAAATGAAATGTGTGTTTTCCTTTTTTTGTGCAAATATATAAATTAACAAAATCACTACATCAAGAAATACATAATTAAATTGATCCATCTCAGAGGAAAGAAAAACAAACAAAGTTATCAACAAATTACTCCTAGCATAAAAGCAGATGGTTCAGATGGAATCACAGGTTAATTCCACTCCAAAAAGTAAGAAATATATTTAGATCCCCTAAATAAAGACAAAGAAAGCTTTCTATGAAATAAACAGTCTTCTTGTTTTAAATTCTTCCAATGATCACTACACATGGAATAAAAATGAAATTTATAACCAAATTGCACAAATAGATATAAATATATAATTAGCAGGAAAAGATTAGAATAATGATAGAATTACAGAGGAATCATAAGGAACCTTAAAGATCCTCTATATATAATGTAAATTCTTTGAAATTAGGAACTACTTTATTTTGGTATTTGTATTCCCAACACAATGGGGATAATTCTATTATACATAGAATGAACTTAGTAAGTGCTTATGGAAATGGATATTTGAATTGAATGTAGGCCATGTCTCATATTACAGAAAAAATGATATATCATGACTAAGTTGAATTCATATCAGTTATGTATGCTTGTTTCCATATTTTAAGGTATCAATGCAATGCATTATATCAACAATTTTACATTATCTTTTTTATATTAGCTAAAGAAAATTTTAATAGCCTAGTATCAATTAAAGAAAAAAAGGTACAATGTTTTATTATAAATAATTTTAAAGAAAATAACAAACTATAGGAGAAATTTAAAAGACTAATTTATGGTTTAAAATATTAAGGTTGGAATAGAAAATTTATCTACAAAATGGTAACCTAACATTTGTTTAAGGTAGCATCATAATCAAGGAAAAAATATTCAAAGCTTTCCTACTAAAATATACATATAAATCTTTCATTACTTCTCTTCACCATGGTATAAGGAATGCCATCAGTTTCAAGAAGACAAGGAACATAGTAGGATCATGGATAGAGATGAAAAAAACCTTAGAGACTGTCTAGTCTGATGTCCTTATTATACAGATGGGGAAATTAAAAAGATTAATAGAAAGGATTAACACTGTCAATAAAAACATGGAAATTTTATTTTCAGGTGACATAGCAGACTTACATAATATTTGGTTCACAAAGAAAGTCAAATGATCTTTTAAAAAAACACCTAATTGAGATGGTATATTCAGGAAAGTTCCGGAATATATGATAAACTCACAAAATCATTCAAAATATTGTGTTTGATTCAACTCAACAGGTAAATTTTAGATAATCCATCAACAATCTTTTATCAAGGGCTTACTGTGTTACAGACACTGTACCAAACACCGCAGATACAAAGAATGGCAAATTGTCCTTGGGATAAAATAAAAATGCCTTAACTTGGAATTTAAAGTCTCTTGTAATCTGTTTTTGGCTAAAATTTTTTCATTTACTTTGCCTTACTCATTCTTAATGAATTCAGTTACAAACAGACCTGCCATCTGTGATAATTTTCAATTTTGAAATTCTGATTTAGTTAAAAATATATTTTTAATATATAGTAAATATATTAGAAGAAAAACAACCTTTAATTTATCAACTCTGCATTGTAGATTAACTTGCATTTGTTAGACTAGTGGTGGAAGTCATAGGGAATAGGGCAGAAGGAGCTGATTTAACAGAACCAAAAATATTTGTAACAACCCTTAACCAAAGAACAAAATAAATACAAAATTCAAACATTTGTGGGAAAGTTTGAGGAACTGGGGAGGAGGAATAACAAAAATTCTACATTAAAAAATAAAACTACTCTAAGTGTTCTAGTGAAATATTATTTCCTGGATGAAAAATCAAGGCAAATATAATTATAGAAATTGGAGTTGAATGAAATTTTGGTGATCATCTAGCCTGATCTCCTTTCTCTTTCTTCTACATGTGAAAAAACACAACCAGAGAGGGGAAGGAGTTTTTCTAAGGTCACTAAGCCAATGAAAGCCAGAACAAAAACTGCAAGCCAGATGTCCTTAGTCTTTTCTAGGATTCTTATATACTAATCTCTAAAATTTATCTTGAATATTTAATATCAGGTATCAAAAATTCCTAAGAGATTCTAAAAATTCTAAATCTTGAGTCCTTTCTGGGCATGGAGATGAGGGCAGACTATGGAGGATGGTACAATGGAAAGAGTTTGCTAACTGCATGATCTTGGTGCAGTAGATAGAATACTGGGCCTGGAGTCCAGAAGTCTCATCTTGTGAGTTCACATCTGGTTCTCAGACACTCAGTAGTTATGTGATCCTTGGCAAGTCACTTAACCCTGAATGTCTATTTCCTCATCTGTAAAATGAGCTGTAGAAGCAATGGCAAACTACACCATCATATTTGCAGAGTTCATGAAAAATTGGACTTGACTGAAATGACCAACAAGAAATCACTTAACTTCTATGCCTCAATAATAAGGCAGCTAGGTGGTGCAGTGGATAAAGCATCAGCGCAGGAGGCAGGAGGACCTGAGTTCAAATCTCACCTCGGACACTTGACACTCACTAGCTGTGTGACCTTGGGCAAGTCACTTAACTCCAATTGCCTCATCCTGGGTTATCTCCAGTCATCTTGATGAATATCTGGTCACTGGATTCAGTTGGCTCTAGAGAAGTGAGGCTGGTGACCTTCACAGCCCTCCCTCACTCAAAAGTCATGTCATCATTTCTCTGATGGCATGGTCTTCTTCAGCAACGAAGGTCAAGCACACATCCTATGATGGGTTTGGACTAAATGATCTCCAAGGTTCCTTCCTGCCTTAAACATAAATTTCTTTGAACAGAGTTTGAATGTTTATCCTTAAGAAGAAAGGAAGGAAATATTTACTAAGTACTTGTTATGTGCCAGGCACTGTGCTAAGAACTTTATGATTGTATCTTATGTAATCCTTCTTATTACCCTTAGAGATTGGTGCTGCTAATGTTTCCATTTTACAGTTGAAGAAACTGAGGCACACAGAGGGTAAAAGTTGTCCAGGATCACATGAAGTCATATTTGAACTTAGGTTTCTTTTGTGACATTACTTCTAGGACTCTTCCTTGACACCTTGCTGACACTAAGAAGGTCTCCAGATATTTTTGTTGATTTTTAAGCTTTGTTCTAAGAAGAATCCATTGTATAGTTATTTAATGTCTAATTTGACTTCAGTTTTATAATTAGAGTTTTGTTTGTTGCCTAAAATACCTGAATTGGAGACAAATTTCATTGATTTTTGTGTTACTGTATTAGAGGGTTTTACAGATTTTTTTTTTTTTGTAAGAACATTCACATAAGCTCTAAACCATGAATTTGGAACTTTAGAATTAGATATTTTATAATGTGCTACGAGATGATACATGCATAAATGAAACTAAGTACTAGATTTAAAAGAAAAAAAACATATACATGGAATATTTGCAGTAGTATTCAACCTTCCTAAAAATCAAAGTAATGCATCAGAAAACAAGCTTGAAAAGCCACTTAATTAAGTCAGGGAAAAACACAAACAAAAAAATTCAGTTGTACTAGTATCATGTTAAAAAAGCACACACGTATATTGATTGTACAGTTGTACAATAGTGTCATTTTTTAAATCTATTATAAGAGCTAAGAAAGGTTTTCAGGATGGACCCAGTGAGAGATATTACATGTGATCTAGATTAACCAATTTCAGACTCTCATTACGAGATGATTGTTCATAAGATAATGAATTATTTCTCCCCAAACCAGCTCATGAAATTGTCTAGGAAACCTAATAAATGGGAAGTAATCTGTGACAGTTGAGCAACTATCCCCTCTAATATAATCATGTCCTTTGAAAAAATAAAGTACTTCATATATTGTAAAACATACCCTTTAATCTAATAAGTTTATTACTGAGTATAGATTATAAAAATACTACAACATAAAAAAAATCAAATTATTCAGATGTTTATTGTATAATTATTTGTATTTCTGGAATACTGGAACCAACCCAAATTTCTGAGTTGAGGAATGAGGGAAAGAAAAATACTCTAGCAATGTAGTGGAATTCTAGAATGAATATACATACATATGTGTGTGAGATATGTACATGTACGCATATGTATATACATATATACACAAGTGCAGTTATGTATGTGTATATTATATGTATTTATATATATAATGTATGTATACATGCATATATATGTAAAACAAAATGGACTAAGGTTAAAATAACTTATGATATTGACAACAATTAAAGGAAATTGATAGAATACTACATGGATCTTTAAATACATAAGTACAGGATCACTACATATATAAATTCAGAGATAATGAAGAGATGCAAAGGGATATGCTAACTTCAAAATCATAGATGTATATCTTTTAAAATATTATCTTTAAAATTTATTGTAAATATAGGTATAATTAGTTATTTTTAAATGTTCATATATTATTTTATAATTCTATTATTTTTCTATTTATGTTTGACTATGTATATGTATATGTATATGTATATGTATATGTATATGTATATGTATATGTGGGTAGCTGATTGGCAGAGAAGAAAAAGTGTCCAACCTGGTGTCAGGAAGGTTCATATTCCGGTCTGGCATTACATACTTACTGTCTGTGTGACTATGGCCAAATCCCTTAAGTTCTGTTGGCCTTATTTTCCATTATTTATAAAATGGAGATAAAAATAGCACTGATATTGCAGGATTCTTGGGAGAATTAAATGATATAATATTTCTAAAGTGCTTAGCACAGTACCTGGAACTTAGTAGAAGCTAAATAAAATGTCACTGTTATATATGTATGTGTATGTATATTTGGTCATATGCATACGTGTGTGTGGGAATTGTTGATTTGGGGAACAGGAACAAGAGACTGGTTAAGAGACATAATTTGAAGCAGCATGAGTTTATTGGGTTCAATATCAGGAGAGTGTCACCTGAAAAACCAAAGATTTCCTGAATGAATATTACACAGGTTTATACAGGTTTTAAAGAGGGGAGGACAGGTTAGGGGATGAAATAAAAGTTGACATATCAAGGTTCCTATTGCTGTGACTAAAGGGTGTTCTGGTACAATAATATTTTTATCCAGTTTTATGTTTAGGGCATTCTGCATGAGATAAATGTTTAACATCTGATAATTTGGGAAAATCCTGGTTCTCCTTTTTTTTTTTTTCTAAAGTCCTCATTTCAAGGCTCAGCTTCTGAAAGTTAGAACTAATGATAGCAGATAGGACTAACATTCTCCTCTGTCTAGGTTTTGCTACTCCATCCAACCTTAAAAGGAATTTAATCTAAGATGAAACTCCTGGTACATGGTGTTCTCCTCAGGCTTTGTTGGGGGAAATGTATCCTGGGGGTGATTTGGAAGTAAATGACATGATTAAGGGCTACATCTCCTAGCCCCTCATTAGAAAGTTTAATCCCCTAACCCCTCATTAGAATAGGTCCACCTCTCATTATATTATGTATTCTTTTTCAATTATTAACCAATAAGAGTTGATTGCCACCCTCAGAAATACCCATTCTTCCAAGGACATATAAACTGTGAGCCCACTACCATGATTTTTCTTTTGGCATTCAGAAATGCCAATGACTCATTTTATTGGTAATATGCAAGCATTATTAATAAAATGATCAATTACCCAGAAATTATATCTTTTAAAGATTTTAAATAATACATGCATAACAAGATGTGGAGGTGAGGGGTTGGGGTGGCCAAAGCTCAGAACAGGATGTACAACAGTATATCATGGCACATTTTATTTTGGGCTACCTGCATTATAAGTTCTAATGGAAAAGTACAGAAATATATGTGAACAAAATGCAATGATTCTCAAAAGGGAATAGCTCTGGTTCTCTATAAAGATAGCAATGTATAGTTACTTCACTATAAAGATATAAATATATGGCTAACTATATATGTATTTACATCTATATGTAGATAGATAGGTGTTACTATGTAAACCTATACCTGCAAATAGATAATAGATCCTATTTGTGTACATATTCATCTACGTAATCTTTCATCTGTATTCTTTCTAGACGCTTATCAATTTAATGCAAAACTTCCCTCACGAATTGTTAAACTTTTTCAACATGAATTTGCCATTTACAAAAATATTTTACATAATGTATTCATTTTATACTAGACAAGGGCACTCCTTCACACATCAGTAAATAGTAGCCAGTAACCTAGCTATCTATGTAATATTTTTCGTAACTTCTATAGTGCATTCCTATGTGCATCCCTTCTCCTTCTTCCAATATAAAAATACAATTTAAGCAATAAAATATAGTATTGCCGTGGCCATTGAAGCATGGATCACATCCCAGAGAGAAATGAATATCTCAGCTTGGTAACTTATGTGAAATTCCTTTTGCTTTTACCACTCTTGGTTTTGTTGAAAAGTAGTAACTTTTTATGAAGAAAAATACTGCTAAACAAAACTAATATTCTTATGGTTTTGACTGAATTTTTACAAAAATAAACCATTTCAGTTTACTTCATATATGGGTGAATTTATCCAAGAGAGAAATTTGTTGAGATGATAATAAAAGAAGTAAAGTTACTACCCCTGCTCCAAAGATTGTATAACCAAAGATGGAGGGATATATAGAATTGTGGCCACTTCATATCTAGGGAGATAACATATTGCTAAAAGTGGTCTAAGAAAGGAAGGATGAGGATAATATCAGTACAGGGAAAGTCTTAATTTATTAAGATTCAGAAAGTAATAGCTTGTCCACCAAATCCCAGAATATTAATCAAGTAGGTTCCCACTTAAATTTGAAGCAGATAAATTTATAATCAATAAAGGAAATCCAGTTACACAACAAAGACTACAAAACAGATATAAAACCCCAACAATTTCAAATTGTTTTAAAATGGTTTTTAAAAATGGTTTTAAAGTGAACAAATGGTTGAAGGAACAGATGACAATAAGAACAGTGATAATAAAAATAGTAATAATAGCATTTATATAGCACTTTCAGGTTTGCGAAGTCCTTATGTATGTTATTTCATTTGGTCTTCAAAACAATTCTTTGAACTAGATGCTGTTATTAGACCAATTTTTACATATGAGGATACCGAGGTGCAGAGTGTTTCAGTGATTTGTCCAAGGTCACAATCTAGGAAGTATCTGAGGCAGGATTTGAATTTGGGTCTTAACAGAGACCATCTAATCCAATCACTTAATAATACATTAATGGGAAAAACTAGGTTGTCTTTGGACTCATGGTGGTATTCATGTTGTGGAAAGATCAGAGGATTTGGATTTTGAGGACAAGCAGCTGCATCCTGGCTTTTTCACATATTCACTATGCCAGTGACGGTGTTTTGGAGCCTTTGTTTTTTGTTTTGTTTTGTTTTGTTTTAATCTGTAAAGTAAATGATTTTGCCTTCATGATTTCTAAGGCTATTTCTATCTCTACAACTTATAAGGCTTCAACTTCGAAAAATAAACTAAACATAGCCTTTGGTATATCCGTAAGAAAATTGTTCCTGAGTTAGAATGGATCACAATACAGATATAATATGGTACATCTTCCAACAGTCAATTGGTTTCATATTTATTAACCCTTACTCTATGACCAACCTTATGGTAAGCATTGGAAATACAAAGAATGGCACATCATGGTTAAGGAGTTTAAATTCTACTGGGCCACAACATGTAAATGCATATATAGCATATATGCAGTGTAAATAAAAGATCACTTAAGAGGAAAAGTACTGGAAGTTCAAGTTGGACTGGGAGGAGGGGGAAAGAGAAAGAATCTGAAAAGGCCCCTTTAAGAAGAGATTCTAGGTGAACATTGAGAAGTCCAGTCAGGACAGAAGGTGGACATGAGATGAGAGAACATTCTAAGAATGGTCCAGTGAAATGGCACAGCATTGGGAGAATATCATGGAACAAAACAGTATATATAGAGAAGTAAAATGCAAAACTGGAAATGTAGGAAGAGATCAGGATGTGAAGGGATTTAATAGAAAAACAACATTTCCATTCTGGAGTCAATAAGAAACCACTGGATGTTGTTGTCTGTGTTGGGGATGGGGGACAGGGAGAGGGGCAAGTCAGAACTGGACTTTCAGAGGATCACTTTGGCAGCTAAGTAAAGGATGGATTTGATTTAGGAAGACACTTGAGGCAGGGCATTCATTTAGAAGGCTATTAAATATCCTAGGCATGGAGGATGAGAGTTTATAACTGGGAGATGGTTTTGTTAGTAGAGAGAACTTGTGGAAAGAGGTGGTAAATGTAGAAATGGTAAGATTTGACAACAGATTGGATATACAGATTGAATGTGATAGAGGAGTCAAGGACATTCCAACGTCTCTTCTATTACATGTTATAAGGACATTGGTTCCTATTTTCCTTTTTAATGGTGTCAACTTACTTAATATTTTGAGGTTCCAATGGTTTGTGGATAATATATTCACTAGTCATGCTTTCAGGAAACTTTACAATGAAACAATATTTAATTAATTTATTCTCCCTCAAATTTTGGTATGAAGGAGTAAGGTCTGTATGCGACTTTCATTTTCTAGTCCTGAAATAGCTTCTTAGAATTTTTTCTTATTTAAAGTAGAATTTATCACTATTACAAAAGTAAAAAAAAAAAAACTTTGCCCTTTGTCTGACATCTTTTAAACCATATTGTTGATTATGAATATAAAGTAGGTTTTCATTCTGGCTCTGCCATCAAAATTCTGTGTGACTCTAGGCAAAGCTATTAACCTTTTATATCTGAGTTTCTTCATCTGCCAAATGGAAGGATGGTCATTACCCCAACAGAATTTTGCATGGATCAATTAGTTTATTTTAACTATTTTAACATATTTGAATTTATTTATTTATTTGTTTTTTTATTTGTTCCTAGTGCAGCACTAGGGTTATCTCAGCAATCCCATCATATTTGATAATATATGTATATATTTATATTAGATTTTAAATGTTATATCTCATTTCATTTCACAACATATTTTAAGCATAAGATATTAAACGTTAGAAGACTGAATACTATACTAGGGAGAGAAAATGGGATAAAGAACTGTCAGATATATCCAAATCATTGGCAAAATATGACAAATGTTCCTGGTTTCTATCACAGAACATACTGAGTCCTTTTTTCCCCCTTGAACCTTCTTGCTGCCATTGAAGAGGGAGAAATGGCTAAAATACAGTCCCTAGTTATGTCATGGATAAAAATCCATATTGTGCCATCTTGTCCATAGTTTTGGACTTGGTAACATAGGTTTGAATAGCTCCTCCAACAATTCTATATGACCCTGGGCAAGTCATATAATTCTCAGACTCAATTTCTTCATCTATAAAATAACAATAGAATCTATCTCACAAGGTTATTGACAGGATTAAATTAGATAATGGATGTGAAATATTTTACAACTTAAAAATATTCTAGAAATGTGAGTTAATATTTAATTTTTCCTAAGAAAAGAAAACAATGAATCTAAGATGTATAACAAACCTCTGATATCTGTGGTTTATACAGTAAGAGCAAGAACTCATATTTATATAGCAGTCAAAAGTTTATATAGCATGCTATGTACATTATCTCTTTTGAACAATACAATAACCCTGTGAAATATGTGCTATTATTGTCATCATTTTATAGAAGAGGAAATGGATGGAGAGAGGACAAGTTCTGGATCATATATCTAATAATTGTTTGAGATGAGATGCAAACCCACATCTTCCTAACTTTAAATTCAGCTGTAAATCTAAGATAGTAGGGTAGAAATTAGGAAGTCATCTTGGATCTTTCTCAAAATATGATGCTAGAGATTATCAGTACACCCAAGTAACTCTTTTCCTATCATAGAGAGAAGTTCCACATAGAGAGAAAAGAAGAGGTTTAGGAAACCCTTTTTAGACACAACATATTCAATGACATCATTGATATGATGTTATTTGGTGATGAGAAGGCAATCAGGGCAGTTTTACTGTTGGTGTTTTATTGTTTCAAACACTTCATGACCCCATTTGGGGTTTTTTTGGAAAAGATGCTAGAATGGTTTGACATTTCCTTCTCCAGCTCATTTTACAGATGAGAAACAAAAGGTAAACAGGGTCAAGTGACTTGCCCAGGATCACACAGCTAGTAAGTGTCTGAGGCCATACTTGAATTCATGAAGATGAGTATTCCTGACTCCAGGCTGAGCATTAAATCCACTGTACCACCTAGTTGACCAGTTTTACACAGTGTCTGAATTATGACTTTCCTTAGTTTAAGACAGGAAACTAATTCTATAAAATCACATGGAAAAATCATAAACACTCTAGTGAATACTTGTATGACAAATCAAGTCAATAAGTATTTATTAGGTACATTCTAGGTGACAAACACTATGTGAAATATTGGGGTTACAAAGAAAGGGAAAAACAGTTCCTAAGGAGATGGACACTACAGTCTAAAGGGGTGGGAGGGTCACAACATACAAACAAACCAGTCAGGATCAATAACAGATAATTCATAAGGAAGGGACATATATTAAAGAAGACTAGGAAAGACTTACAGCATATGAAATTTTAGATGAGACTTATAGAAAGCCTTAAAGAAAATTCTAGGGGGCAGAGCCAAGATGGAGGAGTGAGAGCAGCTACTCACCTGAGCTCTGAGACAAATTTCTCCAGGTACCTCTGAAAGGAGAATCTGACCAAATTTTGGAGGTGCGGAATCGAGTGGGAGACAGATGGTGACAGATTCGGAGCTCAGGTGGGACTGGAGGGTCCACGGGAGGGATCTGATCTGCGGGGGTGAGCCCACAGCGCACAGCGCAGCGTGGCCAGCGCAGCACGGCCAGTGCAGCGGAGCGGAGGAGTGGCGGGCGGAACCAGAGGAGCGGCACCCGGGGCGGGAGACAAGCCGAACCGAGTCAGTGAGAGCCTCAGAGCGCCCAATATCAGCGCAGCAGCTCCTGGGACCTTCAACCCGAAGATCAAACTCCGGTGAGTCACTTACTTGAACTTCTGGGAGCCAGGATGGCGGTGTAATCAGCTAATGCTCTCTCCTTCCCCCTTGATGACCGTGAAAGAACCATAAAATATCTCCCCAGAAAAATCCCAGATCAGTAGAATTAGAAGAAGGAGACCAATAGTCTCATAACACCTGAGACGAGGAAAATAGCTAAGGGGGATTCCTCATACGGTGGCAGAGGCAAACCGGAAGGACAGAGGACCCAGGGCAGGGAAAATTCGCATTAGGACCCAGGCAAGCGTCAGCACCAGGAGAGGAGCCCCAGGAGGGTTGGGAACACGCATTAGCATCTAGGCGTGCCTCAGCTGTCCAGGGGAATCAGAAAGACAATAGGGCAGCTGGGATTACCAGCCCCTGAGCTTGCCTTTGCCTCAATTCAGCTAAGGAAATCTCCTGGGACCAGAGCACTTCATCCCCACACTTAACAAACTAAACCCAGGGCTGATCAGGGAAACACCAAACAAATACCTGCTTTTAGCTTTTTCACACATCAGCTCAGCAAAAAGTTCTCCAGCTTCTGACTGAAAGAACCAGAAGCCACAACACTCAATCAAAATCATGAATAGGAAAAAGAAGAGGGCCGAAAGAACCATAGAATCTTTCTATGGGGATAAGGACCAAAACACAAGCCCCAAAGAGGTCACAGCTGAGACTGTACTTCCATCTGAAACTTCAGAAGGGACTATGAACTACTCGCAAGTACAAGCAGCTCTCCTGGAACAGCTGAAGAAGGAAATAGAAGATAAACTGGCCAATGATTTTAAAATTATTAAGAAAGAATTCACTGATGAGAACATCTCCCTGAAAAGGAAAATTGAACAAATGGAAAAAGAAGTTCAAAAATTAACTGGAGAAAATAAATTCCTGAAAGGCCAAATGGAAAAGGAAGTACAAAAATTAGCTGGAGAAAATAAATTCCTGAAAGGCCAAATGGAAAAGGAAGTACAAAAATTAACTGGAGAAAATAGCTTATTAAAAGGAAAAATTGGGCAGATGGAAAAAGAGATACAAAAGTTAACAGAAGAAAACAATGTGATGAAGATTAGAATTGGGCAAGTAGAAACTAACGACTCAATGAGACAGCAAGAATCAGTCAAACAAAATCTAAAGAATGAAAAGATAGAAGAAAATGTAAAATATCTAATTGGAAAAACAACTGACCTGGAAAATAGATCCAGAAGGGAAAACTTAAGAATTATTGGCCTGCCAGAAACCCAGGATGGAGAAAAGAGCCTGGACAATATCTTCCAGGAAATCATCAAGGAAAACTGCCCAGAAGTACTAGATTCAGAGGGCAAAATAGTCATCGAAAGAATCCACCATTCCCCTCCTGAAAGGGACCCCAAACTCAAAACCCCAAGAAATATAGTTGCCAAATTCCAGAGCTATCAAGTGAAGGAGAAAATATTACAAGCAGCCAGAAAGAAACAATTTAAATATCAAGGGGATACAATCAGGATTACACAGGACCTTGCAGCTTCTACATTAAAAGATCGAAAGAATTGGAACCCAATATTCCATAAGGCAAAGGAGCTGGGACTGCAACCAAGGATCAACTACCCAGCAAAGTTCAGCATAACATTTCAGGCAAGGAGAAAGTCATTCAACGAAGTAAGGGATTTCCAGAGTTTCCTGACCAAAACACCAGAACTTAATAGACAATTCGATCTTCAAATGCAGGTCTCAAGAGTATCATAAAAAGGTAAACAGTGGGGGGGGGGAACAACTTGCTACTCAGTGAGGGCAAGTTGTTCACCTCCCTATAAGGGAAGAGGTTATCTGTTTATCTCAAGAACTGTGCGTCTATTAAGAAATATAAAAGGGATAAGCATAGGGGGAACGGATATAAAGTAAATGATATCATGATAAAAAATGTGATTTAAGTATGAGAAGGGAGTGTAATAGGAGGTGTGAAAAGGAGGAAGCAGGAAATGGCAAATTACATCACAAGAAGAAGTACAAAATCATACTAGAGGGAAAGAGGGGAGGGAGATGAGCATTGTGTGAGAGGTACTCTCATCGGATTTGTTTAAAGGACGGAACAATAAACTTAAGTAGAAAATCCTAACTAGCTCTATAAGCAGTGGGAGGGGAAGAGGGAAGAAAGGAGAGGGAGGCAAAAGGGAGGGAAGAAGCAATAAGAGTAAAGGGGAGTAAAAGGGAGGGGGGCTAAAAGAAAGAGGGGAAGGCGGCAAGAGGAGGTGGTGAAAAGTAAATATTAGTGAGGAGGGGAAGGGAGACAGCAGAGCTAAAAGCACAAATGTTGGGAAAGAAGATGGAGGGAAATACACAGATTGTAATCATAACTGTGAATGTGAATGGAATGAATTCTCCCATAAAACGGAGACAGATAGCAGAATGGATTAAAAGCCATAATCCAACAATATGCTGCTTACAAGAAACACATTTGAAATGGGGGGATACACATAGGATAAAAGTTAAAGGATGGAACAGAATATATTGTGCTTCAGCTGATGTAAGAAAGGCAGGAGTAGCAATCCTAATCTCAGACAAAGCAAAAGCAGAAATAGATCTAATCAAAAGGGATAAGGATGGAAACTATATCCTGCTAAAAGGCACCATAGACAATGAGGCAATATCATTACTAGAAAATTCTAGGCACATAAGCCAGATGATGAAACTGCATGGAGCCAAGGAGATGTAGTGTCTTCTGTGAGAAACATAAAGAAGTCAGTGTCACTGAATCATCGAATATGATGAGAGAAGTAAGTCTAATAAGAATAAAAAGATAAGGATATGCCAGATTATGAAGATCTTAAAAGGCCTGGAGATCAAATACAAATCTTAAACTGCAACTGAGAATATATGAAATAGATTTGTAATGGATTCAAACATCACAGTTTTCTGATTTTTCTCTAACTTCATTCAGCAAAATGTCAATAGTAATGAAAGCAACGGATATTATGAATAATCTTAGGATGCAGGTTGGTGAGAGGATAGATGAAAAGAGGACAAAGGGTTACAAATAGATTAGTGGGGAAGTTCTGTTGGTTCACCAAGGGGCCAAGATGAGGAAGGAAGGAAAGTGTGGCCTTTTTAGGGTTAATGACCTGGAAAAGACTGGAGGGATGTACTCATTAGCATACTGAAGAGGTTAAATGGGACGAGGAGTTTTAATAATGAAGGAAAAGTAGAATGGCAAGCAGTTTATTATCAGTTAAATGACTTTAAGAGTTCATAACCATGGAAGTAGAAAATTTGTAAATGATGGCAACACAATGCATAGCAGACTATGGGAAATGGTCAGTTGAAGTACTAGAAAATTAAGGTGTTTATATGTTGAAGTTCCCTACTATAATGCAGTAATTAAGGAGGAAAGACTGTGATACAGGCCCTGAAATCATTAAGAAGAAAGGAGAATCACCTAGAGGTCATTAGATTACAGTTAATACAATCTTGATTGGGTAATAAATATGGATTGAAGGAACATCAAAGGAGGAGAGATAACCACTGAGAGAGGGCAGTATAGGGAAAGTCTACAGCCAGGAATATTCCAACCCCACAGCCATGATATGAGAGTTGTCATTGGTGGAAAGAGTGGCCAGGGAAATTGTGTCTTCAGGCAGGATGTGATTTTCAGCCAGTACAAGGAAATGCAAGATGCAAATAAAAGGGAAAAAAATGTTTTCAGATGAAAGCAAATTTGTTACCATGGAGCAGGTCCCCAGAAAGCATAGTAGAAGTAGGGTCAGATCTTGAGTAGGATAGTAATGTCGAGGGGGATGAAATAAGTGTTTGGGGAATGAAAGATGCGAAATGACATTTGTACAATGACAGCCAGGGTCTCAAGATCACTTGAATAAGGATAGTATTAAAAAGTCTTTCTCTTTTTTTTTTTAGGAGTATAGTAATCATTCAGGAATAATTGCAGACAGACTATCATCATCCCCAGGGACTCAAGTAATAGATTTGAATGTGGGGCAAGCTAGAAGGGACTATTATATTGAAGCGTGAGAAGTGAGACTCAGAAGTTTCACAAAGGGGTTAACCAATCAATGAGGCTCATGCAATAGTGTACAGGTAGAAATCTGGAAAAGGTTTGGTAGAGTGGAGGGAACTGGTATAGAGTTGTGGCACTGCATTCTAACAGCAAGGTCTTTGACAAGGTTTGTGCACATGTTCATATAAAAAGTTTTAAAAATTACTAATCATATTCTTTATAAAGAACCTGAGCCTATATTTGTCAGAGCATTCATCTTAATTGTAAGAATGGCTTTATTCTAAGAATTAATCTAAAGAAAGGATCCTGAAGATAATAAATGTAGAAAACACAAAGAGTATCATAATTAAAATGGCAGGAATATGCAAATTTAATTAATATTTACATAATAGTTATAATAACTTACTATTTTGTCTCCACAGTGAAGAAAGAACAATTAGTCAATTCATGAATTATGTTTCTGTTTATTCTTTCAGTACAAAGTCAGACTTTAGATCATATTTATAGAAAAACACTTTCTTTAGAAACTCTGTAGACTCAGGATTGGAGCAGGGGAGATTTCTTAATTATACCGCAAGCCAATGTCATATATATGTGTAAGGACAGTGCTACACATGCAATTATATAGCAGTTATTCAAGGACAAACAAACTCAAAAAAGGATTTGTTTACATTTTCCATTTTAAAAAGGTATATAGTCAATGTCTATGACATGCCTTTTTATTTTCTTACATTTTTTAAATCTGAAGGAAAATAGTTAAGAAACCATTTAATTAAAATCAGGGGTAAAGCAAGGGTGTCCATTATCATAATTATTATTCAAAATTGTTTCAGAAATGCTAGCTATAAAAAAATAAATTGAAGGAATAAGCATAGGCAATGAGGAAACAAAACTATCACTCTTTGCAGATAACATGATGGTAAACTTAAAGAACTGTAAAGAATCAACTAAAAAATAGTTGAAACAATGACTTTAGCAGAATTGCAGGACATAAAATAAACTCGTACAAATCATCAACATTTACATGTTTTACCAACAAAATCCAACAGGAAGAGATAGAAGGATAAATTTAATTGGAAGTTACTATATAAATATAAAATGTTTGGGAGTCTCTTTGCCAAGATAAATGCAGGCACTTTTACACTATTACACATTTACAATTACAATTACAATATCAAATAGATAATCACAGATCTAAACGACTGGAGAAATATTAACTGTTCATGGATAGGCTGAATCAGCATACTAAAAATGCAAATTTAACCTAAATCAGTTTACTTATTCAGTATCATACCAATCAAACTGTCAAAGAATTTTTTTTTAAAAGCTAAAAAAAGTAACAAAATTCAACCAGAAGAGCAAAAAGTTTTAAAAAAAGATCAAGAAATCAGTGGGTAAAAAGTACAAGAAGGCAGCCTAATAGAACCAGATTTCAAAAACTATTACAAAGGATTAATCATCAAAACAGCTAGTATTGGCTAATAAATAGGGTGGTTTAACAGAGGAATAGATTATGTATACAGTGAATGAAAGTAAATTATCATAATAATACAGTGTTTAATCAACCTGAAGATCCAAGCTTTGGGGACAGGGACTCACTACTTGATAAAAATTTCTGGGAAAACGGGAAATTAATCTGACAGAAACTAGGCACAGACCAGTCTTACACTGCTTACCAAGGTAAGGTAAAAAATGGTTATATGATTTAGACATAAAGGGAACTATAAGGAGCAAATTAAGGGAGGGTGAAAAAATTACCTGTCTTATCTATAGACAAAGGAAGATTTTATAAATAAACAAGAGATAGAGAGACTCAAAAAAAGTAAAATGAAAAATTTTGTAGAAACCAAACCAAGGCAGCCAAGAGCAAACCATAAGAAAAGCAGAAATCTTGCGGGGTGGGGTGGGAGGAATTCCAGCAAGCTTCTTTAATAATGACCTAATTTCTCAAATATTTTATAAGAAATAGCCAAATTTGAAAAAAATAAAAGCTGTTCTTCAATTGAGAAATGATCAAAGGATAAACAGGTAGTTTTTAGAGAAAGAAATCCAAAGTATCCATAGTCAAATAAAAGTGTTCTAATAATTAGAGAAATGTTAATTAAAACAACTCTGAGGTACTACTTCACAGCTATAAGATTGGCTAAAATGACATAAAAGGAAAATGACAAATGATGGAAGTGATGTAGAGAAATAGACACACTACCATTACACTGTCCTATCATTCTGAAACATAATTTAGAACTATGCCCAAAGTGCTGTAGGACTGTGCTTACCCTTTGACGTAGCAATCTAACTACTCAGTTTATATTCCAAAGAGCAAAGAAAAAGAGAAATAATATATAGATATGCCATAAAAAAGTTACAGTATCTCTGTGGGGGCAACAAATTAGAAATTAAGGGGATGCCCCTCAATTGGGAAATGGTTAAATGGCCAAAGGAGAAAAATTGATATTCAAAATACTAATGAACAAAGAAGCTTTTGATAAACTTCTTATCAAGAACAACAAGTAGTTAGCACAACTTACAGGCATATTACATGTGATGATAAATGATGTTTTCAAATCAAAGACATTTATCTGAGCTTTACCAGTGTGTAAAAATGGGAGTAGTAACTTTCTCAATTTCATTTAACTTTTTAAAAGTATATTCTAAAGGTAAATTAATTTATAATAAAGGTTAACATCCCAATTTAAAGGGCAAATTTTTCATTAACATTTTAAGTCATACATTGGTGTTTTTATAGATGTGAAAAAGAAAGTTCAAGGAAGATTCACTTCCTTGCCCCAGAGGCCTACTTACCACACTTACTCACAAAAGTTTTGTGTCAACAGATGAAGTTCTAGTCCTTGGAGATTTTTCTAGCAGAAAACAATCTTTCCTAGATAACAAAGGTTTATTTCCATAAAGAAACAAATCTAACAGTAAGGGTATTTTCCATACTTAACCTCAGAGTGTTGTTTTGATTGATGGGACTTATTTAGAATCAGATAGAAAAGTTTATATAAAATTAGATACAATGTTATGACTATAAGGGCCTTTAGAGATTCTTAAGACCAATGGTTCTCTAACTTTTTGTTCTCAGGACCCCTTACTATCTTAAAAAAATTAAGGATACCAAAGAGCTTTTGTTTTGTGATTTATATTTTTCAATATTTGCCAAATTAGAAATAAAAATGATAATTTTAAAATATTTATACATTTTGAATAATAAATGTATAACATTAACATAAATAACAGTTTAATGAAAACACCTATATTTTTAAAAAAATAAAATTATTAAGAATGATATATTTTTAAAAATCTCTCTAATGTCTAGGTTAGTACAGAAAAACTAAATTCTTATCTGTTACTGTATTCAGTCTGTTGTGTTATATTGTTTTGGTTTAAGTATCAGGAGAAAATATGGTCTCACAGAAATATGTAGTTGAAAAATGGAGGAATATTTTTATAGGCAAAAATTATTTATGATATTGTTATCTGAAAATAGTTTTGACTTCAAGGACTCCCTTGAAAAGATCCCTCACGGGTCTGTGGACCATTCTTTGAGAAATGATCATTGAGTGTAATGCATTTGTTTTGTAGATAAGGTTTGGAGTAGTGAGGTCATCTGAGAGGGGACAGTACTAGGCTAAGGATCCAGCATTTCACCTTCACCTTTGATAATCTAAATACACTTCTAGTAGATTCCATATCCTCCTTGAAGTCAATCCTTTGATTGTCCTTTGATTTTGATATCTACTATAGATCCTTATGTGTGATGACAATAATGCACATGTGTGTATATATGTGTGTGTGTGTGCCATGCATATACACATGTGTGGCACATATGCATGTGGGCACATATGTCTATAATATACATGCACTCATATACCTTCATATACACAAACATATACATACTTGTATTATGCACATTTAAATTCACATACTTTTTGCAGGTTTTTATTGTTGAAATAATTGAAGAAATAAATAGGCAGGGAGGCAGTATATTGAAGTGTAATGCATGTTGGGACTGAGTTAGAAAATCGAGGGTTTGAACTAGCTTTGCTACTTTGTACCAATTTCCTCATCTGTAAAATGAGCTGGAGAAGAAAATGGCAAACCACTCCAGTATTGTGAAGAAAACCCAAATGGGGTGAGGAACAGTCAAACACAACTGAAAAATAACTGGAATGACAACAACTTGTATTGTTTGATGTGGCATATTTGAGGCAAATCATTTAATCTCTTTAAACCTTTTTTCCTTTTCTGTTAGAAAAAAATGTGTGGATTGAACTAGATGGCCCCCAGGTTTTTTCCCCGTTCTAAATCTATGATCCTGAAACCTGAGGAGTTAAATCCCTATGAATCTCAAACAAAAGAGAAGACAACCTTTTTATCTGCCGTAGTGATAATTTTCAAAAGTTTCTGTGGGTGACAATGCTTATTGAGCATCTGTTCTAAATAATTCCACTAGTGTAGGATCTGTCAAGCCTTGTGTTTCTCTGACACAGATTAAAATGATTTGGATGATATTTCCAGCACCCTCTCCTCAAATCATACAGAGTAAAAAAGTGGTTATTATTCCTCTAGAATTTATAACTCAACTTCATAAATGCTAGGGGAACACCTTAGGGGCTGGGACACCCTTAGACTCTAAACAGATTCTAAATCCCATTTTTAACAAAACAAGGGATCTAACTCAAATACATATATCCCATATTTTTTCTCTTGATTGAAAAAAACAGGATAGTGAGAGGACTTGAAAATGTGCTATTCAATGCTTGATTGATCAAATAGAGGGGGAGACTAACTCAATGTAAATACAATTTTCCTAGCAACAAAAGCTTTTCCCAAAGTACAAAACACTTTTTAGAGATCCCAAATGGAGTTTATGTGACCAACATCAGGGATATTGTAGAGGGCATACCTTCAAGGAGATATTTTGAACTGTTTGAACTCTAAGGTTCATACAATTTTGATTTTTTTTATCTTTTTACATCCTTTTTTAAAATTTATTTATTTAACTTTTAACATTCATTTTCACAAAATTTTGGGTTCCAAATTTTCTCCCTATTTCTCCCATCCCCTCACCCCAAAACTTCAAACATTGTAATTGCCCCTATCACCAATCTGCCTTCTCTTCTAACATCCCTCCCTCCCTTCCCTTGTGCCCATCTTCTCCTTTGTCCTGTAGGGCAAGATAACTTTCTATACTCCATTACCTGTATTTCTTATTTCCTAGTAGTAAGAACAATACTCGAAAGTTGTTCCTAAAACTTTGACTTCCAACATCTCTTCATCCCTACCTCCCCATCCATTCCCTTTGGGAAGGCAAGCAATTCAATATAGACCATATCTGTTTAGTTTTGCAAATGACTTCCATAATAGTCATGTTGTGTAAGACTAACTATACTTCCCTCCATTCTATCCTGCCCTCCATTGCTTCTATTTTCTCTTTTGATTCTGTCCCTCCCCAAGAGTGTTAACTTCAAATTGCTCCCTTCTCCCACTGCTGTCCCATCCATCATCCCTCCCACCCTGCTTTTTCCCTTCTCTCCCACTTTTCTGTATTGTAAAATAGGTTTTCATACCAAAATGAGTGTGCATTTTATTCCTTCCTTTAGTCAAATGTGATGAGAGTAAGCTTCATATTTTTTCTCTCACCTCCCTTCCTTTTCTCTCCACTGAAAATTTTTTGCTTGCCTCTTTTATGAGAGATAATTTGGCCCATTCCATTTCTCCCTTTCTCCTCCCAATATATTTCTCTCTCACCCTTTAATTTCATTTTTTAAAAATATGATCCCATGGTGTTCAATTCACTCGGCACCGTGTGTGTGTGTGTGTGTGTGTGTGTGTGTGTGTGTGTGTAATCCCACCAACTACCCAGATACTGAAAAGTTTCAAGAGTTACATATATTGTCTTTCCATGTAGGAATGTAAACAGTGCAACTTTAGTAAGTCCCTTATGATGTCTCTTTGCTGTTTACCTTTTCATGCTTCTCTTCATTCTTGAATTTGAAAGTCAGATTTTCTTTTCATCTCTGGTCTTTTCATCAAGAATGCTTGAAAGTCCTCTATTTCATTGAAAGACCATTTTTTCCCCTGAAGTATTATACTCAGTTTTGCTGGGTAGGTGATTCTTGATTTTAGTCCTAATTCCTTTGACTCCTGGAATATCATATTCCAAGCCCTTCCATACTTCAACGTAGAAGCTGCTAGACCTTGTGTTATCCTGATTGTATTTCCACAATACTGGAATTGTTTCTTTCTAGCTGCTTGCAATATTTTCTCCTTGACCAGAGAACTCTGGAATTTGGCCACAATGTTCCTAGGAGTTTCTCTTTTTGGATCTGTTTCAGGAGGTGAGCAGTGGATTCTTTCAATATTTATTTTGCCCTCTGGTTCTAGAATATTAGGGCAGATTTCCTAGAGAAGGTGAGATTTTCGCTGAGACATGAAGGAAACCAGGAGAGGCAAAAGGCAAAGATGCAGAGGGAGAACTAGCTCAGGAAAGGATTGAATTAGATGTCCTGTGAGGGTTTATCCAACTCTTCAATGTGATAATTAGTTCATTAGAAAGGTATTTTAGTGGCCAACATTGTATGACCCAATGTGCTCTGCTGGTTTGTGTATGATACAAATGATGCCAGAGTCACAAGTGTTATATCCATTTGTTCTGCCACAGTACCATAGACAGTATTATTGAGGAGCAGTATGAGAAGTCTGACCGTATAAAGTTTAGAGCTTCTACCTAATGCACACTGAAAGTGTGCTGCTAATACCATATGTTGTAGGATAACCAAAGAATAAGTTATCAATAAATATGTGTTGATTAAAGATGGAATGCTGCATGTATTATATTTGAATGGTGATCACATTGACTAGCTATGTTGGATAAGAGCCCATTCAATTTCACTTGCCACCCATGAACTTCTGTTTGCTTTTCTAGAATAGCACCAGTCAATATCATGCTCCCTGTTCCCTTCTGCTGAGTCCCAATAACATTTCTAGGTTTGGTTTCTTAGATTCAGAACCTGTGTACAATTCCCTTCTTCATTTATGCCTCATAGGGATCATGAATGCCTGGGGTCCCTGTCTTCTGCTACTGACAAATATGTATCACAGAGGAATCATAAAATCACTAGACTTAGAATCAGAACATCAGAGTTCAGGTCTTGGCTTTGCCATTTAACAGCTGAGCTGATAAGTCCTTCAAACTTTTGGGTTTTCCTCTTCTGAAATAGAGATCACTGGAACATATGGTCATAGATCTAGAACTGTAAGGGACTTCAGAGGTCATCTAGTCTAAACTCTTCATTTTTATAATCATCTGTGAATCTCCAAGTGTGACTAAATGCCTTGCCCAAAGTCAAAGAGAAAATAGACATCAGAGGTGTAATTTGAACCCAGATCTTCTTACTCTGCAGTCAGTGCTCATTTCACTGTAACATACTGACGTGTAGGATAGGATGCTGGAAATTATAAGGTAGATGAGAGGTGTGAAACACTTCCCAGCAATGCTCCCCAGTACAGTAGGTTACTAAAATGCAATTATTGCAAAAACAATAAATAAAAACACAATAGAAAATAGATAATGTTAATGTGTGGTTTTCTAAGTCAATCTACAACCCTCAAGCATCCTTATACAAGCTTTAGTTTCCCTATTCTCATTTGAGTTTGATTATGTAGAGTTATTTTAAAGATCGGTTAAATTCAACAGATTCATTAAGTGGATATCATGTGGAACATTGACCAGATGAGATTTTGCATGCCAATTACAAGATCATGAGATTTTGACTTGGAAGTTGCCTGAGCAACTAGTACAACTAGTGGTAGCCAATACAACTCATACTGGAAAAATAATCCCGGCCAGGAGATCATGTAGCCTTTGCTTATAGACCTTACTTAGAGAGGAACATCATTTCCCCAAGTCAGCTTTCTACTCTATAAATGCTTAAAGTATTGTTATTATAATATTTTTTTATTAAAAATACTTCCTTGTGAAATACCTTAAAAATCCTCTAATCACAATCCTTTATTTTATATATTGAAAAAATTAAACTTAGAGAAGTGAGTTACCTAAGGTTGTTCAAGTAGTAGCAGAGCTAGGGTTGAATCCAGGTCTCATCATTCCCCTTCCTGAATTTCTATTGTCATGAAAATAATGATGATGATGATGATGTTAATGCTAACAGCTGGTGCTTTTATGGTGCCTATACTATACAAGGTGCTTTCCATATATTTTCTTATTTGATCATCACAACACTGCTAGGAAGTAGGTGTTACTATTAATGTCATTTTACAGTTGAGGAAACTGAGACAGACAGAGGTTGAAATTTCTCCACAGTCTCACAGTTAATATGTCTTAGAGGCAGGATTTGAACTGAAGTCTTCCTGATTCCACATCCAGTATTCTACCCACTGTGCAACTAACTGCTTTACTCTGAAACTACAGTCTGAAAGCAACATCTAGAGATATGTAGAATATTAGTCTTATAATAAGAAAGACTTGTTTTCAAGTTCTACTAGTGAAATATAAGAGCTATATGACCAGGAAATCACAAACTTTCAGTGTCCAAGGCCATTCTCTAATAGTCTTAAGTTGTAGAGAAGGCATTGTTATGCATTTATCAGAGGGAATTCACTAAAAAATAAATAACTCTTCTACAGGATGGCTTTCCTTATTTCCTTATTTACAAAGGATATCATTTCACAAGTATACATGTATGCAACTATATATACATATGTACACATGCATGTAAATATGTGTATATACATGCACAAAATATACATGTGTGCCTAAGCATAGCATATGCATGTGTATTTATGTGTGTGCATTTGTGTATACAAATATAAAACGGCTCCTTTTATACTTATATGTACTTGTTCTTCCTTTGATAGAATGCATGATTCTCAGGTTTGAATTACTTTATTTTCAGAGTGTATTTATGCCCCCAGTGCTTAGCACAGTACCTTAAACATAGGTGCTTAATAAATATCTTTTCATTGATTCAGAGTTTTCTATGTGAACAAAATCTCAGATCATGTTTTCCTTTGTTTGCTTTTTAAGAATCTCTACTTCTAGTGATTTGTAGTCCAATTAATGTCCAACTTACCAAACATGGCTGCAAATTGCCTTAAATCAGTAATAATGATCTCTTGAAAGGTGGATGGTGTGCCATTTTTGTGTTGAGCAAATAGGAATCAATATTAAAATCAGCCCCTTTTACGAGTAGTTCAAATTATTCCAGACATCATAAATGTTTTTCCTCTCATTTATATGTGATAAAAACAACTTGCTTTAGTTTAATAATATTTCTTGAAAGAAATGTAATCATGTTCAAGAGTTATTTTTAAGCATTCTATTTTTGGTTGTGGAGGTATATTAAAGTTTCTTTTTCAATATTGTGATCCTATTTAAACATATGAAAGCAAATACATATTTTGGTGTTTGAAACATAATTTTGTGCATTCTCTAGCTTAGACCCAATATTATAATATTCCATGACTTTTTGATTATGCTGCTGTAAGGACTGTTTTTGGAAGTGGAAATTAGGAAAATAAAATGTTAAGGCAATAAATTACATATTCAATGTTCTGATTACAACTGGCATTCCTACATAAATATGATTAATACCTCTATTTTGAATGACATCTAGTTGAATTTTATAGTTTGTTTCGGAAAGTCTTATTTTTTACTACATTATTAAAGTCACTGCAGGTGACTTACATTAGTCTGCCATGTGGTAAGGCACAGTGGGTGCTTTCCAGAAAAAAAATAAAACCAATAATAATTTATGAAATTATTCCTCTGACTAGTGATGCTAAAATATTGACAGATTTCTCTTTTCCACATCTTGGTGATAACAATCATGAAAATCTCACTTGAAAATTCCCAACTTTCATTAAAATGATTAATAACATTAATCTAACATTACAAAGTGATTCTATATCACTTCTTTATTGCTTCTGTTTCATGGAGGAAAGAATGACAAAATCAAGTCAAGTCAGTAAGTATTTAATAAGAGCTTACTCTGTGTCAAGCTCTGTGTTAAGCTCTTGAGATACAAAAAAAGGCAAAACAATCCTCATCTTCAAGGAAGTCACAATCTATTGGGGTAGACAACAGGCATTTATCTATATGCAAATAAAGTACATGTCAAATATATTGTAAGTAATCAAAAGAGAAGACACCAACAATAAAGGGGGGTGGAAAAGAACACTTTTATAAGGCAGCATTTTAGCTGCAACTTGAAGGCTGGTAATCCAGTAGGTGATGATGAAGGAGAGAATTCAAAACTTATCCAGAAAGAATAGGAAATGACATAATACAAATACTACCATAAGATATATATAGAAGCAGATAGGTCATGTAGTAGATAAAGAGCTGAACTTGAAGTCAGGAAATCCTTTGCTTAGATCCCACCTCACTCAATTGCTAGTTATGTAATCCTGGGCAAGCCACGTAATCTATTTCAGCTTCAATTTCCTTATCTGTAACATCAAGATACAAATGACACTTACTTCATAAAAATGCTTGTAAACAATATATTTAAATGAAATGAAATAACATATATGAATGAAATAACATATATAAAGCAATTTGTTAACCTTAATTCCATATTTAAATGCTATCATTATTGTTATCATCATCATATTAGGTACTCCAAGTGCAGAATACAGGCAATATTAGGATTTGAAAAATTGCAGTTCTTTTCTCTTTATTGCCTAGAAATAAGAAAGCAGAAAGATATTCTTGATCAGAAACACATTTTTACATCCAGCTGCCTTAAAGAAAGAAAAGAATCTAAAGGAAGTTCCTTATTTAGTGTATTTAGAATTTGCTGTGTTTAACATAAGATGTTTGGCACTGTTTTTATTGTTTCATTTTAATATTTCCCTCAGCAAAAATCACATTTTCTTAGTGAAAGATCTTCTCTCCTCTATTCAGCCTATTCTCTCAGAAAGAAGAACAGAAAAGTGTAGAAAACAGCACTTTAGAAGTGCTGCTAAGCCATTGGGAGAAGGTCCAATGATATAGTGTATTTTCAGATTGGTGAGTTCTCCTCTTTCCCCTTTGTGGATTTCATAATATTTGTTTATTGATATGAAGAATGTCTTTGCCCAGGCCACAGCAACCACCATGGGACTCCTTAATGCTGGCCAAAGGAATTTGGATAATTGGAAACCAAACCACATAATCTCACTAATTAAACTTTACAAAGCGTTACTCACCCAGTGGTATACTTTAGTGCCATAGCATAGGTCACATTACACTCTAGAAATATGGGAAAAGGTTTACCTTTCTGAGGATGCCTGAGATGAAAGGAAAAGCAGCTAGGAGCCTATTTAACATTAGTAATTAAAAGAACAAAGGTTCCACTCATTTTCTATATTGCCCATATCATCATGAGGAATGAGTACTATACATAAATTGCATTATGGGGCAAATGTCAAAATTTGAATAGTAATATAACTAAATCTATTTTATAGCAAACTCCTAATAATCAATGAAATGTTCTAGCTTATAAATATTCATACAGAATTCCATTCTTCTATAGTGTCTACAAATCCAAGTCAGAACTTTAAAGAAATTGAATTTTATTTCCATAGCTGACTATTTTATTTGAGCCCATTTGCTCTATCTGTAAGGTGGTCCCATTCATTTTAAATCCATTTTCATAAGCATAGTTCCACATTTCTTCTTGAGGCAGATTCTCATTTATAGTAAATCTAGAGATTTCCATGGGGAATTATGATATTAAAGATTTCAAAAGGTTATTTTGGTTACAGAATGCCTGAAGTTTTAAACTGGTAGTCAGCTCTTGACTCTTCATTTATCAGATTTTCTCTTACATGGAAAATATATATCACACAAATTTCAATACTATTTCCATCATTTTCTTGTTTTATTCATATCTCCAGTGTTTATCCATAGTTTATTTGCTTTCCTGTGTTATATTTTCTTCCTTGATTCCACCCTAGATTCTACATCAGAATTAAGAAAAAAAAAAGTGAAATGCAGGTATATCAAATCTTTAATTTTTCTGCTTTCTTTTCCTTCCAGAATAGTATTAGTATATAGGTATAAAGCATATGTATTTGAAAGGATTTTTAGTAGTACAAACCTAAACATTTATAATAATATATCCTCCTTAAATCTGAGAAGAAGAGGTATTGAAGGGAAGTAACCCACCAAGAAATCTGAGACAAATGAAGAGAAGGAAATGTATTCCTACATCCTTGGAGGATATAAAGAGAAAGTTCATGAAAAAAAACAAAATCAAAAACAAAAAACAAAGGCAAAAATACCCTACAGTTCTCCCTACTTGGTACCTTTATTCAAAGTCTTGCTTATATGATAATTGTATTCTCAAACTATTGGGTGAAAATAAAACTGAGACCAAATAATGTTTCTAAAACCAGAAGTATTGACTGATGACAGTTAAATCACTGCATTTTTTTCCCCAATCCAAGTATCAGAAGCCATTTGGTAAAGATGTCTCTTTGAATTTTTATATTTTATTACTTTCAGTTTTATTATTCATGTATGACAAAATTAATATAAAATGGTATTTAATATAGTTTATTTTCTTCTTCTTGTTAAAATAAAGAATTGCTGTATTTCAGACACATAGGGCCCTTTCCCCAGTGCTCAAATAGGAATAATGTTAGACATACTCTGTTCACCCATCGAATAACTTTTGGCAAGTGGCCATTAGGGAAGGGTTGATGTTCTAAGACTTTTCCATTGCTCCACATCCTAAATTAGTGCTCAGGTAATGCAAAGTCTCTGAAAGGTTGTAATCATATGAAGTTACTTAGAAGCTGAATTTTTTATTTCCAAGAATATAAACACGCATGATAATTACTTACCATATTCAGGGGTTTTCTAATCTCCTCATTCACATGTTTCTGTATGTGAACACTAAATAGAGTATAGAAAAAGTGCATTTTATCCCTTTATAGCACCTGATGGAAATTACTTTGGGGAAAGTCTAAAAATATTTTGTTGTAAGGAAGTCATGAAGAATGTTTATTACTCTTGAATCAGGTACTATTTTTTGTATCAACAGACAATAATCATGGGAAGAAACAAATTGAAGTATGTGCTTGTCTGCATGGAGGGGGAGTTGATGAGAGAATCTTGTATTCCCTGTAATTCTCAGTTAATTGAAGGAATATGAGGATGTGGTGCATTGTAGATAATCTATTCCAAAAGCCTGATTTTTCTTTCTCATATTTTGATCAAGGGCACTCATCATATTGTAATGTAAAGAGCATTCTTAGAAAGATTTTATAGAAATGATAAATTGTGCATATGCTTTAATCGTTTGTAATAACTTCCTGGTCATTTTTTGAGGGTAATGATATTAATTGGGACATTTTAGAATCATCACATTTTAGAGATCTCTTGAAAACTGATGAGGCCCTTTACAATTATCTTGTCTCCAAAACAGTTTCTGTATGTACGTACCTTGTGTGGTTCAGTTGTTTTTTCTGACTGTTTTCTTGATGCACTCTATCATTCTCTGATCTTTCACATTGGTCAATGAAGAATTTGTGTCCAAATGTAATAATTCCTTTCTTTTGTCTTCCTCTCTCTCCCTTCCATCTTTTTCCCTCTTTCTACACTGTCTCCACTTCTTTTTTCTATACATTTGTTTCTCCCTTCCCTTCCCTTCTCTTTCTTTTCCCAGAAAAAGAATGCTAAGGGAACTGATTAGAAATTTCTCTACCCTGTTTGGGACATCTATCATTGATAACAGGACTCTTTTCTTAATCTACTCATTTAGAAGAGAAGAAATCCCCAGAAGATAAACAGCCCAAAGATAATGGAAACTTCTCACTCTTAGTCCTTGATTAGTTTGCTAGATCAGTTGGGAATATAGGCCTCTTTTATGAATTTACTGAGTGCAGAACGGTGGAGTAGAAGCAGGGACCTGCTTGACCTTTCCCCCAAACCCCTCCAAATACCTGTAAAGATGACTCTGGATAAATTCTACAGCAGCAAATCCCATAAAATAATAAAGTGAAGCAGATTTCCCCCCACAAGACAGACTGGAAGGGTGACAGAAAAGGTGTGCTGCGCAGGACTGGGTGTGGAATGCAGGCATAGACTGGGCCAGAGCAGGCCTCAGAGCAATGAATCACTGGCAGCTGTGGCAGTTTCCAGGCTTCTCAACCCCAAAATACCAAGGACAAATTGGAAGATCATTAAGAAAAGACTATAGGACTTGTTGGACTTGAGAGAGGAGCCTGGTCTGGATTCAACCCCTGAAGGGCAGAGAGGGCAGTGGAGCTGATGGTGACTGCATCAGCAATTATTTCTGGAGCTCTAGGCTCACAGATAATGGGAGGATTCAGTGACTGATTAAAGGGGGATTGCTAGGGCCTCTTTGCTGGATCTAAGATGGTATTCTCTTACTTTGCCCAGATTGTATCCGAGTCTCAGTCCTGGGTAGTGATCCTGGGGCAAGGAGCCCTGACTGGGTGGAGTTTGTGGCAGCAATGGAGAGAGAATCCTCCTCAGAGTTCCAAGGCAGAAAAGAGTTTTTGAGATCACTCACAGAGCAGAGTAAAGACCAGGAGATGAGTAAACACTTCACCTTTTATCATACAACTTTGAAGAGCTGAAAATTTGCAGGTTCCTAGAAGTATCTCTGAAAAGAGTTTCATAAAGCCACTGAAGTACACTACCCTGGGCCCCCACCACTCCACCTACCCCAAGGAAGCAGAGAACTACCTTGACAAAGAGCTAAAAAGTCAAGTAATTGGCTGGGAAATTGAGCACATAGTGGAAAAAAATCAGATTATAGAATCTTACTTTGGTGACAAGGAAGATCAAAGCATACAACCAGAAAACAAGAAAGTCAAAGGTACTACATCCAAAGCCTCCAAGAAAAATGTGAATTGGTGTCAAGCCATGGAAGAGCACAAAAAGGATTTTGAAACCCAAGTAAGAGAAGTAGAGGAAAATTGGGAATAGAAATGAGACTGATGCAAGAAAATAGTGAAAAAAAAATCAACAGTTTGCCACAGGAGACCCCAAAAATGTTAAAGAAAAGACAATGTTGATGGAGGAGAGCCCTGTGTCATTCTTATACTGGGGCTAAATTAGGAGAAAAGGAAGCAAATTCTTTTCTTTTCTTTCTTTTTTTTTCAATAAGACATTTTTAATGGATAAGTTCCTTATTATATTTTATAGAATAGGACAGGATAGGAAAGAAAGCCAAGCAATCCTATAAACGTTTTTTATGGTAACAAAAATCATTTGAGCTATTCATCAGGAAACAAAAACACTATGTGACATTATTCTTATTTTTAACAATGACATCCACTTAGGCTATTTTTAACACAATCCAAACAAATAATATTGCCTTTGTGCATGACTTCTGCCAGAGGTATGAAATATGCATTCATTAAGATGACATTTTTCTTTTCTAACCAATTAAAGGCAGTGATCTCTTTACCACTTTTTCCTTTTCAGAAAGATCACCTGCTGCTGTGGTTTTTGGAGGCAAGATTCTGGCTTCTGTTTTACAAAGTGTACACCCACTGCTTTGGGACTTAGTATATATTAGGCTTCCATCATTATCTTGCTCCTGATGGAAACCCCGTCCAGTGATCACAGACTGGGTACCCAGTGAGGAAAGGTAGTGTACCTAGAAGAAACTCTAACTAGAAGTCAGGATCATAGAGTTGAGAGCTGGAAAGATCCTCAAAGGTCATCTAATCCAATGCCCCTATTTCACAGATGAGGAAAGTGACACTTAGAGAAGTGACTTGCCCCAGACACACAGGTAGTAAAAAGACAGAGTCAGAATTTGAATCCAGAATCTCTGGCTCAAAATTCAGTGTTCTTTACACAACTCCAAAACAATAATTCATTATTTGGGGCTAGGGACAAGTACCTCATCCAGAGGAAGTAGAAAAAAATGCTTGTTGATTTACTGACGACTTACTGGACTCCTCCCCGGCTGCCGCTCCTTCATCTGCTTTCCACCCAGACCTCTAACCAGGATGTAGACAGGCTATTGTTCTACAGCCAATTTGGTCAAAGCCAATTAGAAACACTGGAAACATAAAAGGCAACATTTTCATGCTAATTTGGACAGGCCTATGTGTTTATATTCTGTGTCTCTGCGTAGGAATTCCAGAAAAGGCCAATGACCTTTGTTTTTTATTTTATTTTATTTTATATTTTTTATTTCTTTTCTTTTCTTTTTTTTTATTTTAGCGCAGTTTATAACAGATAAAGCAATTCCAACTTTTGGTCAGGTGATATTTCTTTTTAAAGCATTTACAATATGGACCACAAAAGAAAAAAAAATTTAAACATTAACCAACTGAGACACAAAGAATATTTATGTTGTTAACTCCACAAGCTCTTGATCTAATTGTCTCCACAGTATTACTAAGAATTAAAGGACCCTAACTTATTGTTGTTGGTCTAAAGTCCTATGCTTAATAGCTTAATTTTAGACTTGACCTCAGATGTTGCCCTACCAACCATCTATAATTGAATAGATCTGGTATTAAGCTTACAAACCTTTTGACTGCAGGAAATTGCCACCAATAATAAGGCCATTGCAGGGATACAATATCTTCCCAATTTCATATCATTTCCAGGAAGGATTAGATTATCCACTTGCATTCAGTCAGGCTCAAAGTCTGCCAGGCGTTAGTGGGGAAATTGAGTCAGGAGAATCCCACCTCAGCCCATGCTGAACAGCCGCTCTCCCATCCTTCCCTTCCCTTCAGATCACCTATGCAATTCATACCAGTATCTCATCAGTTTACTGGCATGATGGATTGGAGACTCAGATCGCCTTTCTTGCTACCCATACCTGGAGTTGGACTCAGAACAGTCACTTAATAGTCAGTCCCACAGCATCTAACAATGGCAAGTTCCATCAACCAGGTTTCAAATATGACTATAGTTTCGCATTGGCCAAAGAACATCTTTTGAGGCAAGTCTTAAGTGGCTTACATGCCTTTCTATACATATTCTAGTTCCTGATTAAGTGGCAATCATTAAATCAAATTTACCATTAAAACATTGGCTTTTCCATCAATGCCAAATTTTACCCAAGGCTACCTTAGTCTGAAATTCTTTTCTCCAAACTAAAGATGTCATTGATTTATTCTCAGTAATTAATTCAGTCTATTGCTTTAATACTAATTGCTTTTACCTAACTTGGTAACACATCCAATTTTTCTCCCCACCATTCCCCTCCCCCTGCTTCCTAATACCTTGCATTCTGATCACTCCTTCCCTCACTGTACCCTCCCCTCCATCACACCCCACCCCTCTCCTATCCCCATCTTCTCTCTTTTCTTGCTGGGCAGGATAAATTTCCAATCCCTATCCCTGTAGTTCTTATTTCCTGATTATATACAATAAAAATTATCAACATTTGTTTCTAATACTTTGAATTCCAACTTCTCTCCCTCCCCCTCCCCTTCCCTAGCCCTACCGAGAAGGCAAGCAATTAAATACAAACTAAATACATGTTGTTTTGCAAAAGACTTCCATAGTAATCATGTTGTATAATACTAATTATATTGCCCTCTGACCTACCCTATCCCCCTTTATTTCACCCCCTACAATTGACCTTGTCCCTTCTTGAAAGTGTTTATTTCTAGTGACTCCCTTCTCCCATTTGCCCTCCCTTCTAACATTCCCCTCACTCCACTTGTCATCTCCTCTCCTACTTTCCTGTGGTGTATATAAGTTTTCATATCAAATTTAGTGAGCATGTTATTCCCTCCTTCAGCCACACGTGGGGAGAGTAGCTTTATATTTCCCCCCCTCTCCCATTCCCCCTTATCTCCTCCATTGAATAAGATTTTTCTTATCTCTTTTATGAGTTATAGCATGTCCCATTCCATTATTCCCTTTCTCTTCCTGGAATTTTCCTCCTTCATCCCTTAATTTTTATTTTATTTTATTTTTATTTGTGTGTGTGAGGGAGGGGATATCATCTCTCCTGATATAACGCACCCTGTACTCTCTATCTATCTATGTGTACGTATGTGTGTGTATATGTGTGTGTGTATGTACAATCTCTTCAACTACCCAAATACTGAGAAAAGATTCGAGTTAAAAATATTTTCTTTCCATGTAGTAATATAAACAGTTCAGCTTTAGAGAGTCTTTTATGATTTTTCTTTTCTGTTTACTTTTTCATGTTTCTCTTGATTCTTGTCTTGGGAAGTCAAATTTTCAAATACAGATCTGGTCTTTTCCTCAACATGAAATCTTCAAATTCGACTATATCACTGAATGATCCTTTTTCCCTTGAAGTATTACATTCAGATTTGCTGGGTAGGTGATTCTTGGCTTCAATCCCAGTTCCTTTGACTTCTGAAATATCCCACTCCAAGCCCTTCGATCCCTTAATGTTGAAACTGCCAGATTCTGTGTTATCCTGATTGTATTTCCACAGTACTCAAGTTGTTTCTTTCTAACTGCTTGCAGTATTTTCTCCTTGATCTGGAAACTCTGAAATTTGGCCACAATATTCCTAGGAGTTTCTCTGTTCAGGTTTCTTTCAGGAGGTGATCAATGAATTCTTTCGATATCCATTTTGCCCTCTGATTCTAGAACATCAGGGATGTTTTCCTTGATAATTTCATGGGACATAATGTCTAGCCTCTTTTTTTGATCATGGCTTTCAGGTAGTCCAATAATTTTTAAATTATTTCTCCTGGATCTGTTTTCCAGCTCAGTTGTTTTTCCAATGAGTTGTTTCACCTTATTTTCTATTTTTTTTTCAAATTTTTCATTTTATTTGCTAACTTCTTGGTTTAACTCATAGTCGTTCATTTCCCTGAACTCAATTCTCTCTTTCAATGAATTATTTTGTTCAGTGAGCTTTTGAACCTTCTCCTCCATTTGGCTAATTCTGCTTTTTAAAACCTCCTTCTCCTCATTGGCTTTTTGGACCTCTTTTTCCAATTAAGTTAGTCTCTTTTTAAAGCTATTATTTTCCTCAGCATTTTTTTGGTTCTCCTTTAGTAAGCTGCTAACTTGTTATTTAAGTTCTTCTATTGCCTGAACCCATTTTAAGTTCCCTTTTGGGGCAGAGGACTTGACTTCCTCTGACAGTATGCCTTGTTCTTCCTCATCCGAAAGGTTGAGGGGAGACACCTCTTCCCCAAGAAAGTAACTTTCTATGGTCTTATTTTTTTCCCCTTTTTTTGGACATTTTCCTAGCCAGTTATTTGATTTCTGAGTTTCCTCTCCACAACTACCTCACCTCCAGTTCCACCCAACCAGTGCTTGGGAGTTGAAATTCAAATGGGCTGCTCTCAAGCCTCAGGGCTTTAGTTGGGGGTGGGCTGCTATTCAGTGTGAGATTCAGAGTTCAGCTGCTCATGTGGGGGCAGGGCCACACACCAGTTTAGTTCCCTCAGAGGGTTTACAAAGAGACATTCAACAATGGACATGTGCTCCTGTCTGCTTTGGGAGCCCGTGTCCGCTGCTGCCTCTCGAGGGGGCCTTAGTCATGGGGACATCCTGCTCTCCTCTTGACCTGCTGAAAAGACCCTCTCACTGACTTTTGGCACCCGTAGGTTGAGGGATCTGTGCTGCTGCTGGAGATTCCATCCCTGAAGCCTGCTCGTATCTGCTCCTCTAGGTGCAGTGTGGCCAAGGCAGAGCTGGACTCTGCTCTGGGTCCGGTTTGTGATAGACCTTTCCTGTCAGTTTTTCAGGTCTCTCTGGAACAGAAATCTCCTCCACTCCATGCTTCTGTGGGTTCTGTTGTTCTAGAATTTGTTGAGTTCTTTTTTAGAGGTATTTCATGGACTGTGGGGTAAGGGCTAAGGGTATGTATATCTTTCTACTCTGCCATCTTAGTTCCTTTCTCCCTCACCCCCGAAGCAAAATCTTATTAGTACAAATTCTATTTTGACCTAAAATGATCAAATAAGACCATTTTCTAGATCCTTTATTTAACTCAATAATAGTAGTGAATACTTCTCACAATAGATATTTCTATTCTTATTAATGACAGAGACATAAATAACTGTTCCCCAGACTTAAAGTGAATTGTAATGATTGAATAAGAACAAATATTGTTGCTTCTCATTGATGTATTTGCCTATAATCTGATTAGGATTCTCATCCTCCATTCCATCCTTCCCGTCCACCATAAGAACTTTAGAATTTATCTCTGGGTACCCCATATCTGTTTGAGTTTTTATTTTATCTTTTCTTGACTCAACCTTTGAATACAACTTCATCCTCTTTATGACCAAATGAGAAAACAGGTGTAAAATACTTAACATAGTTCCTAGAACAAAATATGTACTATATAAAATTCCTGCCCTACCCTTATAATTCCCATTACATTTTGTCTTCCCTCATTAGATTATAAGTTCCTTGAGTTCCTCATTCAGAGCATGAAATCTTTGTATTTTGAACATGCATTTGTATGGATATAAAAATTATTTTTTTTGCTCCTAAAACTTTGAGTTCCAACTCCTCTTCCTTCCTCACTCCTCTGAGGAGGCAAACAATTCAATAAAGTATATGTGTGTGTGTGTGTCTGTGTCTGTGTGTAGTTTTGCAAATGATTTCCATAATAGTCATGTTGGGTATGACTAACTATATTTCCCTCCATCCTGTCCTGCCCCTCATTTCTTCTATTCTCTCTTTTGACTTTGTCCCTCCCCAGCAGTGTTTACTTCTAATTGCTCCTTCCTCCCATTTGTTCTCCCTTCTATCATGCCCCCACCCTGCTTATCCCCTTCTCCCCTACTTTCCTGTAGTGTAAAATAGATTTTCATACCAAATTGTGTATCCATGTTATTCCTTCCTTGAATCAAATGTGATGAGAGTAAGCTTCACTTTTTCCCTCTCATTTCCCCCATTTTCTGCTCCATTGAAAAAGCTTTCTCTTGCCTCTTTCATGAGAGATAACTTGCCCTATTCCATTTTTCCCTTTCTCCTCCCAATATGTTCCTCTCTCCCCCCTTAACTTCATTTTTTTTAGACATGATCCCTTCCTGTTCAAATCACACTGTGATCTGTCTCTTCCTCTCTCTCTCTCTCTCTCTCTCCATATATATATATATATATATATATATATATATATATATATATATATATTTATATATTTATATATGTGTGTGTGTGTATGTGTGTGTGTGTGTCTGTGTGTATGTTGATGTAACCCCTCCAACTAGCCAGATACTAAGAAAAGTTTCAAGAGGTACAAATATTATCTTTCCATGTAGGAATGAAAACAGTTCAACTTTAATAAGTCCCTTGTGATTTTTGTTTCCTGTTTACCTTTTCATGCTTCTCTTGATTTTTGTGTTTGAAGGTCAAATTTTGTATTCAACTCTGGTCTTTTAATCAAGAATATTTGAAAGTCTTTTATTTCATTGAATGACCATTTTTCCCCTTGAATTATTATACTCAGTTTTGCTGGGTAGGTGACTGTTGGTTTTAATCCTAGTTCCTTTGACCTCTGGAATATCATATTCCACACCCTTCCATACCTTAACATAGAAGCTGCTAGATCTTGTGTTATCCTGATTGCATTTCAACAATACTCTAATTGTTTCTTTCTAGTTGCTTGTAATATTTTCTCCTTGCCCTAAGAATTCTGGAATTTGGCTACAATATTCCTAAGAGTTTCTCTTTTTGAATCTCTTGCAGGAGGTGATTAGCGGATTTTTTAAATATTTATTTTGCCCTCTGGATCTAGAATATCAGGGCAGTTTTCCTTGATAATTTCATGAAAGATGATGTCTAGGCTCCTATATTGATCATGGCTTTCAGGTACTCCAATAATTTTTAATTTGTCTCTCCTGTATCTATTTACTAGGTCAGTTGTTTTTCCAATGAGATATTTCACATTATCTTCCATTTTTTCATTGTTTTGGTTTTCTTTTGTAATTCTGTGGTTTCTCATAAAGTCATTGGTTTTCATCTGTTCCATTCTAATTTTTAAAGAACTATTTTCTTCAGTGAGCTTTTGAACCTCCTTTTCCATGTGAGTAATTCTTCTTTTTAAAGCGTTCTTCTCCTCCTTGTCTTTTTGGACCTCTTTTACCAATTTGAGTTAGCATATTTTTAAGGGTGTTATTTTCTTCAGCATTTTTTTTTTTTTTGGTCTCCTTTAGCAAGCTGTTGACTCGCTTTTCATGGTTTTCTTGCATCACTCTCATTTCTCTTCCCAATTTTTCCTCCACCTCTCTTACTAGATTTTCAAAATCATTTTTGCATTCTTCCATGGCCTAAGACCATTGCATATTTATTTTGAATGTTTGGGATGCAGGAGCCTTAACTTTTATGTCTTCCCCTCAGGGTAAGCATTGTTCTTCCTCATCTGAAAGGATGGGAGAAAATACCTGTTAACCAAAGCAGTATCTTTCTATAATCTTATTTTTTTCCCTTTTTTTGGGCATTTTCCCAATCATTTACTTGAGTTTTGGGTCTTTTGTCAAGAGTAGGGTACACTCTTGGGACCTGTAAGATCTCAGTTCCTCCAAGGTGGTACAATCAAGGGAGAGGAATTTACTTCTCAGGGGCCTCCAGCTCCCTATAAAAATTAATTTATATATTTGTTTAAATTTGCATATTCTTTGTTTATCCCAATCCTTTGTACATGATTAGGACTTAAAAATGCTTTATCCATCCATGTACTGTGTGTAAAGCAGTGCTGGAATATAAACAGAAGATTGAAACAAAGCACTCCTCCTCTCAAGAAGTTCACGTTTTAATGCAGGAGATAACACATATACGAAGTTTCATTTTCAAGCCAAAAGGAAAGGTTCAGTGGTCCTTATGGTGTGTAGTTTTAAAGCAAATCCACTGCCATCTGCTTTGAACTCATTTCTATTGAGAGAACCATATCCATTTATGCTGTTGTCCAAGTCTTCAGTAGTTGTGACTGCTAAGGAGGAATTGGTTAAAGCAACCAATGAAGAAATCTTATCACAAGTAGATTTCTTCCCCCAGATCATGGTTTAGAAGTTAGGCTGGAAGCAAAGCTAATAATCATCATAGGGGCTGTAGTTTTCACAAGATTCGACAGTTACCTGTTTGACAGATTCATATTCTTTACACTGATAGTCTACTAAAGGGATTCTTAGCTTGAGATCTTTGAACAAAAAAAAATCCCAACCACTGTATTTTAATCTAATTTGATTTCTTTATAACCCTATGTGTCATTTTCTTCATTTAAAAACATTCTGAGATAAGGTTCACAGGATTTTCTAGATTGCTAAAAGGATTCACGATAGAAAAACAGAAGTTAAAAATCAGATTCTGGTTCATTTTCAGTCTAGAAAGATCTTTCTTCTCTTCCAATGAAAATACCAAAAGTACTGCCTTATCTTCCAGTGAAGATCCCCTCTTGAGAGGGGAGCTTTTCTTGTTTCTCTGGGAACTATTTCTGATGCAAAATTAATTTAGCCAACAAAGCAAAACCAAACCAATTCTATAAGCCTAAGATGAGAAGATAAGTCCTGTCAGCAATTTTGACTCTGTGGAGTTATCTACGGTACTGGACATTGTCTGTACTGGAAGCCCTCTTTATTTAAACTTGAACCTTTCCCTTCTTTGGGTCTTGTATTTACCTTTACTAACCCTTACTCAACCTCATGTGATTATACTAACCCATCTTCTTCCTAGCCTTGAATAACTTCTAAGCCAGTCACGTGTTAGGATTTATGTATATAGTCACTTTGATTACTGACCACATGAGCTACCTATCCTGACCATGTTCTTTGAAACCTGCTTTCTTAGCCTGACCTCCTACAATATGTAAAGACAAATCTCTAACAGTGAAGTCCCTTTTGCATGGAAAATGATCATAGATAATTCTAAGGAAGACCCTAGGTTGTCATAGAGCATGAGTACAGCAAGGAGACAAGATAAATTTATCATTTCTAAAAATATGTTCATAGTATGCGTTTTACATGTGATGGATGAAAATTATGTTAAACAGCATTTTTTTCAGTGGCATTCTCGTTATATTGAGTGATGTTATGCTGGGAAGCTTTTAAAAATACTTTTTTTAAAACAATCTGGCTTTCCTCATAATTCCTAGTTTAAAGGAAGATCTGATCACTGTGTTTAGGGAACAATGACAAAATCAGAAACTTCAGTTCTCTAGTATCTACATGTAACAGGAAGGTGGTTATTAACTACCCCTTGGGTTTTCTTTATGTTATAATGTATTCTAAACCTTCAGAATGAAAGCATAAAATATTCCAAAGGCTCCAGCTGCTGGAAAGAGAGCATTAGTTATTGTGCTGGGAGTAAAGGTGATGTATTCAGATACTTTCTTTCTTTCAGTGACTGTCTTCTAAATAACTTGTTTTCAATTCAATCTTACACCTAGTAGATGACAAAGACACTATTGAGGAAACAAGTGCACTTGTCTCAATTAGCCACAAAATTTCATGCTTGCTAATTTGAAAGGAGGCCAAGTTGCTTTGATCCTTTCAAAAAATAGAAAAAGGCTTTGGAGGACAGTTAAGGGAACCCTGCCTTTCTTTCCATTCTCCTCTGAATTTTTTCTCATCCAAAGCTGTTAAGATCTGGAACAATGAATGAATAAAATGAAGCTTTGGGGAATTGTGGGAAAAATAATTATTGAAGACATTTAAGTTTCTTTCCAAATATAGCTGCTCATAAATCCACAAATATTAACGGCAAAATTTGCCTGAGGATCTACTGGGAAGTGTAATAAAGAATCCACTCAGAGATCATTTCTTTAATCTGCACGTATAGACAATCACTGCTAGCATATATCATAATACTATGTTAGCAAAGTGCTGTACATGATATCTCATTTGATCCACAACAGCCCAAGGAGATAGGTACTATTACAGTTTCCATATTATAGATGAGGAAATTGAATCAGGCAAAAGTAAAATTACATGTTCAGGGTTGGATTTGAATTCAAGGTGTCCTGACTGCACGTTCAACACTATCCTCTATAACTAGCTGCTTCTCATGAAAAGAGATGCCATATGATGTAGGAGATGTTAAAAAAACAAACCAAAAGAAATGAACTTTGGTATCAGGAAGATTTGGGTTCAAGTTCTGAATCTAGCACATACTGACTATAAGACCTTGAGGAAATGACTTTCTCTCAAGTTCAACTTTCTAAGTACATAAGGTAAAGAGAAGATTTTTTTTTTTATCTAGATTGGTAGCTCTCTTATCTAGGAGTTCCCGATTCTGACAAAAATCACACATCGCTCAAAGGATCATAGCTTCAGTACTAGGAAGGATCTTAAAGGTCATTGAATACCACTCCCTCACTTTACAAGTGTAAAAAGAGAGGCACAGAAAGTTTAAATAAGTTTCCCAGAGTTAAACTGCTAGATAGTGTCTGAGGCAGGATTAAAAAATGAGTCTTTCTGAATCCAAGTCTATTGCACCATCTAAAATGTCACCTTGATGCTTCAAAATCTCATGAATGGGTCAGAAATGGAATCTCTTTCTATCACTAAGTCACCATGAAGGTGATCTAGAGTCAGGAAGACTTAATTTCAATTCTGATATTAGATATGTATTGGTTTTGTTACCCTAGGAAATTCACTAAACGTCCCCTTGCTTCAGATTTCTGTAAAATGGGGGTAATGATAGTACCTACCTTCCAGGGTTGTTATGATGAACAAGTGGGACAAAGTACAGGTCATTGTTTTTATTACTGCTATTTTTCTGAGAATTCAAATAAAACAGGTTATAGAGTGATAGTGATGAGGTTCAGACTCTGGGAGCCTCCTTGAGCTCCCCTTGAATCTTCCCACTTAATCTGGTCTTTCTTACTCAAACCTAATCTTCCCATTTGTTCAGGCAGTCTCTGGAAGCTTCTCAAGATCTGTATTCATTCCCATACTGCCCCTATCAAGATCTCTGGATTGCCCCACCTGCTTCCCTCCCAAACCCTCCATTGTCTGATATCTCCTGATAGCCTCCAGCTGTTTCCAGCCTTTGACCCTCCTTGGATTCCCTCGTTGGACTTCTCCTCAAGACCTCCTTCTGTCACCCTGGACTACCAGACCACCAACCACAGATCCCTCCTATACTCTTTTCTGTATTTAAGTTCCATCTTGCCTCCATGCAGGTGCAATTCAATCCAGCTCAGACTGTCTAGCTGGGATTCTATCTGGCCCACTTGTGAATACAAGCATTACAAATGCTTAGGTTCCTTAAGAGGCAACCCAACTTGGCGAATCTTTAATAAACTTTGTTTTCTTTAGCTTCAAGAAAGCTTGAGTCAAATTCATTTGAGCACGACCCGGCTTGTTGGTATTTTGGGGTCCCCCATCACCCCTGAACCTCTTCAATAGTGTACACACAAAAATATTAACCATGGGATTAAGGAATTTTTTTTTATTCCCAACAACTTTTTGAGGCAGGTCAGTGTAATGGCAAGTAAAATAGGATCTTTTGCTGTTTTTGCTTTAGTATAGTCAAGAACTATAATGCCTCTATTTGAATGTTATTGGGGAGGATCTTTCCCACCCATTGATGGGCCTGCCCATTGTGGGAAGCTGGATTACAGGAGTTGTGTGAAGCTTGATTACAGGAGTTGTTTTGTAGGAGGGTCCCAAGTACCTTTTGTTTTCTTTTTTCTATGAGGCACTGGGTCAGAGGGTTATATCCTCTGGCTCTCAAAAGTGTATAAATACTTTGAGGGTGAGGTTTTACTTTGGGGCTTAGTTTTTGTAAGAAGGTTTGAGTGCCAGAGGAGGACTCTGAGAAGCCGCTAAGGAGCCCACTCCTCCCCCAATGAGAACCCAAATGCTGTGCTTCTCTCTCTGGTAATTTTGGTCAGACAGCTATCTGTCTGTTGAAATCAGACAGAGGAAGCCACATCTGTTGATTACCTTTGGGTTCAGGGTATTGACTCCCCTGAGCTATGTGGATGATATATATGTGCTTGACTAAAGGATTGATATATATGGTTGATTAAAGTGATTTTTAACTCCTCAAAAGCTGCCTTTCTTTTTATGAATGCAGCTCTAAGGGCCTGTGACAGCAGGTTACCCTGTTTATGTTGGGGTGCTTACTGATACAGTAAGGCAAGCATTACTATTTCCATTTTGAAGTTGAGGGACCTGAGATTTTGAGAGGTAATGTGACTTACCCACAGTTACAGAAATAATGAATGTCCCTAGTGAGATTCACAGAAATAATTAATGTCCCTAGTAAGATTTAAACCCAGATCTCCTTATGCCAAGTTTAACACTTTTCTGATTAATCCATATGGTCACTAATATCAATTTATAAAATATGTAATTCAGTAGATCATATGTTTCAAGGTCTAAGAGACTAGTGTATCTTTGGACAGATGAGCCATTGCAGATGAGAGAAATAATGTAGCATGTAAGTTCCCACAGGAGAAAAAAAGTATAGGCAGGAGTAAAATCCAGGTCCTTCGTATCAAAATCCATGGTTTGTTTCACTGAAGCTAGTGCTTCACTAAGAAAATAAATGTTACTAATAAATTATGTTACAATGTACAGCCTTTAAAAGTATGATATATTTGCTGTTGAAAGAAATAAATTTAGATTTTCTTTTTAGAGCTCTTACATCATAAAGCCCTTTCTTGATACATTCTTTTATTGCTGTAGTGGCATCACATTCTGTAATTGGGGAAGAATCCATCATTTTGTCATTAGCATCTTCAGGTTCATTTTTGATATCTAACTTATCCACATATCTGTTTGTCTTCCAATAAGGCTACATTTCTCTTATAAGAACTGTATCACAGTAAGTCATAATACAGTCCAATAAAATAAAAATCATGGCTTAAAAGTGAATATGGCATATAAGTTGACCTGAATTTGATGATTTAAAAGCATTCAGCTTTTGCCCTGTGACCTGTATAATATTTACTCAGAAGGTAAGTGTTTGTATTATATTTTCTTTCTGAGCTCATAACTAATAGGTTAAGGAGATTCTGTTAGTCTATGCTTAGGTAGAGGATGATAGGGCTAGGTCAGAACAGCTCTTCTTCCCATGTTTTTCATCAGTCTATTAGGAAGCTCTCTAACTGAAGTCTAGGGGAAGTGGTTGAGTGAGTGGAGAGAGCTCAGCTGCTTATATACATAGCTAATAAACTGACCCCAATTTGGAAGTTAAAAAAAATTAAAGGTTGACATATGCCACAATAAACAGTAGACAGTCTCTGGCATAGTAAGACCCAAATAAACACAAAGGCAGGCTTTCTGTGCCATATGAAGTCACCGAAATGAAATCACTAAATGAAAAGCATGATCCCAAGGATGAGTTGGGTGTTTTCCATTTCTTATTCCTGTGACGCTGTAATTATCATGCTGTAGAATAAAATTATTCCGATGGACCCAAGTGAGTGGATGGCACTTCTTGCTCATTATCATTGACTGGCAACCCAAGTAGTTGTTATGCCATTAGAATAGTCCTAAGTGGCTGAAAGCAATCATCACAGTAGCCATCTGAAGGAAGAGCCAGAAAGCTGATGCCCCACATGTTTTCTAAACCAATGTGCCAGAATAATAAAAAGCCAAGTGAACAGTGACATTTATTCCAGTTCAGAGAACAGAAAGGTTAATGAAAATCCTAGCAGGCTTTTTATTAAAGCATCTGACTTTTCATTAATTCATTTTTTAATGAAAACTTTTTTCCAAAATTAAAACTACAATGAACACCATCGGCCTTTTCTTAGTCATTATCCTACTTCTCCTTCCTGTTGAGCTTGATATTACTGGCTACTTTCTTAAACACCATATTCTTTTGATCATTTCCACACTGCACTTTCCTAGTTTTCCATTTAATACTCTGACTATTCTTACACTGTCTCATGTTGATTCTTCACCCTTCGAAAACCCTGAATACAACAGTTTCCTTGAGGAGCTATCATTAGCCCTTGTATCTTTACTTTCTACAGGCTCACTTCAATACATCAGGTATCTTTTATGTATATATAATGTAAGAAACAGGAGACCTTCAAAGAAATCTAGATAGGAAATTGCCTCCCAGTGGAGGTTGTGTTCCTCCAGATAGTCCTAGTTACTGTGACATCATGCTAGTTGCTTTAAAGTCTAAAATGTTACAACCATCCTAGATGCCTACAGCACTCAAAAGAGGTTAGTCTGACCATCCACATGGAAATATTTAAGTAGATTAAGAATGTATTTTTCATAGATTATGTCAAGAAACATGAAGATGTTGCAATTTTGTGATTAAAGAGAATTCAATGAAGTCATAGGTCATTTCACTATCTGAGTATATGCTAGGGACTGGGTCAGATACAAGGGATAGAGACAAAAATTCAATAGTCCCTGTACTGAAGGAGCTTGGTTTCTATTTTCCTCCTTTTCTTTTTAGTAATATTGATGGATTCAATTTTCACTCTTTGAATATGGCAAATATTTATCCAAATATTTATCTCTAGTTCTGATTTTTTAAATTACTAGTACTGCATTTTCTACTGCTAACTTAATAGTTCCATCTTGATGTCTTGTCAATACTTTAAATTCAAGATGCATAAAACAAAATGCATCACAATTTTCCTCCTTACCTAAAGAGTGAAAATATAATTCACTGTGACCTGATAACATCATTATCACTTTGGTCACAAAAATTCAAAACTTTACTATAAATGCTTTTATTTCCCTATCTGTATCTTCCTTTTCATTTCCTATACAGATACTCTGGCTCAAATATTTATTTATCTGTGTTATTCAAAAAACCCTTTGGTCTCCCTGTTTTCATTTTTTTTCTTTTCCTCTCAGAATATCCAGGACTTTTTTTCCAAGGTTATACATCATAAAATTTGAATATCATTTTCCTACTTTAATTTTTAAAAATAATTCTCCATTGACTAATAACTATAAAATTCATTCAAGACAGTTTATGATTCTGTCCCTAAAGAACTTTTATACTTTTGCTATAGGACTACACATGCATTTTGCCCTAATCAAGCTTTATTCTTTACCATTCCCAGTAAAAAAATACATTTTTCTACCTCCTCTCCACTGATTAAACCTCTTTCTTTGTTTGTACTACCCCTCCTCTGACTCCAGTCTTTGACCTGTCAAATTATGATCCTTTTTCAAGGCTCAAATGACATCTCTGCAATTAAACTGTCCCTGGTAACATCACAGAACTAGAAGTGAACTCTTATTCCTCTCTCCAGTGCTATGGTACATTTCTTGAATGATTTTTAATGCCACATATGATTTACTTGGTTAGATTATAATTATTTATATTCATATTTTAATTTAATTGCTTAGTAGGTCATAAAATGCTTGATGGAAAGGTCATTGACTTGAAAATACAGAGTACTTAAAATTTGGTGGAATGAAATTAATTTATCCATCTTTGATTTTCTCATAGATCCTATTATAGTGCCTTTCACACAGCAGGATATTAATAAATATTTGTCAAATGAGCTCATTCTATTTTCAAATAAATAATTGACAGATTATGTATCCTTCAGGCCACCATGTCTCTCAGATGTAGGTAGACATAACCCAGATTTCTACATCTAAGGGCTCCCAGATTACTTGCTTTGTTTCATAACCTTTGCAGCCAGCAATAAAGAAGGCCACTCTTGTGGAGAATAGGCTAACAATTGCTGACACCTTTATTGCTAACCAGTGAACAGTTTCCATAAATGGGAAGGTAAACCCAAGAGTATGCTGGGAATAGAGTTACCACCTTCCTCCCCAAACCACCAGCCCTGCTTCTCTCCTAGCCTCAACACCAAAATTCAGGGGAGCCATTTTATATGGCTATAGACTGCCCCAAAATCTCTACTAATTTTCCAATGTCTATTGAATAAAATATACTCAAGTAACTCCATGATTTTTCCCCAAAGGCTTTTTTATTCTATTGATACTAGTGATATACACATACCTTATGTCCTAGCCCAGCATTATTATTTATTATTCCTAGAGAAATCTGCAGCTGCTGCAGCCCCTGCCTTCTCAGTAGTCGCAACTAAGGAAGGCTCTCCCCCAACATGTTCTCATCTTTAAAGTTCTTGGAGTTGTTAGATAATTCAACATTATAAATAGATATGATTTTATCAGTGAAAATGACAAATATGTTGTATTTCCATTTGCTTTATCGCTTTACCCTAAGAATCATTGAGCCTTTCTATTTGACCTGATGTTCAGACCTACCATATGTATTATCTCCTATTTGACTTGATAAAAGGATTGCTTCACATTTCTATTTGTATCTGCATTGGCTAGTTCTATGTTTTGCCTATTTGTCATTCAATCATGTTTGAGTTGTGTCCAACTCCTTGTAACTTCATTTGGAGTTTTATTGGCAAAGATACTGGAGTGGTTTGCTAGGTCCTTCTCCAACTCATTTTACAGATGACAAAACTGAAGAAAATGAGGTTAAGTGACTTGCCCTGGGTCACACAGTATCTGAGGCCAGATTTAAATCCATAAAGATAAATCTTCTGACTCTAGGCCCAGCACTTTATCCTAGCTGTCCTATGTGCTATTTGTACATAGTGACTATTTTTTTTTTATTTATTCATCCATCCCTTATAATCTAAGAGTATTCAAGGTCATATTCAATGTAATCAATACTCTTTCCCTATATTGTCTTCTAATAAGTATCTCCTCTTAAATTCTAATTTTTTTCTTCTGAAGAGTATTATAGGTTTAGGGCTTAAAGGAGACTTAGTGGCCATAAAAGTGCAGTCTCCTCATTTTAAAGATGAGAAAACTGAGGTCAAGGGAGGTCATAAAGCTAGTAAGATTTGATGTCAAACAAGTCTTCAAGTCTCTAAGCCCAGAGCTCTAACTATTGTACCATATATTAAGGGTGAAGTTATCTTTAAATTCCATTAAAATTCTCATTTCTATTTTTGTGGGTTTTTTAAATTGTAAATCATAAGTGTGACTATATTTATCTGTCTCTCCTACAGTCCTCTCCATTGAGTACATGAAAACAAAAAAATCCATACAACAAAACAACAGGTAGGTAGACAAGATGGTGAATAGGTAGTCACCCAGCTGAACTCTACCAACATTTCCTTCCCTTTAAAATAACTCCTTAAATCAAACTTTAGAGCAGTAGAGTCAACAAAAGGTCAGAGTGAGATATTTTTCCAGCCCAAGATACCTTAGGCAGTCTGTAACGCTAGGGTAGGAATCTGCTCAAAGAACAACCACAGCACTAACTCTGGGCCATGGGTGGCTATGAGTGGTGGCAGCAACAACAGCTTCCAGAGCTCTCAGCAAAGAGTTAGGAAGGTGTAATGGCAATTTCAGTGGAAAGATCTTTCCCATTCATTAATAGGCCCATATGATCTGCTTAAATCACCTAAGTCACATGTGGTGGGAGGAATTTGCTGAACAGTGAACATGAAGGGTGGAGTTGAAATGGAAGTTAGTGAGAGTGGTTGGAGCACAGGCCTGCAGGCACAGCAAAGCTCCTGTTTGCTTGTGGGGAGGCCTAGTGGGGGGTGGGGGTGGGGGGCTTGGGAATGCCTTTGAACCAGGCAGTGCTAATGTGTATTGACTTCTTGGCTACTATGACAGATTTGGCTTTCTGGTGGTGGAATTTGGCTTTGTTGTGTGTGAATAAACGTTTTTCTTCAGCCTTCTATATGGAGAATCTTTTATACTTTGTGAATCCGAACCAAGCAAGCATGTTCATAACTGCCCTGAGTGCTGTGATGTTACCTGGGCTTAAGGGATTAGGCAACAGATCAGAAACAGATTAGAGGGGCCCTTTGCTGGCATGTATTACAACTGTCATTGATTGGCTACTCTCTTGTCCATATACAGTTCCGGGTATCAGTTCCAGGGTGGGGTGAAGCACTGGGACTTGTAGCTGCTGATTAAGGGACTTGGTTCCAGTTTTCAGGGTCAAGAGGAGCACAGACAACTGTGACTGCAGGTATCAGGGTAAAGGCCAGAGAACAAAGGAAGAGTAGTGAACACACATTTGCCCCAGATCATACAACCTTGGAAGCAACAAAAACTTGCAGATCCCCAGAACTAACTCTGAGGAGCCTTTCAGTATCAACCCATAATCATATGAATCACCATAGAAATAAGCATTTCCATAAATATGCATTAAGAGAAAATTAAAAGTTTTTCCTAATGTAAAAGTACATGAATTTTAGTATATGGACCTGTTAACCTTTATTGTGACTGCTCAGATCACATTTTTTAAAAACTTACTTTTTTATTCTATGACATTTTCCTGGTCATTTATGTAGCTATACAAGTGATCTTTGGATAAATAAAATATCATTCTGCGTACAATGTTTTTTTTTTTTAAATTTAATTGTAAAAAAAATCCCTCAAAACATATCTACATATTCTTGACCAAACAAATTTTTCACACCTATGTAAGAAAATGTATGTCTTCTTTTTCAAGGTCACATCTTTGTCAAGATGTTATTCAATTTTGCCTTTGTCAAGATCTTTTTCAAGTTCACCTCTTTGTCAAGATCACTGTGTTCATTTTCATTCTCTTGTACTTGAGGTTTATCATTATATTGATCAGTTTAAAAGTCTTTTAAAGCTTTTTCTTTATGTATATTTTATCATTGTATATATTTAGTATCTTAAAAATAATAAAAACATGAAACAATATTGCCTTTTATGATGTTAAATTATCCCCATCATACAGGTAAAGAAGCTAGGTCTCAGTAAGGTAATGTGATTCACTGTACTGCTAGCTAGCAGCAGACAGTATATGTGTACTCAGATTTTCTAACTCAGAGTTCAATGCTATTTCTAGTATACCATAACTGCAGGTTAAATGACTATAACCACCAAGCGAATGGGCTATTCCTTGAATAACTACTTAAAGAGGTCTATTCACTGAATGGGCTTATCTCACTCAAAATGAGAATCTGAAAAGACCTTATACTAAAATGTCCAGTGTCTCCCATTGCATCCTGGGCCCCCTCCAGTTGTCCTCATGAATGTCTGGCCACTGAACCAAGATGGCTTTGGAGAAGAGAGTGAGGTTGGTGACCTTACATAGCCCTCCCTCACTCAAATCAAAGTCAACTTCAAGTCATGTCTTCACCCCCATGATATGATGATTGTCTTTGAGAATGAAGGAGAAACAGAAATGATTGTATCATTTTTTCCCCTAATTCTGCATATTACCTCTCAGTTTCTTCTGAAATTATACATTTCATCATTTTTTGTAATAATAATATATCATTATTCATAAACTACAAATTATTTATCCATTGTCCAATAAGATAGTTTTCTAATTTCCATACTTGCCATTTTGAATAAATTGCACCAAAAAGAATTCTCTGACAATGAGGCTGATACAAAATAGTTGGGAAGATAAAAGGTAAGCATTCCTGAAAATGTAATTTATCTTTATTCTATATCTTTAAAGAGCTAAGAACAAGAAAAGGGGTCATCTAACATCCTCACATCCAATTAGGGGTCTCCAGTAAGGAAAATTCCCTTCATTGTTGTATGAATCAACTTTATATAACATTTGGAAATGTAAACTGCATGGTAAAATTAATGTATTAGCCTTCATAATTCCTGGCTTATCTTTTCATGTGATGATTTTTGGCTAAATCAATATTACGCCCATTTGGTAGGTGGTTATAGTCATTTAACTAGTAGTTGTAGTATGCTGAAAACAGCATTGGACTCTGAGATAGAAAAGCTGAGTACAAATCTACTATCTGCTATTAACTAGTGGTACACTGAATCACATCACCTTATTAAGACCTAGTTACTTTACCTGTATGATGAGGATATTATAGCATCATTGAAGGCAGTATTGTTTCATTTTTTCTAAATATCCCTAGAACCTAACACAATATCAGATATTCAGTTGCTGTCCTTCAATCTTAAAGAAGACCAAAATGACATCACTATGTTGTAGTCAAGGTACAATGTGTCCAACTGTGACTGATCAGACCAATGCAAACTCAGAAGACTCTACCACAGGTCAGGCACAAATAGTCCATATGAACGTTTGGAGTGGTGTGATGGCAATCAAATTAGTCTCTTGCTGTTTTTGTTTTACAAAAAGTGCTTCTGATTGAATAATGTGATTAAAATAGATCTTTCCCACCCATTGATGGACCTGCCCATTATGGGAAGCTTTATTAGGGGAGTTGTTTTGTAGAACGGCCCCAAATACCTTTTGTACTGTTTTTTCTATTAAGGTACTGGGTCAGAGGGTTATTCCCCCTGGTTCTAAAAAGTGTATAAATACTCTGAGGGTGAAGTTTTACTTTGGGGCTTAGTTTTTGTAAGAAAGTTTGAGTCCCAGAGGAGGACCCTGGGAAGCCACTTTAAGCAGCCCTATAGCTTTGAGAACCCAGATGTTAGTGGTTCCCTCTCTGGTAACTATGGTCAGAGAGTTGGACCTGTCTTTTGAATTGTGATGTATGTACTGATTATGGTCAGGCAGAGGGAGCCATGTCTGTTGACTTTTGATTTCTCTGCATTTTCTTTGAAGTTCAGGGTTCTGACTCTCCTGAACTAGGTGAGTGATATATGTGTTTAGTTAAAGGAATGACACATGTGCTTGATTAAAGTGATTGTTAACCCCTCAAAAGTTGCCTTTCCTTTTACAAATGCAGATCTAAAAACCTGTAACAGCAGGCCCCACAGGTATGTTGAGGTGCTTGCTGTTACAAGTGGAGATATCTCTAAATCTGTGCATCTCATTTTTCTTTTGAACTATTGCAATTCTACTTTGTTCGTACAGCATAACACCTACTTTCATGTGCACATGCCATACTGAGCAGTCCAGTGCCAGTGTCTCCCATGTCTCATAACTGATTCTAAATATTTTCAGAGAAACCTTGATGCTGTCTTTGTTTTGGTTTTTCTGACCTCTCTGTGAGTGATTATTTTATGTGAGTTCTCCATAAAAGAGTCTTCTAAGCAAAAAATATGTTTGACATTTGAAGAATGTGATTAGCCCATCAGAGCTGTATTCTCTACAGCAGAGTGTAAATGCTTGGCAGTTTAGCTGGAGAAAGGACCTCAGTATCTAGCACCTTATCTTGTCAGGTTATCTTCAGACTCTTCCTAAGACAATTCAAATGGAAGTTATTCAGTTTCCTAGCATGGCATTGGTAGACTGCACAGGTTTTCGAGGCATAAAACAGTGAAGTCAACACAATTACTTTGTAGACATTCAGTTTGTGATACAATTTAAAAGTTCTTCTCTCCAACACCTTTCTTGGAGTCTCCCAAACACTGAGTCTGTACTGGCAATATATGCAACAACCTCATTGATAACTTACTGTATATGTAAGTATTGGAGCTTGTTATTAATTTCTTGGTGAAGTCTCATCCTCTTGATGGGGCAATAAATAATGGAGAATTGGCCAAAGTTTCAATTTTAATTTTGTAAAAGTGATAAGGGGTACAAGACTTAAGAATGGCAATTCATAAATTGTGTCAGGATCAATTTTGTGGGACAATGGACAGAAAAAAGGACTATAAAAGATAACAAGGAGATTCTCTGCTGAAGATGGCTTGATCAAACATCCAGACCAAAAAGCTACAACAGATGATTCCCAGCCCTATTGCTGAGAGGAAACTTCTAAACTGACAATTCATTGATTCACCTTTTTCATTTGAGTCTCTGTTTCCATACTTATGAAGGGGACTACCCCCTTGTAATTTGCCAGTACATCAATCGGCCTCTCTACCTTCTTTTTTAAAGGGAAGATAGATGAAGGGAAGAATTCATATGAGAAAGAGAGTAAGGGAGCATTAAATATACAGAAACAAAATTTTAAGGAGGGAAATGTTAAGATCTTAGTGAAAAGAACCACAGGAAACTCTCCATCAGATGAGGAATGTGAACTGATGTTAAAGGGTTGGAAGGAATTGTTAGGGAAGAAGTCTGGAAACATAACCCATATTGTAAGAAAAAGGAGGGATTGTGAGAGACAGCAAAAAGTTAAATTTCCACAGAAGTTATTAATTGATGAAGTCATTGACGGTAAGTCAGAGAATAAGAAAATCAGCAGACTGAAGGTGGACTCAACCAATCAGGAGACAGAGAGTGAACTTGGGAAAATTGCAAAGTTCTTGATAAAGGGACAACATCTAAAGTTAGCTGGAACTACTCAGGGTCCTAGAGTTATCTGGAGGCTTTTCTTCACTTGTTTAATGAACCTCATGTATATAAGCAGACACACCTCATATGAAATTATCCCTCCATTTTCTGATCATGAGTCCTAGGTTAAAACATGTTTGGGAGGGGGGTAATCACACCAGCGGTGGTTACGTAATGGGCATGTAGAGAAGATGGTGACCTAATGGAGAATGGACCAATTGTCTCCTGATGGGAGGATCCATCCTGAACTCAGAGTATGAAGTCAATTGTGCCTCTGTATTTGATGCTCCCTCTGCCTGAAAAGGCTGAGGGTCTGCTTTGGCCAAAGTGTTCAACTCCCCTGAACACTGCTGCAATAAATTTTCCTTGATACCTTATTAATGTCAAGCATGTTTTTAACGCTATTCATCCATGCTACATCCCAGGGAAGTGTACTGCTAAGGTAAGTGAACATCCCCAGGATTCAAAATTTCTCCATTTGCTCTAAGCAACGGTTGTACAAATAGATGGTATGTTGCTGGCCAGTGGGGAACCTCCATTTTCTTGGTGTCAATTGTTAGGTTGGAATTGTAAAAGCAGAATATAATAAATCAATACTTTGTTTCATCTCAGTCTCAGAGGCAGCATTGAATACATAATCATTTGCAAACTCAGTATGTGCTTAACACATGCTTGGTTGACTGATGTGGATTTGACTCTTGCCCCTGCTCTTAACGGGGACAAATCACTTACCTTCCTTTGGTGTGTGTTTCCTCATCTGCCAAATGAGGAGGTTAACCTTAATTGATTCTAATATAAAAATCTGAGACCATGGAGTAATTTGACACAGTAGCAAGAATGCTAATAATGAAGTTGGAGAGATTTGGATTTTAATTCTAAGTCTAACTATTAATAATTTGGCTCTATCTTTCATAGCCTTAATTTCATCATCTTTAAAATGGGGTATAATACTACTTGCACTATCTACCTTGATAGGATTATTGTGAAGAAATGATTTGGAAACTTTTTAGCATTTTCTGCCTTTTATAACTTGAATACCACCTACTTTTTTCCCTTTATTATTTATTACTCGCCTCCAACCATGGTACAGGCAAACACAGATTGGTCTTCGTATTGTTACTTGTACTCTACACTACAGCTCCCTGACACATATCTTGGCATTATCTGTCCCTCATCTTTGAGATTTTCTGCCTCCTCTTCTGTGTCTCTTAAAATTCTTTATTTCAATAACCCAACTTAAGTACTTTATTCTACATGAAGCCCTTCCTGATCCCATGGTCACTATACTGCCCCATCTTCCTCCCACAATGGTAGTACTACTACCTTATATCTATTTTGAATATACACATGTACATCTATCCATGCATAAGCAATCTCTTGATAGGTGGCACAATGGATAGTGTGCTGGCCTAGGACCCAAGGAGACTCAAATTCAAATCTGGTCTAGGTCTGTGACCTTGGCAAGTCACTTTGGTCTCTGTTTGCCATAATTTCTTCAGCTCTAAAATGAGGATAAAAATAACACTTATCTCTCAGGGATGTTGTGAGTATTAAATGAGATAAAGTTTGTAAAGCATTAAAGTGCTTGAAAAATATTAGGAATTATATACACACACACACACTAGCTATCATCATTATCAGTAATCATCATTATTATTATTGATGTAAACAGTCAATCATTTAGTCCACAGGCATTTATAATGTGCTTATTATGTTCTAAGCACTATACTAAGTTATAGGGATACAAATAATATTTTTTAAAAGTCATCAAACAAAATCAGTCTATTCCCTCATGGAACTTATATCACTGGGTGAGGAGGATAAAAACTCTAAACCATTTTAAGGCAGAGATTCTTTCCCATTTGTCTTTGAATCCCCAGTGCCCAGTATACTACCTGGCACATAGTACGAAATAAAGAAATGCTAGTTGAAAGGCTGATTACCTGATAAATAACTGTGAGTTGTTATCTTTAGAAATTTTCATCTTTATCAAGACACATTGCTTCTATACAGTTTAAAACAATGATTGCATATCACTTCTTTGTCCAGAACTTAAATAATACGTTTTATTTTTGCTTTATGAAAACACATGGAATAAAGGCAAAGTGAGAGTAGATATGTATTATTATTAGGACAAAAATATTCAAACTGCTTTTTTATTACATAAAAGTGACAAAAACACAATAATGAACAAGAGGGGCAGAGTTTTTTTTTCTTTTTTTACTTACAGAATTGTCCCTTCATTGTTCAGCCAAAAAAACGACTTGATTATGAGTGCCAATCTGAGCCCTATAACTATTCTAAAGGCTGTTTAATAAATGAATTAGTTATATCATTAATACCATAACTATATTTATCTTCTACAGCAACTGTAATAGTAGAAAATTCCTCTGATCTTGCATTTTTCTCACTAGAAAAAAATGCATCATTTTCTACTTTAGTAGAAAACCTGATTTAGAGGAGGTAAGAGAAGATCATTAGGATAGCTTCATAATTGGGGTATTATTTAGAGGAAATATAATAGCAGTTGACATTAATGGCACTTCTTTTTTATGAAGCCTGTCTTTTGCCTTATTTTGTATCCTCAGCACTTAGCATAGCAGTCAGTGCATAGCAAGTGCTTAAAAAATTTATTGATACATAGACTGCCTCAAGATTTACATGGTACTTGTACATATCAAACTTTTTCAAGCCTTGCATCAACCCAGTCATATAATTATGAGAAGTATTTTTATATCCATTTTATAGTGTGGGAACTGTAGAAGTTTAGAGGTTAAATGACTAACCTAAATTCACCCTTTTAATAAGTTCCCATATTCTTTGACTCACAAAGAGGTCAATGACAAAGTGAAAAATCTTTTATACAACAGAATACCTATAACAGTGGAGGTGGTTTTGTTTTTTTTTTTTGGTTAGTTGCAAAGAAGTAGAAACAAAGAAGATATTCACTGATTGCTGAGTGTCTAGAGAAACTGGAATACATTATTGTAACTGTCTGTTACATTCCCATAAGAGTTGAGGAACATGATAACTACCGAGAAGCTTTGGGAGATGTGTATGAACTAATACAAAGTGAGGAGAACACTATACATAACTATCAATGAAAATGGCAAAAGCAATCAAATAATTGAAATGGAACATTATAATAACCAAATATGGCCCCAAAGAAGAGAAATAATGAAGAAGACATATTCCGTACTTCTTTGAGGAGACAGAGCACTACAGGAACACAGTAGCCAATGTCATGTTTTTCAACATATCGGAGAATTTTCCTTTACGGTTTTTCCTTCTTTGTTATAAGAGATAGAAAGACACATGAGGAACTGCAGGTAATATGCAAGCAAAGTGTAAAAATGAAAAGTTTTTAAAATAATTATTTTTAAAAAGCAATAAATTGCCTATAGTCACCCTGCTAGTAAACAACAATGCTGTAAATCAAAGTTGTTTTTTCTGGATCCAAATACTGTGCTCCTTCAACTCTACTATAATATATACCTTCTTGTCAATTTATTAGATTGATTAGATTAGAGCCTATAAATTATATTTGAGTTCATCAATATTCAAAACTTAAACATAGCAATGCAAATTTAAGTTCTCAAGTATTAACTCTTCAGATGATTCCTAAGTCTATTTCTTAGGCCTTGATCTCTTACCCTGACCATATCACTTGTTTTTTATCATTCTAACCAGTAGTTTAGATCACTTGCTGGTAAGTCAAACAAAGTATATAACAAACTACTCGTTGTCTTTCTCTTCAAACCTGCTACTCTTTCTGACTTCTTTGTTTAAGTAGCACCTCAGTCATATGTTCACAAATTTTGCGCTATTTTTTAGTTTTTATCATATCAGAATCCAATGATTTCCCATGTCTATTGATTTTTTCCTCCACAATATTTATAGAAAGGTTGGTATACCAATAATATTTGTTCCTACTTAAGGAAGAACACACACACACACACACACACACACACACACACACACACATATATATATATATATATATATATATATATATATATATATATATATATATATCCTTAAGGCATCAGATGTATAGGAAGCACAATCCTTAATCTATTGTGATAATTTAAGAGCCCGACTTTGCTTGTCTTTAAATTTTACAGTGTTTTTCTTCTATGTCCGATTCTGCATGGAAATAAACTGCAGAGGCGTTAGCCAATAATGTAAATATTGCCATCTTTTTTTTTTTAGTTTTGAATCAGACTAAGTAATTAAAGTATTTCATTAAGATTCCAAAATCCTACACTTTATTATGGAAAAGGACACAGTTAAGGTCTCTAGGAATAGAGTTGGGTGTTAATAGACTGCTTTGGAGAACAGAAAAAATGCACTTTCTTTGTCCCTATAAAATATCTGATTTTGACTATTATATTCTGAATGGATGCATCCTAGGAGGCTAGCTGCAAAATGCATGTCCTGGAAGCAAACAGATCGATCCACTGCAAATGAGTTACTTGGCATTATCTACTTAAGAATAGGAGAATATCTGCCAAACAAAATGCTTCTCATTTTAGAATAGCTGTTAAGTGGTTCTCTACGACTATACTTTACCCGTAGGTTTAACATTTCATTAAAATAGCTTTTGCCAAGAAAATAGAGTCATCAGCAAAGAGGAGGATATGTTTCTTCGTATCTGCTGTAGGTGAAGGACATTTACTTAATCTAGTATGTGTGTCAAATTTTTATAATATAAATTGCAAACAACAGGGAGAGGCAGTACACAGTCTTACTTTATAATTTAGGAATGAAATTTCAACTCTAATAAAACCATCCCTACTCTTATTTTTAGAAATCTTATTATGCTACAGATCTGGAAGAAACACTAATAGCTTGGGATCTATACCAATTGATTGTATGGTTTGATCCATAGACAGTTGTTTTCAGTGGAATCAAAAGATGCAGAGATTGACATATGCTTCAAAAACTCTTACACTGATTTTTAACTATTTCTTTGATGAGATAGAATACAGCATAGCAGGGATTTGTAGTAGAAAAATGTGCTACAAGTCTTGCTTCTCATGCAAGTTATTGATTTGAAATAAGTAAAATTTTAGTTTCACAAATCAACTCATAAAAGTTTAGAACTATTTAGTGAATTATTTGAACTTTACCATTGGAGGATAGGGAAATATAAAGCATTTTTTTTAAATTTGGGGAAGACCACATCCTGCAACTTTCTCAAGGGAACTAAAATTCAAAGAGTTCACTGGTTTCAATGATTTAAAAATAAGTGCCTACCTGCCTGGGTCAGATGAAAATATTTATGACAATTTTTCCCCTTCAGTTTTAGGTGATTATTCAGATGTTTTAAAGTAAATGAAATAATTAAACTTCTAACAAAAGAGAATTTTGGAATCTACAAAATATGGGTTGATAACTATAGGATTGTGTCTGAGGAAACATTTTGTTTCTTCATCAGTGGAGACAAGTGATCTATGAATCTACTATAAAATCTATACAATAGTCAATATTTCAAGATCTTCATTCATTAATACCCCTGGCCAGTGAGCCCTACAACTTCCATTACCATTTCTATTTGGGAATGATAATTTATGTGAAGTAAAAACTTACTTGAGAGGTAGCCTACTCTAGAGGATAGAGAATGAGTCAGGAAAGTTCGGGTTTAAGCCTGACTTCTGGTATATCTTGATTATATGACTGGGGAAGCCACTTAATCTCTCAGTGACCCAAGCAATACTCTAAGACTATCAATTTTAGAACAGCTTCAGACATGTAGGGAATTTCCTAATAAGGATACTAGCAACACCAATCAAAGTTTTGGACACTCCTTTCCCCCACTCTAAAGTCATTGACAAATTAGGTCTTTCAAACTCTTAATGCATATTAAACTATCCCCACATGTTTCTCCTTCTCTCATGAATTCTTAAATGGAATAGGTTCTTCTCTAGACTCCACTAATTTCTTAACCTAGCAGCAAGCTTTTTTTGTTAGTGAGAATCACATCTAAAATAGAATTTCTTCTTGTGCACTCTTCCACCTTTTGAAGCATAAATTATCATTCAAATAAATCAAGTAAGAATGAGTTCTACATTTGGAAGACAGACAGAACTCTAGTAAATGTATGGATAACTGAAGTTCCCCATCACAATTAAATTGTGCACTTTTGCAACCTTTTGCTTCCTTTCATTCCTTACACCAGCCAGGTATCCAGAATACATCTGGAATGCTCAGAATATTCTGCCTCTAAATATTTGCCCATGCCACTCATCATCTATACCTGAAATGCCTTTCATCTGTTCCCCCTCCCACTTATAATAATCCCTTCTGGAAGAATCATACCAATTTTTCAAGTCCTTAAGGATGGTCACATTCTCCATATAACCTTATCTAATCCCTCATCCATATGTGATTTCTCACAATTTTCATAGTATTTTGTTCATACCTCGTGCACTCATCATAGAATTTTGGTATTCTTGAAGGCAGAAACTATTTTTTTTTCAGTTTTATATCTCCTGTACCTACAAAGTCTAAAAGATTGCTGACTGATTATCAAATACTTTATATTATAAATATTTATGCACATATTTTATGTCCTCTACAAAACTGTAACCTTTCCAAAGGTAGGGTCCATATTATATTCATTTTCTTTACATCTCCCCTGTTTCCTAGCACATGCTCTTGACTTTCAGTCTAGTGCTCTTTTCATTACCTCCCTATAGATCGAGTACACCTGCTTTAGAGAATGTGTCAGTTTATAACCATAAGCAATAATAATCCTCTTTTTTACATAATAGGCTCAATACCATCACTCCAACTCTTCTATTCCCCTCTGACTATGAGCCACTATTGAACTTTCTTCTTTTTCTTCCCACTGGGAAAACTTGATTGTTTTGGCTGGAAAACAGTAGGCACAGATGGAATCACCAGCTGCAAGTTGTTTAGTTTCTCTTGGCTAGATAACAGCTCTTATTCTTTGTTTTTTATTTATCTCATTTTGTTAGTGAAGGAGGAAGAGGAAGAGAAAATGAATTCTCAATGATAGCTTGAGATACAGTTTTCTTTTTGGTGTCGGGGGTAATGATTATAGTAGTAGGTAAATTCTGTATGGTATTTCTCAAGATCCTAAGAGTACCTGTCATAATAAGACACTCAAGGGATTTCTCCTACAAGACTGTCTGTCCTACCTCTAATCAGGATCTACCAAAAACTAAGAAGTTTTGCTTTTTCCTTCAATGGAAAGGGATACAATTTTGATTTCTTGACTTTTCATATACAGAAGGGAGCACAAGACCAAGGCAGGTAAAGATCAGGTATGATACTTTCTGTTTAGATTTAAAACCCTTCATAACCTGGTCCCTCCCTACCTTGCCATTATGATTAAATTTTATTTCTTTCCACATACTCTACAATCTATTACCTTGGTCTAGACATGGAAGTGTTTTATGGGAGCAACCTTCCATAAAGCACTTCCAACTCTTGGCCTTTTTCACTGGTTGTCCATCTTTCCTAGATTATCTTTTCTTTTCTCTACCTTCTGCCTTATGTTGCTGTCTTCAACACTCAGCTGAAATACTAATTTCTGTAGCAGGCCTTCTTTGGTCTCCCTTCATACTAATGTCTTCAATTTGCCATTACTTTCAATTTATCCTGTACATATTTCATATGTACATAGTTGTTTATAAGTTGCATCCCTTATTATCAGGTGAGCTCCTCAGAGAGGAACTACTGTGTCCTTTTTTTATGTTCTTAGCACTACCACAGTGCCCGATATATAGTAAGCACTTAAAAATGCTTTTTTAGCTTGATTTAATTTTACAGATAGCCAGAAGCTATTGTCCCACAGTCAAAAGTCATAATTCAGTTCCTTTTATCAGCACCACTGATTTTTTTTTAATTCCAATGACCTTTCTGAGAATTACCCAACTAGAACCCACTGTATATAGCTGCCTGAACTTCCCAAACTCTATATTCTGCCAAATGAATGCATATTCCATAGTTCTTTTCTCTTCATTATATTGCCCAGCATCTTATCCTTGATCTACTGCCAAGTACACTTAAGCCTGAAGTATGTTCTACTTCTCTCCTATTTAATGGGAATCCTGGTCCTGGCCTTTCTGTATGTGACTTACCATTTGCGCAGAACATGCTATGTTAGTTTTCCTAATTGACATATCTCAATAAGGTCCCAAGCGATCAACTTTATCTATGTAGGTACTAATATAGGGTAGTGATTGCTGAAGGTTGGGGTGGCCATGGCAACTTTTTATAAAAATTAAGACAACGAAGAAATTTGTTGTATTGATTGACTCTTTCACCTGAACACTTAGAGGCCATTGCAGGGTTAATAATTTATTTAATTTCAGCATTATTGTGTCTCATGGAATATGGAAGCCCAGGGAGAAAGAAAGATACAAGGAACCAATCACCTGGTCACAGGAACAGTCAGAACACATACAACATTTACTTTTATTGTTTCCTGTCTTATATGGATATGGTTCGTGGTGCCCCCATACAATGAAATAGTAACATCAAAGATCATTAATGACAGATCACCAGAAGAGATACAATAATAATAATAATGATAATAATGAAAATTTTGAAATACAGCAAGAATTACCCAAGTGTGACACATGGACATGATGTGAGCACATGCTGTTGGAAAAAGACCTTGAAGAATGAGCTGCACTCAGATCAATATCAGCCACAACTCAAATAAATATTTTCAAATTTGAAGAAACATAGAGAAGAATTCTGACAGTCTCTCTTCCTGATGCAATTTTATATATTTCTAAAAAGGTATTTAGTTTATCTCCTGACCTAGATGTCCATGACTAAGGGCTATATATGTGCTTAAAATAACTATCCATGCAGATTATTCAACTCTTCAGTTTCCAAGATCTGGAAAATCCGAATAACACTACATATATTCCACTCATTAGCCTGGGTCCATTAGCACATAAGAACCAAGACTATATTTTATGCCTAATCATATGTTACCAAGAACCTAGTTCCTAGTACCAGCAAATAAAAGTATCTCTAAGAAATAGTACACAGGGGAGATTCCAAAGAAGGAATGTAGGAAATTATAGCCTTTTCTTGTCAAATGAAATTATAACCTTGGCTAAGAATATATCAATCACCAATTTTTTCAGGGGTTCCATTGACTGTCTCCTGATTTTTATGTCTGGGCTAACAAGAAGTATTAATTGGACAACACATCTTCTTACTCCAAGCTCTATGGCATGGTCAAGATCCACTTGTCCATGGTACAGTATCAAGTCTTCCTTGGTGCAAAAAAAATGATGTGCCCAGAAAGAAAGGCAAACACAAGATTTAGAGAAATACCCTGAATTGTGCTAGAAATAGAGTACATTGAACAATCACTCTATAAATGCTTATTAAGTGCAGATGACAAAGATATTGTCCTGAGGAAAGATTCCATCCATCATATTAATTCCTGACTGACCTGAATCCACATAAACAAAGTTTCACTTTGATCCTGCTTCTGTGAGGGAGCCCCTTTCATGATCCAGCCATTGAGCCTCTAAGTCCTTAATCACTGTGTAAGTCCAAAAACAACAGCCTCCTGGCAGAGCTATCTAATTGTCCCATCATTCAGGGACTCAGAGATGGAACTGAGTGCAGGAGAGGGAGAAGAAGCAGAGGTCATCACTATCTCCGTCTGTCCTCAAACCAATCAGATACCCATGCAGCACAGGTGGGGATAAAAGAGTTCCTCCTACTTTCAACCAAACTGAGCCATCACAAAGTTGCTCAATTAACCCTCTTCTCTGCACATATTATTTAATTTCATTTTTTGGTTATTTTATCAGCCATCTTTTCAATAATAATTAGCAAACAACTAGGGAGCAGTGAAGCCAGTAGAACTTGTATCCTCTTGCTCTTTATCTCACTGAAAGGAGTCATCCATTGTTCCAAAACATCCTACAAGGGCCCATGATTCCTGCTACCTAATAACTGATATTGGGTAATCCTGGCAACTGGAGTGATTTATCATTCCTTCCTTCCTCACTATCATCTCTTCTCCTAGGGTAGTGCAGTGGATAGAGCACCAATGCAGGAGTCAGGAGGACCTGAGTTCAAATCTTACCTCAGATGCTTGACACTCACTATCTGTGTGACCTTGGGCAAGTCACTTAGTCCCAGTTGCCTCATTTTAGATTATCTCCAGTCATCCTGATGAATATCTGGTTCCTGGATTCAGATGGCTCTGGCGGAGATGTAGCTGGTGACCTGCACAGCCCTCCCTCACTCAAAACAAAGTCAAGTGCAAGTCATATCATTATTTCTCTGATGGCATGGTCTTCTTTGACAATGAAAGATGAACTCACACGTATCTCTTCTCCAAGAAAGTCATCATCGTTCTCATTAGATCCTACCAACTGTTAGAAATATTTTAGGCAAGATGCAATCTAGACATATGCAAACTGATGATCTGGAGTGATCAAATTATTGTGATAAATTAAAAAAAGCAACTTTTAATATAAATAAATAGCAAGGCTGTATTGTGCAGATGCAACTCTCCTTATACTGGTTAAAACTTGATCAATAAGAATAGCCTACGTGGGAACCTCATCAAGTCCATAGAATTAAACTCCACTCTTGATATTAGTTTATGTTAGATTAACCCAAAAGACATTTAGTTGGCCCTTATTCCAGGTCTAATGACTGAGTATATGATTAAAATCTGCAAGAAAAACAAGTAGTATAATCAATTCCTTAGGCTTGAAGGCCTAAGCAAAACAAATAACATCAAAGACAACAAAATGTTGTTATAAACTTGTGTTCTCAAGAGTCAGTATAATCATGATGCATTTTCTAAAATATATAGAAGTTGGCACTGAATCACACATTCACTTTGATTTTTTTAGATCCTTAAATCCTTGAGAAAGGCATTATTCAAAATGGCATGCCATTTTGAATGTGTTCATTTATTTTTTCTTTCTCTAGTAGAATTGTATATGTATTTTAGTGCTTTAATTGTAGGACTTTGTTGAATTTTGGGGTATGTAAGGTGTTTCCATTCAAAATGTAACAATTTTTAGCTAGTCCTTAATCTTACTCCTGTAGGGATATTCATTAAGCCAAAAATAGCAAAGTCATAGACCCACTAAAATTAATCAAAAAAGTTTTTAATAAAATGTATTAAAAATGAATGATTTTTAATAGTAGTGCTATAATTTATAATCTTTTGTAGTTTGCAAAGCAACATATATGTGTGTATATATGTATGTATACACACATTCTTATAGTTGAGTATCACAATAACCCCATGATGGTGAAGCTAGAGGTGTTTTTGTGCCCATTTTATAGGTGAGTAATCTGAGGCTCAGAGATGTTAAGTGTTAAGTGAGTCACCTCTCACTTAATATAATAAGTATCAGAGACAGTCTTTGAAATGAAGTCTTTTTGTTTCTTGGTACAGCACCTTATGTGTTATACCACTTTGACGTTATTACACAGAAAACATTTACAGTCTTAATATTACGATAAAAAGTTAATAATGTATACAATGACTTAGTTTCCTTGCTATTTCTTTAATAATAAATTCTGTCTCTTGACTTTGGACTTTTTATCTGGCTGTCCCCCATTTCTAGAATTTGTTTCTCAACACCTCTACCTAGGTGCAATGGATAGAGCACCAGTGCAGGAATCAGGAGGACCTAAGTTCAAATCTCACCTCAGATACTTGACACTCACTAGCTATGTGACCTTGGGCAAGTAACTTAACCCCAATTGCCTCATCCTAGGTCATTTCCAGTCATCCTGGTGAATATCTGGTCACTGGATTCAGATGTCTCTGGAGGAGAAGTGAGGCTAGTGACATTCACAGCCCTCCCTTACTCAAAGTCAAGGGCAAGTCATGTCATTATTTCTCTGATTGCATGGTCTTCTTTGGCAACGAAGGACGAACGAACAAGTCTCAAGCAAAATCTCACCTTCTACCAGTAGCCTTCTCCAATGCCTGTTAATTTTCATGCCTTTTCTTTGTTTGCAATTTCCTGTTTGTCTTGTATATAGACTGTATGTATGTATTTGTTTGCCTGTTTTCTCCCCCATTGAATTGTAAGCTCCTCTATGACAAGGACTATCTTCTGCCTCTTTCTGTGTATCCAAGGCTTACCATAGTACCTGGCATGTAGTGGGCATTTATTAAAAGCTTGTTAATTGATTGATATTAATAGCTCTTTAAGTATATTTTCTTGTATGGTATATTATCTCTATATTCCCTCTAGGCTTTCTCCAATATCTAAGCTCAGTTTATGTCTCAATGCTAAAGAAGGGCAATGCCAAAGAATGTTCAAATTATCAAACTGCCCTCATTTCACATGCCAGCAAAGCTATGCTTCACATTATGCAACCTTGAATTCAGCAATATGTAAACCAAGAAATGCCAGAAAAGAAGGCTGATTTTTGAAGAAGCAGATGAACTAGAGACCAAATTTCCAACATTTATTGAATTATAAACAAAGCAAGGGAGTGCCAGAAAAACATCTAGTTCTGCTTCATTGACTACACTAAAGAATTTGTGTGGATCACAACAGAATGCTGTAAATCCTCAAAGAGATGGAAATACCAAATAATCTTAGTTGTCTCCTGAGGAACCTGTATGCAGGTCCAGAAGCAACTGTTAGAACCAAATGTGGAACATCTAATTGGTTTAATATTGGAAAACAAGTACAATACAGCTGTCTGTCATCACTATTTTTTAAAACCTATTTGCAGAGTACATCATGCGAAACGCCAGAGTGAATGAATCAAAAGCCTGAATTAAAGTTGCTGGGAGAAATATCAGCAATCTCAGATATGCAGATGACACCACTCTGATGCCAGAAAATGAAGAAGAATTTTAAAGCTTCTTGATAAAGGTAAAAGAGGAGAATGTAAAAACTGGCTTGAAGTTTAAATTTTAAAAAATCAAAAAAAAAGGCAAAAGTGAAAAAAAATAACAAAACTAAGATCTGGGCAACTGGTCCCATCACTTCCTGGCAAATGGAGGGAGAAGTGGAAGCAATATCAGATTTTATATTCTTGGGCTCAAAGATCACTGCAGATGGTAACTGAATGCATGAAATTTAAAAACAACAGCAACAACAACAAACTTTTGCTCTTTGGAAGGAAAGAAATGGCAAATCTGGACAGCGTGACAAAAAGTAGAGAAATCACTTTGCCAGAAAGGGTCTATATTGTCAAAGAAATGGTTTTTCCATAGCAACGTATGGTTGTGAGAACTGGATGATAAGGGAAACTGAGCAGTGCAGAATAGAATCTTTCAATTTCTCATGTTGGAGAAGAAGGCTTCTGAGAGACCCTTGGACAGCAAGGAGATCGAACCAGTCAATACTTAAAGAAATTAATTCAGACTCTTCATTAAAGGGTCAAACATTGAAAATGAATATTAAATATTTTGACCACATAATGAAAAGAGAAGCCTTCATTGGAAAAGGCCCCAATGTTTTAAAAGATTGAAGGCAGAAGAAGAAGGGGTTGGCAGAACATGAAAGGGTTAGATAGTGTCATGGAAGCAACCAACATGAGCTGGGACAGGCTGTAGTCCGTGGGGTCATGAAGAGATGTACATGAACAACCGAACAATTGCATGTATCTATTCTTCAAAAGAACATTACCCCTACCTCTACCTAGGAAATTACATGTTACATATATGTTCTATTAAATGTGTGGTTTTTTGGCTAAATGACATGGCTTATGTATTAATCATCATTTTCATATTTACATTTTGTGATGATAAAATATGATACTTTGGCCTGGGGAGATGTGAAAATGTACAGATATATTATATATGCCACTAAGGAGGAACTTGTTTCTTATTTTATATTTTTTATTTTGACCTACTATCAATTCAAAATTCAGAACTCAGGATTCCCTTCCTTTCTCAATACAGACATCATGCTCACTGATCTACTGAGAGCAGAACTTTCCTTCATAAAAAACACATGATCTTGCCCTCAAGAATTCTGGATGACATTCCTTGAAGGATTCCCATATTAGCTTAAATGATGAACTTTCATTCATGTATACATGTTTACTCTTATAAGGATTAATAACATCTTAATGGTAATATTTTTACTTTATCATTCAAGCTTAGCTCCATTCCTTTACCCATCTTTGTCAGGGTGCATAGCAACTGGAAAGGGGCAGCTAGATGGTGCAGTGCATAGGGCACCAGTGCAGGAGTCAGGAGGACCTGAGTTCAAATCTCACCTCAGACACTTGACACTCACTAGCTGTGTGACCTTGGGCAAGTCACTTAATCCCAACTGCCTCATCCTGGGTCATCTCCAGTCATCCTGATGAATATCTGGTCACTGAATTCAGATGTTTCTGGAGGAGAAGTGAGGCTGGAGACCTGCACAGCCCTCCCTTACTCAAAACAAAGTCAAGTGCAAGTTATGTCATTATTTCTCTGATGGCATAGTCTTCTTGGGCAAGGAAGGATGAACACATATCAGCTGGGAAATTGCCTTTTTTGTTCATAATTCTTCTATGCCTGAAAAGAAAGTAACATGTAGAAAATACAATGCTTAAGCCAGACACCTGCAGCAGCAGAAAGGTATTTCTCACTTTTAAATTGAGACAGAAAAGGATACTGTGATACTGCCATTGGAAACACAGTTGTCACATTATTTTACCTTCAATGGATGATTTTCCAATTATCTTCAATGATTTTCAATACAGACTTGGGTTGAACCTACACATTATATCAATACTGTTGTTGAATTTCCATTCAGATGAACAAGTAGCTAAAAGTCTGGGAGGAAAGACACATTTTCTATCCCATGTTTTAATCAAAGTGGAATAAACAACCAATGTTTTCAGTCAATTCAATCAAATATGTCTTTGGCAATTCAGAGAGAAAAATCAAACATTGCTTGGTATATATACAACAACAATGTTGTTTGTCTGAAATTTTCATTTTTTTAAAGTCAATTATTATCATAATCTTGTAAACTTAGACTCATCCTTAGAGGGACCCAAAGGCATTCTGCATTTTTATTGATACTAAATTCTGAGTCTATAATTGCATGCATGTGCCCAGTATTAGAGCTATTATACAGTAAGAAGATTAAGCTTGCTGCTGCTGAAGTATGTTCCCCTTCTAACTGCAGAAACAATGACTTATGGTATCTCTGATGAAAGGTAATTATTTTCTAGTCAAAGGCCCATTAGTTATTATACTTTGAACCATTTTCTCAGATCCAATAACTCCTGATGAGTTGGTGGAGGAATAACAATGAATCACATGCTTATAGTTTATCCATGCTAACTCTTCCACCATATCCAGATACTGATAATTGGTATGGAACATCTTTATCCCTCAAAAGCTTGTAAGATGGGTATTGGCTCGGTGAATTTCACAGTGAAAAGAACTGTCCGATTGAGAGGGCTGGTAGATTTAATTGAATTCTAGAAAAAAGTGTTCCTTGAGCCTTTCTTGAAGGTTTCCCTCTCTACTTCATCAATGGACTTGTCAAGTGAACCTATTATTCTAAGCCTGAAAAATATGCAAGATAAAACATTGCACTGGTTATGCAACCCTCCTGTCTGACAGTGGACTTTTAAAAAATGTACACTTGATGAAAGGAAAAAATATTGAAAAATGAATGTTGTCCTAAGGAATGCAGTAATGCCAAACTGCAATGACAAATGGGCTTGTTTAATGAATAAGGGTGCCATGTACAGTTTGTTAATATAGTAACTGTAAAGACTAAAGTTAAGAAAGATAACAATTTTTAAAAGAGCAATGGATAAGCTTAACAACAGTGAGATGAAATAAATTAAATCAAGAACTTCTGATAGCACAAAATTGATAAATGTAATATTTGTATGGGCTTGACTATTTTCTTTACTATCTTTCCTTTTAAAAGAAAAATTATATACAGAGCTATTTATACACATATACATATGTATGTATGTGTAACAGAATTCATGTACCAAGGACCTGTGCTAGCCTCTGAAGAACAGAAAGGAGTCAATGAAGCTAGCAAATCTCAATAGCCTGAGATGTACCTTTTGTTGGACTTAAACTTCAGGCAACTTTTTCCTGCTTCCTCTACCTTGATTGCCTCATTTCTGTGAACCATTGCCATTATCCCTAGCATCTATAGTAGTGGAAGTGATGGTGATGATAGTAATAATAACAGTGTCTATTTCAGGAAATACAGGGCACAAAAAAACCACAGGAGCAGCAGAGAGATGCAGACAGAGTAATGACTCCCAGATGTAGAAGACTTGGTCACTGGACTAGAATATAGAGTGGAAAATGGCAGGTCCTCTATAATCCTTTGCTTATTGGAACTGATTCAGGGGTTGATTTTGCAGCCAGTATAATCCAGTGATTTTTGCTTAATTCCTTTCTGGGGGAGCTCGAAGGACCACAAGGTGGCATTGTAGGGAGGTGATTTGCCTAATGGCAACAAAAAGGTTAAAATTTCTACCCAAACCCAACTGAAAAAAGTACAGTACCTGAAAGACTTATCATAGGATGTTCTACTCCCTCCTATGGGGTTCCCAGAAAGGGGAAAAAGCTGCTAATCCGGTCCTGGTACCTGAAAATTCTTCCTGATCTATGATGAGTATCATGACTATTTAAGACATGGGCTTTATTAGGAATATATGGTAATGCAGAAGATTTTTGTGGGTTTCTTTTGTAACCTGCAACTTTACCAAAGTTGTTTATTATTTCAAGTAGTTTTTCACTTGATTCTCTGGAATTCTCTAAGTGTATCTTCATATCATCGGCAAAGAGTTTCTTCCTTTTCTATTCTAATTCCTTCGCTTTTTTTCTTCTCTTATTGCTACAATTAACATTTCTAGTACCGTATTGAATGATAGTGGTGATAATGGACATCTTTGCTATAGCCCTGATATTTCTAGTCTTATTCTTATTTTACCTCTTTACATTTGGAGGTCCATTCTAAATTGAAAAAAAAAAGTATTTCCCACTGTGCAGGATCCTAATTCTTTAAAAATGTGTGAATGGATAGGTGGAAGGAATTCCTGGTCTTTCTTCACTCATATCCAGTCTTTCTGTCAGGGAGCTATGACATTTTTTTTCTTTGATTGTGCTATGTTTCTGTTTTGTATTGTCTTTTCTCCATTTATTTTTGCTTATTTCAGCCTTCTTGATTTCTAGAGCTCAGAGTTGATTAGTAATAATTTAAAATTCATTTAAGTAGTAGAAGGTCCTCTGGAACAGAAGGCGAAACATGCAGCTGTCAAGATATTAGGAGACACTTTTTTTTTCCAGACCTAAGGCCCACCAAAAGCAGACTGTGCCCTGAGCTTGGCATGACAACAATCCTTTGTGCTCACCTTCTGGATGATCTCTCAGTTATACCAGAATTGGGACTTATGATTTTCCAATTTTCCTGGGGATCCTGACCTGAGAGTTGGGGACTGCAGCCAACATACTGAAGCAGAAAAGTGATCAATCACATCTCCTGACACTCTGGACAATCACTGCACTTGTAATTAGGGGCAGCTAGGTGGTGCAGTGCATAGAGCACCAGTGCAGGAGTCAGGAGGACCTGAGTTCAAATCTCACCTCAGACACTTGACACTCACTAGCTGTGTGACCTTGAGCAAGTCACTTAACCCCAATTACCTCATCCTGGGTCATCTCCAGTCATCCTGATGAATATCTGGTCACTGGATTCAGATTCTGAGGAGAATTAAGGCTGGTGACCTCCACAGCCCTCCCTCACTCAAAAAACAAAGTCAAGTGCAAGTTACATCATCATTTCTCTGATGGCATTATCTTCTTTGGCAACAAAGGATGAACACACACTTTTAACTGCTAGGTAAACCAAACCAGGTACTGCACTCCTGTTCCTGCTACACTAACTCATATTCTATTTTCCATTGTATGAGCACAAGGCTCAATGACCCTTAAGACTGGAGAGTCATAAGGCTCAATGATTCCAATAACTGTGGAACTGTTCCCACAGGACACAAGAATATCTGAATTGTCCCCAAAATGCCTTTATGTGTGGGCCTGCAGTGGCAACTGTTTACTCATCACCAAAGAATGACTGTATTGAGCCCTTCCATCTTTTTGTTTTTCATGCTTTAAAACCCTACACCTGCCACAAGCCTTCTCAGAAGGACTTCCACTTGCAAGTGTTTTCCTCACTTTGAAATTATACTTTTGTTTGATTCCTGACTCTCTTGTCTTTAACTTTCTTTGTTCAGCTCTGGCCACCCACAAGCCAGAGATCAGTCCTGGTCTGGTTGACACAGTCTACTAAAGAATATGGTGTAAAGCAGATTAAAATGTAATCAGGTAATATTCAACAAAACAAATAAAAATAGAATGAAACACAGATAATATTACATCTTAAAACTAAGCCAATACATGGCTTTTAGGGATGCATATGTACCTTAAAGACCCTTACACCAAGGGATGGATTGTGGTGAGATCAATAACCTAACCCCTGTTCCTATACAAATTAGTATTTTTTCCTCTCAAAACACATTGAAATTAAATTTGAGACTCGGTTAACTCAGGGGACTAAAGTTTCAGATTGTTGACATCACGTACTAATCACCTGAGTATAAAGAAGCCACAAGGAACTCTAGTCACTCTTTGATGCTTTATTGACCAGAATGAGCAACTCAGACAAGGATGTTTTGAATCAACAATCAGAGTTTCAGTAGTGTACATCCTAATTTCCCTAGTGCTTATCCTAATTAAATATCCTTTTCATGCTAAAGCTAAGTAATTCTTTTGTTAATTGTTGAATGATTTTATAATGTCTCATTTGGTTCCAATATGGAACCTGAATTACCAGAGGACTAGACTGAATCAGGGCCATATTAGAATGGATTTGACACTTGAGAAGACACATTGTCCAAACCTTAATTTTACAGAGGAGAACAATGGGGCATAGAAAAATTAAGTGACTTGCTCAATGTCACACAGCTAGTTATTGAGTAGAACCTAACTCATTTGAAGCCCAGTATGGTACATATGCTGTCCATCATTTGCACATATATTTGTTATACTCAGCAACTGCTGTTTTTTTTTCCATGTAGGAATAGGAACAGGAAGCACAGAATGAAAGGTGGAATTTTGGTTTCAAAATTCCCTGGAATTCAGCCTGAGTATTAAAAAACCTTCAATTTGATCTCAGTTTAAACAGCATTTCTTAAGCACCTACTATGTTCTAGCTTTGTAACTATTGTTTAGGGACACAAAATAAAAGGTGGTCACCACCCTCAAAGGACTTTATATTCATTCTGTTATGCCTTATCAAACAATTTCTCAAAATGGTAACCTATGTGGTTGTTGCTGCTTTGCAGGAAAGTCATAGTTCATGTCAAGAAAGTTTTCCCCCTCTTAATTAACTGCTAAAATTCTAATATTTCTGTATTTTTAAAGGAATAGAATGTTCACAGGATTCCAGCTTTGGAAATAACATCTAATTGGTTACTGACAGAGACATAAGACAGGAATGATGCAATAACTGATTTACAAAAATGGTTACTAGTAATTAGACATAAGGGTAAGACTCAAATATTTTCCTTGTGTGGTAGACAAATTCTTAGAAATAAATTAGTAGTTGCTCTGTCAATTAACAATGACATTTATGGCAGACAGATCTGTTTCTTAACTGCTTCAGGCTATTGGACAAATCACTGTCTATTAGCTTTTTATTACATTCTTAAGGAACTAATCATGCTTAAAAAACTAAGAATATACAATTAGATGTTTTCCATCGAATGTTTTTACATTTTATGGTGTAGCTCCTCCTCTGAGAATCCTAAATAAAGCATGTTAAACAGAAAATTAAATACAGATTAATTTCACTCCCATCTGGATAAAAATTGATTCCCTTCTCCCTGTGGCAAGGTTTTCAATCCACAAGATAAAGAATATGACATTTATTTAATAATAATAATAATAATAATAAGATTTATCATTGCTTAGAATCATGGAGAACCCAAGGAATTAGAAGTTGTTATTGTTTGGTTGTTTTGTAAAAATTTAAAAGTTCCTTCTGGAAGCTGAACAATTTTTTAAATGTTTTGTATTTATACATTTCTTAAATTTGAGAAATTGGGGCCAAAGAATGCAGTAATGATCCTGTTTAAACAGTCAGCTTAATCCTCCATCTGTCCTTAGCTTTGGAAATTAAAGGTCCCTCTTATATCAGCAGTGACATCATAATTTTTCCAAAATTTTAATTAGGAGATGTATATGTGTATATATGGAGAATGTACATATACACATATGCACATATACACATGCACACATACCATATTTATTTATATACATATATGTATGATCACATGTATTCACAAATGTACATATGCAAAAGTATTTAAAATTCTTAAAAATTCATTGCCAGAAGTATTGTAAGTACAAGTTCATTTCAAATCTATAAACATTTATTAAGCTCCTAATATATACAAGGTTAGACTCTGGTGATCCAAAGATAAAGAATGAACTACTCTGCACTAAAAAGATAATATAGAAAGCCTCTTTACCTGAGCACATGCTTTAGGATACATTTCAAGAATTCCCTGAGGCAGGCGCCCTAGAAATAATAATTTTATGCACACTCTCACTTAGATAAGCAAAGGTTAAACTTGAATATAATTGGAAGTGACTTCTTAAATTCTAAAACAAGATATGAAGAACACTCACAAACAATAAGAAGTAAGTGGTATTATCATCCCTCTTTTGCATATGAGGAAACCCAAACTGAGAGATAGATGACAGATGAATGATAACACAGGGTCACACATCTAATAAGTATCCAAGGCATAATTCAAACTCAGACCTTATTCAAAATCCAATCCTATCCACAGCACCTGCCACCTATATTTCTACAAATTAATACACTTTATAGATTCTTCAGTTTGATATTTAACCTTGGGACTGCTTTCCGCATCTCTGTGATTCCCACATCTCCTCTGCCTCTGATGTGTACTATATAATTTCAGAGGAGCCCCTCTGAACTGAGTGGCCTCAGTTGATTCATCTAAAAGATGAGAGGACTTTGCTGGATGAATTCTAAGATCACTTGGAGGTCTAAATCTATGATCCTGTGACCTTCCTCTCTCTCTCTCTCTCTCTCTCTCTCTCTCTCTCTCTCTCTCTCTCTCTCTCTCTCTCTCTCTCTCTCATATATATATATATATATTACACTCAGAAATATATATTATATTTTCAATTTGAGATCCTCTTATCCTTATGTTTCCTCATAGAATAGGAGGAGAACCTTAATCAGAGTACTAATGGATCCCAAGATGTTGGCTAGTTGTGTCAGTCTAGAAAGACTTTTGAATACAACCTCAGTGATTGGATATTTTCTGCTGGCTTAGGACATAACTTGGTGGGTACAGAGAGGCTCCTTACCAAAAGGTTGACCACTAGGTTGTTAATTTTTTTGTCTGTATCAGCTCATGGAAACCTCATTCCCCCAATATGGCCATGTGTATACATGTGTGTGTGTGTATATGTGTGTGTGTGTGTAACTTTAAGATTTGGAAAGGACTTCATATACATCTCATTTGATTTTTTACTTCTTCGGCACTTGTCATAATAGCCAAAAATATGACAATTGTTATTTAAGCTGTTATTAAATTATATAGTGAGATATGATAAGGAATAACTATAATTTATATAATTTTAAAGAATTTCAAAGCACTTTAACTTACTTAAAAGGATTCTCACTAGTGATTAATAGGTTGAAATATTTTTTTTGAGAGGAAGTAGACCAAATGAATATTCACATTCTACATATAATTGAGAGAGTGAAACCAAAATTGATAAGAGAAGATAGGGACTCACCTGAGCTCTCCCTCAAATGCCTCCAGAGACTTTAAATAATGCCCTAAAACAAAGCCTGGAGTGGCAGAATCCACCAAAGTATTGGGTGAAATAATTTTCCAGCTGAAGACAACTTAAAAATCTGACAGGAAAAGTCTCTCTTACAGAGCGGGAATAGAATATAGTCCAGTGCAGGCCATGCCAGCACAAACCAGGCCCCAATAAACCAAAAGAAGACTTTGGGAATGAATAAATCAGCAGCTGCAGAGGCTGCTTCCAGAGCTCTCAGTCCACAGACAGTAAGGGCATCAAAGCACTGGTCAGAAGTAGATTACAAGACTCACTTTGCTGACACTAAAGGCAGGAATTGTTGCTTTGCCCACAGTCAGAGCCAGGTGGCAGATTCAGGGCAAGAAGGATCACTAGCACATCAGAGCTTGTGCCCACAGTGGAGGAGGAACCTTCATCACAAGTTCATGGAAGAAAAGAGAGCTTGTGGTTACTCATATACCAAGACATAGGCCAGGAGAGCAGTAAACACACCTCTCCTTAGACCACACAACCTCGGGAAAACTGAAAATTTACAGGTCGCTAGAAATATCTCTGAAAACAGTTGCACAAATCCCCTAAAGCTTGGCCTAGAGTGCCCTCTATTTTGGAAGCAGAGCCCCTACTTTGGCAAAGAGTTAAAAGTCAAGAAATAGACTAGGAAAATGAGCAAATAATAGAAAAAATGACTATAAAAAGTTACAATGGTGACAAGAAAGATCAAAACACACACTCAGAAGAAGATAATAAAGTTAAAATTCCTTCATCCAGAGCCTTCAAGAAAAATACAAATTAGCCTCAGGCCACAGAACTGCCAAAAAGGAATTTTGAAAAATAAGAGAGTAGAGGAAAAATTGGGAAGAGAAATTAGTGTGATTCAAGAAAATCTTGAAAAAAAATTAACAGGTTGGTGAAGGAGGCACAAAAAAATACTGAAGAAAATAGCACCTTAAAAAAAAAAAAAACAGAATAAGGGGAATGGTAAAAGAGGTACAGAAAGCCAATAATAGGAGGAGAATGCCTTGAAAAGCACAATTGGCTAAGTGGAAAAGAAGGCAAAAAAATTCACCACAGAAAAGAACTCTACGTAAAAAGTAGAATTGACCAACTGGAAAGGGAGGCCCAAAACCTCAGTGAAGAAACTAATTCCTTAAAAATTAGAATTGAGCAAGTAGAAGCTAATGACTCTATGAGACATCAAGAAACAATAAAGCAAAACCAAAATATTTTTTTAAAAAAGAAGACAATGTGAAATATCCTACTAGAAAAATGACTGACCTGGAAAATAGACCCAGAGGAGATAATTTAAAAATTATTGGACTTCCTAAAAGCCATGATCATGAGCCTAAACATCATCTTTCAAGAAATTATCAAGGAAAACTATCCTAGGATTCTAGAACCAGGGGATAAAATAGAAAGGAACCACTGATCACCTCCTAAAAATGAAAATTATTTCAGCCAACTTCCAGAGCTCCCAGGTTAAGGAGAAAATATTGTAAGCAGCCAGAAAGAAACAACTCAAATATTGTGGAGTCACAGTCAGAATAACATAAGACTTACCAACTTCTGCTCTAAAGTATAGGGTTTAGAATGTGTTATTCTGGAGGGCAAAGGAACTAGGATTACAACCAAAGGTAACCTATGTAGCAAAACTGAATATTATTCTACAGGAGAAAAATGGACATTCAATGAAATAGAGAACTTTCAAGCATTTATTATGAAAGACCAGAATGGAACATTGGACTTCCAAATAAGAGACATAAGAGAAGCATACAAAGATAAATAGGAAAGAGAAATCATAAGAGACTTGGTTTACATTCTTACATAGAAAACTGATACTTGTAACTCCTAAGAACTTTCTTATTATTAGGACAGTTAGAAAGAGTATGTATAGACAGAGGTCACAGGGGTTGAGTATGTTGAGATGATCTCTTTAAAAACAAAATTAAGGGTCAGAAAAAGGAATGCACTGGAGGACAGGGAGAGATAGAATTGTGTAAGTCATCTCACATAAAAGATTCAAGAAGGAGTTATTATAGTGGAAGGGAAGATGGGGGAGTTGATAGGGAATGCTTGAACCTTATTCTCATCAGAATTAGCTCAAAGAGAGAAAAATATACACCCTCCATTGTGTATATAAATCTTACCCTAAAGGGAAGTAGAAGGAGAAGAAGATAAATGAGGAGGCAGGGGAGGCTGCTTATAGAAGGGTGGGTGGATTGGGGTGGCAATAGTCTGAAGCAAAAAACTTTGGAGGAGGGACAGAGTGAAAGGAAAGAGAGAATGGAATGAATATGGAAAATAGGATGGAAGGAAATACAGTTAGTAATCATAACTGTGGAAAAAAATTGGAAACAAGTTTCTCTAATAAAAGCCTGATCTCTCAAATATACTGATAAGTCAAATTAATAAAAGTCAGAGCCATTCCCCATGTGACAAATGATCAAAAAATATAGCAGTTAGTTTTCAAATAAAGTATTCAAAGCTATCTAAAGCCATATGAAAAATTGCTCTAAATTATTATTTATTGGAGAAATGAAAATTAAAATAATACTGAGGTACAACCTCATACCTATTAGATTGGGTAATAAGACAAAAAGGATTGATAAATGTTGGCGGGGATGTGAGAAAACTGAGGCATTAATACACAGTTCATGTACACACATATGTACATGTATATATGCATACATATGTACATACACATACATATATACACACAAACATGTATCTATATATACATATATAGATGTAAGCTCTTTTCTGGTGGCAAAGAACTGGAGGACTGGAAATTTAGGGGCTACCCATGAATTGGGGAAGGGTTGAACAAAGTCTGGTATTTGATTGCAATGGAATACTATTGTGATATAAGAAATGATGAGCTAGATACTCTCCGAAAAACTTGGAGTGACTTACATGAACTGATGCAAAGTGAAATGGGTATTACCAGGAGAATAATACACATAGTAATAGCAATATTGTAAGATGTGAAAGACTTAATAATACAGTCATCTAGGACAACTTATGAAAAAATGCTATCTGTTCCCAGAGAAAAATGGAATCTGAATACAAATCAAAGCATACTTCTTTTACTTTATTTTCCTTAGGTTTTTATTTTGGTCTATGTTTTCTTTTAGAATGTGACTAATATGGTAGTATGCTATGCATGATTACACATGTATAACCTATATCAAATTGCTTGCCTTCTTAATAAGGGGGTGGGGTTAGGAGGGAGTAGAAAAATTTCGAACTCAATTTTTAAAATGAATATTGAAAACTATTTTTACATGTAATTGGGAAAATAAGATACTAAATTAAAAATATAATTGAAAGTATCAAACAAAAGTGTTAAAAATTAATGGAAGGGATAGTCATAGATTTGCTTTTGAGAGGTCAATAAAGGAGTTGGCTAAGTTCATTTTAATGTAAGGTAAAAAGAAAATAAATCAGTTTAAGACATTTCACCGTCTTGTATTCTAGCTATCAAGATAAACATAAGCCAAAAGATCACCATGAAAACTAAAGAAATCACCTAATTTTATACCTCGAATTAACCTCAATAACCATATGGATCAACATATTTTAAGCACATGTTTGTTGCTGGGAATGAAGAGGCAAATAAAATCTTCAAATAACTTCTGTGAACTTTTAAACCAAGTCAACATATAAACATATCCATGTATATGAATGCATGTACATGTACATCAGTATAAGCATATGGACATATATCAGACATAAAACTAAGCTTTTTAATCTACCATTACTATTGAATAATATTTTTAATCACCAGCCAAAGAAGTTTTTACTCTAAAAATGCAAAGAAGCATTTGTTGGTTTTCATTTTCTTGTCAATTCATGAATAATTGTCAGGAATAGAAATATAGGTTTTAAAAACTGAATAATAAATCAAAATTGTTTTTCTTTACATGGCCAACTCATCAAAACACTTTTTAAAAGATAAAACTTTAAACAGAAAGCAATTTTCTTTTCTATTTAGTTAATGCTTAAATCAAATTTGACCCTATGTTTAGCTAAGGGTTATAGTCTCCAACTTATTTATTCTCCAGACAATTTCAATTCTTCTCAGCAACACAAAAAAAGAGATTAGATCACTCTATATTTCTCTCCCACTCCCCCAGTCCTTTTGAAAACCTCTAAGTGCAAATGAAATTGTGAGTTAGACACACAACTCTTCTGTATTTTAAGCAATCTCAGTGCGCAAACTTCCAGATTTCTGGGGGCTGCTAATTTACTTTATGAATAAATTCTTCATTCTAAATGATCATTAAACCAAAGTTTCTTTTACGTAGTTAAAGAGTAAAATTTCTATTGAATTTATAATATAATTCAGTTTAAAATGCAAACAATGAAGCATCAAGCCCCAAACAGTGTTCTATAAAACCTTCTCAGTGCAAGTCATAATTCAACAGAAATTGGTCTCCTTCTTGAAAGAGAAAAAAAAATAAGCAAGGGTGAAGTGGAAAAAGTAATGAACTTAGAGTTAAAAGACTGAAATTCAAATCCTGGCACTGCCCCTTTACTCACTTTGTGACCTCATGCAAGCTATCTGGCTTACGTAGACCTTAGTTAATTTTGCTATAAAAAGAAATTGCACTGCACAATCTTTATGGTTCTTTTTCAGTTTTAGAGACACAATCCTTTTTCAAGACAAATAGGGGACCCAAATAAAAGACAGAGAGAGAGAGAGAGAGAGAGGAGAGAGAGAGGAGAGAGGAGAGAGAGAGGAGAGAGAGAGGAGAGAGAGAGAGAGGAGAGAGAGAGAGATACAGAAAGATACAGAGAGATACAAGAGAGACAGAGAGACAGAGACAGAGAAAGAGATCCAAAGAGAGAAAATTATAGAGCAATATCCCACATGAATACTGATGTAAAAATACCAGAAAAAGTACTAGCAAAGAGACTTTAGAATGCATTTACATAATTGTATTATACCCAATATTATACCCAGTTGGATAAGTACCAGAAATGTAAGGACTCTCCAGAATTAGAAACCAAGCTATAAACACAACAAAATCATGTTTCTTAATTAAAGACGTTAATATATAGACATAAACATCCTTCAGTAAAAACATCACTTATTTTTGTCAGCAGCATTAAAAATTACAGGAGTAAATCACCCTTTCCATTCCAGATTCTAACATTATTTGTAAAGAAAAAGACACAAATCTTTAAGAAGAGGAGCAGCTGTAAAGTGGTAAACACAATGATACTTCCTATCTCCAGAATTACTTGACATAGTTCTAGAAATTTTAGCTTTAGTATACGGGTGAGGAAGAAATAGAAATAATTAATATAAGCAAAACAGTGGCAAAATTATCTCTATGTGAGGATGAATTTTTTAAATTAGAGAATATAAAGAATGAATGAAAAATAATTTTGTAAATTAAAAATATCACAAATATCATCATAACATAAGACATTCCATTTAAGATAAAATACAAATAAACATACTAAACATCTTGTAAGAATTTATTAAAATATAAGAAAGACATAAATATAAGTATTAAATACCTTGAATTTACATACATGCACACACACATACACATACCACACATACACACATGAACACATCAGGTATGTGGCACACCTGAAGTCAGGAAGACTCATCATACTGATTTCAAATCTGATGTCTTACAATTTTTTTAACCCTATTTGCCTCAATTTCTTCATCTGAAAAATTAGCTGGAAAAGGAATTGGCAAAGCACTGTTGTATTTTTGCTGAGAAAACCTCAAATGGATTACAGAGTATTCAATTTATTGAAAATGACTGAACAAAAACAAATACCTACATTCATATATATGTATACATGCATGTATATGTACATATACACATGTGTATGTATACGTACATACCTATGTAATGCTACTAAAGTAAAAATAATGATACTACTGATTAAGCAAAAATATGTATCCCAAATATGGTCTGTTTATTCTTATCCAAAGAACAAATTCATATGATTGATCACCGCTTGAAAAATCACTTAATCAGAGAAATTCAAATGAATACAACAGAGACCTCTCTTTTTACACACATTAAACTAGCAAAGTTGCTAATAGATGAGAAAACACTTATTAAAGAAGCTTTGGAAAGGTGAATGTACTAATTTGCTGCTGCTGGGGTTATATCTAAGTTTCAAAAGACTGGAAAAATTAGGAAATATTCTAGATAAGTTAATAATTTTTTCATACCCTTTGAATTCTAAATTCCAGTGCTAGGATAATGTCCCAAGGATTCTATAAAAAGCAAGAAAATGTCAGGATGTACAAAAATGTTCATAGAAGAATTTTTACCAAAAAAGCTGAAGACAAAACTAACCCTATTGCATATAATGAAATGGTACTTTTCGTGTAAGGAGTAGCAAAATACAACAAAAATGAATAATACATAGATATTTGGAGACATTTGCATGAAATAATTCAGTGTGAAGAAAAGCAAAGGTCAGAGTGATAATATAGAAAATGATTGCAATGCTTATAGAAAAAAAATTGAAAATAAAGTCACCATGGAGAAAAAACAAAGCTTTCGTCAAATATAACTGCCTCTATTATGCAACACTTCTATACCACGAAATTTTTAGGAAACATTTTTATTTTTGTTACTATTTGATAATCTAATATTTCACCATTTCATGTATCTCATGAAGTGATTTTCTTGGGAATTTGTGAGAATGAATCTATTTGTCAAAACAAAATGTATAAAACTAATTACAAAAAAGGAAAATGTGTTGTTTGGGACATGCAGCCTTGTTTGTTTGTTTTTGTTTGTTTTGTTTTGTTTCCCTTTTTCTTTTTGTATTTAAATTTATTTAAGTTTTCAACATTCATTTCCACAAAATTTTAAGTTCCAGATTTTCTCCCCATTTCTCCCCCCTCCCCCACCCCAAAGCACCAAGCATTCTAATTGCCCCTATCACCAATCTGCCCTGCCTTCTAACATCCCTTCCTTCCCTTATCCTCATCTTCTCTTTTGTCCTGTAGGGCAAGATAATTTTCTATACTCCATTACCTGTATTTCTTATTTCCTCGTTGTATGCAAGAACAATACTCAACAATTGCTCCTTAAACTTTGAGTTCCAACTTCTCCCCATCCCTCCCTCCCCACCCATCCCCATTGGGAAGGCAGGCAATTCAATATAGGACATATCTGTGTAGTTTTGCAAATGACTTAGAAAATAGTCGTGTTGTGTAAAACTAATTATATTTTCCTCCATCCTATCCTGCCCCCCATTTCTTCTATTCTCTCTTTTGGTCCTGTCCCTCCCCAAGAGTGTTGACTTCAAATTTCTCCCCTCCTCCCACTGCCCTCCCTTCCATCATCCCCCCCCACCCTGCTTATCCCCTTCTCCCCCCACTTTCCTGTATTGTAAGATAGGTTTTTCATACCAAAATGAGGTGTCCATTTTTATTCCTTCCTTTAGTTGAATGTGATGAAAGTAAACTTCATGTTTTTCTCTCAGTTCTCCTCTTTTTCCCTCCACTAAAAAGTTTCCTGCTTGCCTCTTCCATGAGAGATAATTTGCCCCATTCCATTTCACCCTCTCTCCTCCCAATATATTTCTCTCTCACCCTTTAATTTCATTTTTTTTTTTAAGATATGATCCCATCCTATTCAATTCACCCTGTGCTCTCTCTCTCTCTCTCTCTCTCTCTCTGTGTGTGTGTGTGTGTGTGTGTATGTAATCCCACAAACTACCCAAATACTGAAAAAAGTTTCCAGAGTTGCAAATATTGTCTTTCCATGTAGGAACGTAAATAGTTCAACTTTAGTAAGTCCCTTATGATGTCTCTTTACTGTTTACATTTTCTTGCTTCTCTTGATTCTTGTGTTTGAAAGTCCAATTTTCTTTTCAGCTCTGGTCTTTTCACCAAGAATGCTTGAAAGTCCTCTACTTCATTGAAACACCATTTTTTTCCCCTGAAGTATTATACTCAGTTTTGCTGGGTAGGTGATTCTTGGTTTGAGTCCTAGTTCCTTTGACTTCTGGAATATCCTATTCCAAGCCCTTCAATCCCTTAATGTAGAAGCTTCTAGGTCTTGTGTTATCCTGATTGTATTTCCACAATACTGGAATTGTTTCTTTCTAGCTGCTTGCAATATTTTCTCCTTGACCTGGGAACTCTGGAATTTGGCCACAATGTTCATAGAAGTTTCTCTTTTTGGATGTCTTTCAGGTGGTGATCAGTGGATTCCTTGAATACTTATTTTGCCCTCTAGTTCTAGAATATCAGGGCAGTTTTCCTTGATAATTTCATGAAAGATGATGTCTAGGGTCTTTTTGTGATCCTGGCTTTCAGGTAGTCCCATAATTTTTAAATTGTCTCTCCTGGATCTATTTTCTAGGTCAGTTGTTTTTTCAATGAGATATTTCACATTTTCTTCCATTTTTTCATTCTTTTGGTTTTGTTTTGTGATTTCTTGGTTTCTCATAAAGTCATTAGCCTGCATCTCTTCCATTCTGATTTTTAAAGAACTATTTTCTTCAGTGAGCTTTTGAACCTCTTTTTTCCATCTGGCTAATTCTGATTTTTTAAAGCATTTTTCCTCCTCCTTGGCTTTTTTGAACCTCTTTTGCCAATTGAGTTAGCCTATTTTTTCAAGGTGTTTATTTTCTTCATCATTTTTTTTCAGTGTCTTTTTAGCAAGGTGCTGATCTGCTTTTTCATGCTTTTCTTGTATCTCTCTCATTTCTCTTCCCAATTTTTTCCTCGACCCTCTCTTAACTTGATTTTCAAAATCTGTTTTGAGCTCTTCCATGGCCTGAGGCCATTAAATATTTATTTTGGGTATTTGGGATATAGAAGCCTTGACTTTTATGTCTTTTCCTGATAGTAAGCATTGTTCTTCCTCATTTGAAAGGATGGGAGAAAATATCTATTCCCCAAAAAGTAACCTTCTATAGTCTTATTTTTTTACCCTTTTGTGCATTTTCCCAATCAGTTACTTGACTTTTGGTTCCTTTGTCAAGAGTAGGGTAAACTCTGGGGATCTGTAAGATCTCACTTCCTCCAAGGTGGCATAATCAAATGTGTACACTAGTCTGGGAGCAGGGAGAGATTTTTGTGCCCATAATCTTAGCAGAGTTTCCTCTCCACAGCTATCTGGCCTCCAGTTCCACCAAGCTAGCACTCCGGGGCTGAGATTCAGAAAAGCTCCATGAATAGGGCCACCACCCAGTGTGAGATAAAGATCAGCTCCCTCAGGGCCTCTACACAGGGCTGAGGTAATAATCAACTCCTCAGTGCCCCCAGAGGTTTTAAGATTCAACAATGTATGAGTCTTCTGTAGGGGCTGTGGTGGGAACAGCTGCTGCCTGCCTAGGCCAGAGCTATGGGAAGGCCCTTCTCCCTTCCTGGCCAGCTGAAAAACCCTGTCATTGACCTTTGGCGCCTGTGGGTTGAGGGATCTGGGAGCCTGCTGCTGCTGCCATGGCAGATTCTATCCCTAAGGTGTCCTCCTCCCAGAGCCACGCCAGGTGGCCAAGGCTGGGCTGGGCTCTGCTCTGTGTCTGGCACAACCAACATTTCCCATGGGTCTTTCAGGTCACCCTGGTCTGGAAATCTCCTCTACTCTGTTTTTCTCCACTTCTGCTGCTCCACAATTTGTTGAGAGTCCCTCTCCACACGTATTTTACGGGCCGTGTGAGGACAGCCAGCATTTATGTGTCTTTCTACTCTGCCTTTTTGGCTCTGCCCCCTGCAGCTTTGTTTTATATACCACTGAGTTGAAGATTTTTTTTTCCTTTATGGAAAGAAAATTTGCACTTTATGAATAGGAAACTAGGGCCATAAATGCTTAGGAGGAAGAGGTAAAGTTGAACTGTTTTGGGAATTTCATAGAGTTATCTATTGCTTTAAGCTCCCAACTCTTTGGCAGCAACATTCTTACAGTTCTATGAGTATGAATAATGGGATAGCAAAAATCTCACTCAAAAGAATAAAATAGCAGCTGAGCCAAAAGGAAACTGGCTACAACATTACCAAATATATTTTATTTTAGACATAATTATTTTTAATATCAACAACATTGACAAGGACATGAATGAATAGAAAAGGGAGAAAATCAGTCATACAGGGAGAATGAGAATGTAGAGACAGACTAAATTTCATGTTAATAACTTTGAGATGCCATTTTATAATACTGGTACTCTATAAGAGATATATGGTGAAACTTCAAAATAATAGAAAGACATGAAGGGATGCGATTTGTCTAGGTAGCAAGTGATGATATTATGATTAATCTGAATATCTGTTATAAAATGAAAGGCACTGTTCATTTCCTATGGACTGATGATTTTTTTAACTAAGAAGTATGCATTAATTTAATGAGCTACTGTTGTAACCAAGAGGCTGTCCACTTTCCCTCCCTATCAAGAGGTCTCTATGTGAGTCCTGAATATAGGGTTCAGTCTTTGAGAAGCTCTCTAAAAGAAGGATCAGATTATATTTTTTATACTCTTTTGCTTATCATAACCTGTCCCACTTAAAATATTTAAAGCTTAAAGTTGATTCAAGCCTAGGTTTTTTCCACAGAGACAATTACAAAGGCATTCAAATTACAATATAAATCAAATATGGAACTGGCATTTATTTTTCTCCACACACAAAAAATGGCAGATATGAAAGTTTACATAAATTTGAATTGACAAAGAAAGTTAGACAATCAGCAATAATATCCTAAAATATACTCTCCCAATAAATGAGACAAATATTGTAACATGAAGCGGTTTGCTGAATAGTCATTATTTCATTTCACCTCATTTCTGCACTATCCAAACAACTCCTTCCAAATCTATGTCTCTCAGAAAATCCAGGCTAGGGTTTTGAGTCATCTTTTATAAAATGAGGATGATTTTGCTGCTATGCAAACTTCAAAAGATTTTTTTGAGACTTGCATGAGATCATGCTCAAAAAGTATTTTGTAAATCCTGAAACAATATATAATTATCAGTTATTATTATTAGATTTTTCCAAATATGCCCTAGAATCAGTTTCCTCACTTGCAAAATGGGGAAAATAATCACATCTACTTCACAAGGTTGTTATGAGTATAAAATGAGATTGCAAAGCACTTAGCATAGTGCATAACACAAAGCAGTTGCCAAATAAATATTTCTTTTGGGAAAAAAAGGAATCATAACATATTAAATTTTCAATTAGATTAAATCAAGCATCAACATCTTTAATAGCATTTTGTGAAAAGCCAACAGACTATAGGAATTAATTTTTGAGTTCATGAAACTTTCCTAATTATACAAATAACATTAGTATTTAGAAACAACTACTTGCAATTAGAGAAATGGAAAAATCCCAATTGACTTATATCAAACAATCACCAGACCCTTCACACACTAAAAATAGCACGAACCTGCTGGCGCTTTCTTTTCATTTTCTGTAAGGTATCTGGTCACTGAAAGCCAGACCTGTCTGTTTGATATATTATATTGTTCTTTGTTAACCATAAAACCAAGGGGTTTGCTGACCATTTTGAATTAACACTTAATGATGTGTGAGAGTGAAGCTTGATTTCATACAGAGAGGAAATCTATATGAATATATGGTTGATACTAGGTTGTTAACCTTTAAGGAAAAAATACACCATTCTAACAAATAGCTTGTTTTTTTTTTAAAATCTAGAATTCTAATTCCTTTAGACTGTACTTTATCTTCACTCTTTTCACAAGTATGAAACAATCAGCCCTTTATTGACAGGTCTGTAAATAGAAATATTTGTATCTGGGCAAGTAGCACAGGTTTTGCCCTCAATTCAGCTGAGAGGGGAGTCATGGAGACCCTGGGACACTGCGAAGTCATGTCTGGTGAGATTTTTGAAGGCAACCAGGAGTCAGGTGTTAAGAAACAAAGTATTCCATGAAAGGCAGGCAGTAGAAAGGCAAGGAATAAGGAGAGTGTTGAGTAAAAGGAGGGGAGGGAGGAAGTGTTTGGAAGCACGTGTTTATCAAGAGGCTATTATGTGCCAGGCTCTGTGCTAAGTGATTTATAAATATTATTTCATTTGATGCTTGCAACAATTAACCTCGTTTTACTGTTCATGTCACTTGCCCATGTTCATGCAACTAATCACAGAGGTTGGATTTGAAATCAAGTCTTCCTGATTCCAGGACCAACATACCACTTATTTGTCTTCAAGTGGGCTTATGGAGTAGAATGTAAGTTGTCTGGAAAGGTAGGAAAGTGACAAGTTGTGAAGGTCATGGAATTCAAAACAAAACTGCTGTTATTTATTACATTTGAAGGTCCCATGGTCAGACTTGAATTTTAGGAAAATCACTTTAGTAGATACAGGGAGAGATTTGAAGTAGGGAGGCCACTTAAAGATTATTTTAATAGGAAGAGGTGGCATGAGCCTGAACTAAGGTGGTAGCTGTGTAAGTAGAGAAAAAGGGACATATTCAAGAGATGAGAAGGTTGAAATGACAAAGACTGGGCAACACATTGAATCTATACAGGGTAATCGCATGTAAGGAGTCAAGGATAACACCGAGTTTCAAGCCTAGGTAATAAAGGCTGATAGAATTCTAGAAAGTAATGGGAAGATCAGAAGAGTAGTGGATTTGTGGGAAAGATGTTGAATCTTGTTTCAAACATGATTTGGATGTCTATGGGATATCCTTTTCAGGATGGTCAATACAAAGTTGATGATATGAAAATAGATCTTAGGAGTGAGATAAGAGCTGGACATATATATGTGGGAACCATGTACATAGATCTGATCATTGAAACTATGAGAGCTAATGAATCATCTAGCATGATATTATGGAGGCAGAAGAGAATAGAGGTTTAGGTTTAGAGTACTAGGTTTAGTATTTAAGTATTTAGTATTTGATAGGTTTAGAAACTAGTGAAAGAAGAGGAAGTGAAAGTACCCAATGCAGATGGCTTTTTTTCAAGGAATTTAGTTGAAATCAGGAAAGGTATAGGGCAATATCTATTGGAGATGGCAGGTCAAGTCAACTTTTAAATTTTCATTTATTTCATTGTTTATTGTTTTTGTACACTGCTATATCATTTCTGCTCTGATGTGCAATCATAGGCCCCCTTTTCAGTTTCTTCTGAGTTACACTAAATGAGCGGTTCAGTGATCTGGAGTTGGGTTACAGAGAGATGAAAGAGGGAACTGAAACTCTGGCCCCCAAGTTCCTCTTGTGAAATATTGACAGAAAAAAAAAGTGAAAATTCTCTGGCCCCCGGGAATGGGAGAAACCTAGCCTAATCATTTATTTTTTTTTTCTGTCAACTGTATGGTTAACTATATGTTTACTTAATGAACTTGTTGGAAAGGCCATGGAAAGAAACAATACTTGTTAAAGAAATGAATGGAATGGAAAGATGGCTTTGATCCTTTTCAATTAGTATTTAAGAATGGTCCTTATATATCAATCATTCTAAACTTTAAGATACTTTTTGAAAGGTTTTGGTAGCTGAAATTCTATTAGGTCCATGAACTAGAATGATACAATTAACCAAATTTATTTCAATTTCTCTGCCTAATTTTTTTTTTTTACTGGTCCAACCTGATTTTTTCTTAGAATAAGGACACTTGACCATGTTTCTTTTTTCATAACTAGCTTTTTCATTGCCTATTGTGTTTATTTTTAATTTTTGGACTTTAAATGACTTGAACCTTTCAGCTTTAGGGGAAAAAACCTTACAATATGCACTCCTTATTTTAATTGGTAATCATGTCTTCTATTAAGTATGCATATTATTATATATTTTTCTACTGTATCTTGAGCCTCCTCAAATCTGTTGATATACAGTGACATTTGGTGATACTGCATGTTTGCCAAGGGCTTTACCTGTCAAGTCTAAGTGACACAGATCAATGAACCTCGCTTTAGATGAGACTAGATGAGATAAATCTTGTTTTCTCTTTCTCTTCTTCTAAAAGCTAGCTTCCCCTTCAACAACTAAGTGAATACACAAAATCTAGAAGGTTGATACAATAGCAGGTCAGCATACTAAGACTAAGCTCTATAAATTATGGTACTGTGCTCATGGATCAGCATGTTGGGAACATTGAAGCGTTCTTTTTTTCTTTCTTTTATTGGATTTAGGTCACTTGGGAGAAGAATGAAGTGAAACTGCAGCTTTCCTGGGGAAAACAAAATAACTGAAGGTATTTCCAGTTCACTGGTATTGTATTGACATTAACATTCTGAATCAAAGGGCTGGAATTTATTCTTGAAATCCCAATCATGTCAAACCAAGCACAGAATATAAAATTAACATAATGTGTGCATTTCTTAAGTTATATTTTGTTTAAGTATTATTGGTAAGCCTTGATTTTATATTGCAGTCTTTTCTGAATATATTTCTGCTTTAATACAGTAAAACTTGCCTTGTAAAAATGAAGGGGGAAAAATAACAAAGCAAAACCAATCAACATACTGAGTGCTTTTGGTAATGTATGCAACATTCCAGAACTATGAAGTTTCAACTTGCCAGCAAAAGGAGAGAGAATTATTATCTTCTTAAAGGAAAAATTTATCATTTTAATTATACTGTTCAATTTCCTATTGTTCTGTTCATTTATATTGTTGTAGTTTCATATATTATCATAACTCTACTTCCTTTTCTTTTTATAAATCTTTCTGTGTTTCTTTGAATGCTTTATATTCATTATTTCTTATAGCACAATGATGTCCTATAACATTTTTATGGCAATGTTTTAGCCAGTCCCAAACAGGTGAGCATCTAATTTGCTCCCAGTTCTGTGCTAACTCAAAGGATGATGTTATGAATATTTTAGTATCTATAGCATCTTGCTATCTTTAGCTATCTTAGGCTATAAACATAGCAGTATGATATATACATCAGAAAGAAAGAACTTTTTAATCATTTTTTCCTAAAATATCAACTTGTTTCTAGAATGATCAGATCAATTCACATATTTAGCAACAGTTTTATCAACAATATATTAGTATATCTGTGTTCCTGGAGCCTCTTCCACATCAGTTATTTCCATCTTTAAATATATTTACTAATGTTTTGAGTGCAACATGAACCAGACTTGTTTTGATGATTTAGAACAATATTTCATACAAATATCAGTAACTTGTTATTATTTATTTAATACATGTTCATTCACATCCTTTGACCCATTACCTAAAGAGGGATTGTTGTTGATCTTATATATCCCCTATAATTCTTAGAAACATTACTTTAATCAGAGATATTTGTTGTAAGGATTTTCTACCCAGTTGACATTTTCCTTTCTTGTCACATCTTCATTTATATTCTTTATGCTAAACTTATCCAATTATATGTAATTGAAATCATAGTTTTTATTTTTTTTAAGAAACGCTAACCTCTTCCTTTAAAATGAATTCCTAAATACTAGTTAAAAACCTTATCCATAGATACAAAAAGCAACTCCTATTTTCTTCCAACTTTATAAAAATATTACCTTTAATATTTAGACCCTATATCAATTTTGAGCCTATCTTTAAGCAGGTTTCAACAACCTGTTTCTAGAAATATTTGATGTCCTCCTCACATCAGAGTATTCACATGTATCCTCTGTTTCTGGTTGACTTAAAATGGGGTATTAAAAAGTTTTTACTTAGTTACTGAATGAGAACTGAATATGTATACAAGTGACTGGAATAGATGAAAGCTGTCTTTCTTCCCTGTTGTCTTATAAGAGAATAAAGAAAAAATGCTATGGGTCTTCAGGTAAAGGAAAAGATAATAACAGGATCCCTTGTGCTGCCCTATATCCATAACTGGACACTATGTGGACATGAACACATAGAACATATGTTTCTTCTGTTCTTTTGTTTATTCTTTCCTGATCATAGGTGCATGGTTATTGGAAACAGAAATTGACAACCCTGTGAGCTTCCAAAAAAGAGACCAAGAGACCAAGCAATTGGAATCCATTAGAGTCTTCTGGTAGCCAAAGTAGCCAAGCCTGGTAATAAAGCAACTCTGAGAAATGATCTATTTCATTCTGTCAGATAGTGGGTTGACTTGCCAACTACATCTTATAAGCAAATAAGTCACCCATCCAAAAAGGTGTGCTAGAAGTAAACTTAGTAGGACAAATATGTGATATTTTGAGTTCATTCCTAGGGACAAAGTGGTAACATAAAGGAGAAATCATTCCCTGCTTCTAGAGCATATTTTTTGTACTGATATCCTTGCTACACTTTTCCAATAAATATTCCTTTGTGAAAAAGGACAATTGATTTTAGATAACATATTGAAGAGAGATCAAATGGTTCATTGACTACATGACATTGGGGAGATGTTAACTGGCTATTGATACGAGAGGGAATACACTAGAAAGAACCTACTGAGCTAAAAATTTAGAAAGTCACGTTAAGTCCTTCAGTGTTATGCCTAGAAACCTAAGAGGAGGAACAGTAGCAGGATTATTCCTACTACCCTGAAAGGATAAGCTCCAGTGACTGAATTTATTAATCCAAGTGTGGATTTAGTGGTGTTCTTTCTCAAGCCAGTAGTTTTCTTTCATAACTGTTTGCATTGATAATCCTGTATGGATTAGCATAATATCATTTGGGCCTTTATTATTTTGTTCTATCTGGATTGGAATTCTCAAGTTATTGGTCTGGTGTCTGCTGGAAGTACAGATGTGCAAGGGTTGTACAACGTGTTCCTTTCATAACAGCTCTGGAAGGGGATGATCCTCATTTCAGAGAAGAAAACAGATTTAAAGAGGTCACAATTTCCACTTTCTTCCTCCTTTATTTCCTTCCTTCCTTCCTTCCTCCCTCCCTCCCTTCCTTCCTTCCTTCCTTCCTTCCTTCCTTCCTTCCTTCCTTCCTTCCTTCCTTCCTTCCTTCCTTCCTTCCTTCCTTCCTTCCTTCCTTCCTTCCTTCCCTTCCTTCCTTCCTTTCCTTCCTTCTTTCTTTCTTTCAACATTTTGGTTTTGTTTTGTGTATCCACTGGGGTTTCTAGAGATTATTAACTCTTTGGAAGGAGATTCTCTATCTATTTCTCAGTAAAAGATCAAATACACACACACACACACAGACACACACACACACACCCCATAAGCTTGAGGAACCTGTTATAAACAGAAACTTTTGAAGATAATAAATTCACTGTACTTGCTTTTAGATTATGTTTCTTCATATAAAATATGTTTTAAAAAATATTAAAACATGGCTCAACAAATTCACTTTGGATTTGAAATTCAGCCTCTAATTTTGGAAGCAATGTGACTCACTAGAAAGAGAGTTGGCCTCAAAGGCAGGAAGAAATGAATTCAAGTCCCTCCTCTGACGGACACTAGCTATGTTACCTTAGGCAACTCACTTCAGTTCCCACTGTCCTAAGTGACTCGTTAAAATTCTAAGTTAGAAAGTGTTCTGCATTGGTAGAGGGAATTACCTCACCTTTGAGTTTTCTATACCAAATTAAATCATAGATTGGGTACTCATCTCCTTAAATTAGAATCCAAATACTTTACATGTTCTTTCAGTTTAGAAAAAATGAATAAAGAAATGAAAAATAAAAATTAGTATTATCTTCCCAATCACTGAATCAGGCCTAATTAGGATCATTCAGTATATATAAAGCCTTAAAAGATTATTGGAAAAAACTTGAGAAAGCTGACTAAATTTATATTCCCATCTTTATAGTCCATTGAACTGAATGACACATTCTCTTCATAACAGCTCTTGAAGTTAGTCCTCATTTCAAATGAAAAGAAAATTAGGTTGAGAGATCAGTTGACTTCCCCTTCTTCATTTATTCCCTTTCTTTGTTATCTCTCCTTTTTCTCTTCCTTCCTTCCTTTCTTGCTTGCTTCCTTCCTTCCTTTCTGAAACCCTTATCCATAGTAGCTTGTCTTTTTGGAAAAAAATTCACTTTTATTATAACTGACTTAGAGAATCATACTCTAATTTATTAGACTCCTCTACCCTCATATTTTTTTTAATATAGGTGAAAGAAGTCTGAGATATCAACAACTTTTGATTGATGGTTGAAAACTTAAGTAAAGTAGAATTAGTTCTCATAAATTCAAAAGTAAAAAGATGTGAGAAAGAAAAAAGTGAAAGAACTAAAAGATATAGGGCTATTATAATACCAAAGATATAAACTCAAAAGAGGAGAATAATGATGCCCAAATACCTACAAGCCTCAAAAACAGCAACTATGGTTTATATTCAAGATCAACAGGAATAACTAGAAGAAATTTGGCAAGTTTATTATTATTAATATTTTAAAGGAAATAAAAAGGTAGAGGATTTAAAAAATAACTAGAATAAATATATGCGTGTATCTATGTATCTCTATCTATCTATCTGCATAACAGATTTGCTGAAAATTAGAATGGACTAGACAGAAGTTAATGCCTGTAATATAACCAAAAATATTTTAAAAGTCAAAATATTGAAAAGTAGAAGAAATAAAAGTATTACATATTAAAAGCAACTGGAAAAAAAGATCAAAGAAAGCTAATTTAACAAATCAATGAATTATCCAAAAGCTATGACCAAAAAGAATATGGGCATCATATTTCAGAAATCATGGAAGAATCAATATATTAATTAGAACAAAAGGTAGAGTAAACATAAAAAGAATCAAGAGATTATCTCCTACAGAACTTTCAGATCAAATAAAAAATACCATAAGTATCCAGAACAACAACAAGAAAGCTCAAGGTCTGGGGAAACACAGTCAGGATACCATAAGATTAGAAGATATCACTTTAAAACAGCAGAGATCATGGGCTATAACCTTCCAAAAGGTGACATGAAAAATTTAAGAAGTGAATATAATAGTAGAGGAGAAAAGTGAAGCTGAAATTAAACAGAAGACTTCCAAGTATTCGTGACAACAAAATGAAACAGAACAAAGCCAAGTAGAAATTTTGAAATACAACCTTTGGAATTAAGAAAAACACACAACGCAAGTGTGCAACCAGAAAGGAACTAATAAGGATGAAATAATTATTTATATGTTCATGGCAGGTGATATATCATCAGAGGTCATAGATATAATCAAATAAGAGGACCTAGGGGAAATTGAGTGATTTGATTTGATTTGGATGATCCTGAACTAAGAAAGGACAGGGAAGGGAAACAGGATATAGTATGGAGACAAGGGGGAAGAATGGGGGAAGAACCAAAAATAATTAATTTGTACAAATAGAAATTTATTACAACAAAGAAAGGGCTTTACTGAAAGCTCACTTTCATATAAATTTAACAAAAGGCAGTAAGAGACACACATGTGCACATGTATGTATAAATGCATTCAACACAACAGAAAAATAGGATACAACAAATAGAGGGAAAGGGGAGGAAGAATCAGAGAGAAGTTTGTTTTAGGGAAGGGTTAATAACATGGAAGACAAACCTGAAACTTGGAGAAAGGATTGTGAAGAAGAGATAAAGTTAAAAGAAAGAAGAAGATAGGAAGCTGATTGCCTCAAGCACAGGACCTTTGTGTGAAAAACGCTCCCTATTTGTAATAAGTGAATAAAAGTGGGGGGGGGAGTAAAAGAAAATAAGACATAATGGAATATGCAAAGAAGGCTCATGACTTTGGATATAAAGGGGTAAATTACCCATAAAACTGAAAACAGTAGCAGAATGAATTACAAAGGAAAATCCAGCAGTAATTTGTTTATATGAAATCCATACAAAGCACACACACACAAAACCCCACAATGTTAAAATAAGGGCCTGGAGAAAAAAATGGTATGTTTTAGCTGAACTAAAAAAATATGGTAACAATGATTATTTCAGATGTTGTTTGTCCTTCATTTCTGAAGAGGACCAAAGGCATCATGAGTCATCTTGAAGAAAAATTGGATTTAAGTGAGTCAAAGTTACACAAAGTCATTAGTTTCACACTCTCTTTGAGAGTTACCAAAGTCCAATTTCAAAACAAAGTTAAGATGACTGGTGATGGCCAAAGATGATATGGATGACCTAGGTGTCTGATAGCTTACCAAATTCTAAGCACACTATAGCATCTGTTTCAGTCACCTTTATTATGGCCATTGGAAAGTGAGGCTAGTGACCTTGCACAGCCCTCCCTCACTAAAAACAAAGTGAAAATCATGTCATTATTTATCTACTTTGAAAATGAAGAATGAACACAACTTTATAGTCATTAGAACAAATTGTTTTATCCAACCATTCTGCTGGGAAATTTGGCATGTGCTTGGGGTAGACATTCCCCTATCTCACTGACAGGTTTGAAACTTCTTGGTTACCCTCAACCTGGTTTATATGATTTTACCATTGTGCATGCTACAGGTTCTTGGAGTCTTAGGTGAGAGTTGTGTAACCAGTTTGACACCAAAAAGTAGATAAGCAGACCTAAAAAGGGCTTGACAAAGCCCTCATACCAGAGGAGGTAGCCCTCCCTTAATACTCCATAAACCCCAGAGCAGTCAGGTTTGCAGCAGATAGATCACCAGGTTTAGAGTTAGGAAGATGTGAGTTCAAATCTGGTCTCAGACACTTATTAGCTATGTGACCTTAAACAAGTCACTTAACCCTATTTGCCTGAGTTTCCTCATCTTCAAAATGAGCTAGAGAAGGAAAATGTAAACCATTCCAGTATCTTTACCAAGAAAATCCCAAATGGGGTCACAAAGAGACATTAAATGAAATGAATGAATAACACACAGATATCTCAGATAAGCCAAAAACAAATATAGTCTTGATTAAAAAAATAAACATGAGAACACATTATGCTAAAAGGTACCAAAGATTAATTAATGTCAAAACTTAACATATATGTGTGCATAGCATAGCAAAGAAATGCTTAAAGGGAAAGTTAAATGAATTGCATGAAGAAATATTTGGTAAAATTCTAATAATGAGTAACCTCAATATACTCCTTTCAGAGCTAGACAAATTTAAACAATAACTACATAAGAAGTTAAGGAATTGAATGTAATTTTAGAAAAGCTAGATATCATAGACCTCTGTTGAATATTGAAAAAAGAATTGAAAGTAACCATATATATGACAGAAAAACTCAAAATCAAATGCAAAAAAATCTTTACTGCCTCCTATGCTATTAGTCTTGTATCCAATGACAGAGCATTGAGTAAAAGCAACAAATAATAATAATAATCAGAGACTAAATAAACGTTCTAAATCAGTGTTATGTCAAAGAAGAAAAGCTTAAAAATGATAATTTCATAATAAAATGAGAAGACATACCCAATATATTTAAATGATACCAACTCAGTCTCTGGGGGAAAATTTTACTATAAGACACTTTCATCAAAGACAGAGAGAGAGAGAGAGAGAGAGAAGAGAGAGAGAGGAGAGAGAGAGAGAGGAGATGAGAGAGAGAGAAGAGAGATGAGAGAGAGAGAGAGAGGAACTAAAGAACTAATGTCTTTTCTAAGACACTTCCATCAAAGAGAGAGAGAGAGAGAGCTAAAGAACTAATTCAGCTTGCAACTAAAAGAACAAAATCACAAAATTCCAGTTAAACACTAAAAGAGGAACCCTGAAAATCAAAGAAGACATTAATAAAAGTGTAAGTGAAAATATTGAATAAATAACATTAAAATCTCATTTAAAAACATTAACTACTTTGATGTTTAAAGAAAAACATCCAAAACAAAAAGGGAAAAATCATGAAAGTGAAAAATAAAATGGAAACTCACATCAGAAACAGTTCTGCTGAGTTAAATTATTATAAAGTTGCCAAATTAAATGAAATTGAATGGATATTTACAAAAACGTAAAATACTCTTGATAGTCCCAATCTCAGGAAAGTAAATTCAACAATCCATAAAAGAAATTTCAAAGGAAAAAAAAAAACCCTGCACCTAGGTTAATTTGTAAGTCAATTCTATCAAACACTGAAAGAAAAACTAAATCCCTTTATAAAACTTTTTTTTAAAAGAGGGAATTTGTGAATTCTAGCATATCCATTACATGACACAATTATTGTTTTGATATTCAAGCCAGAAAATGTCATGACAGTGAAAATCATCTACAGACCAATATCAATAAGAAATATTCATTACAATA
>JAJHZJ010000301.1:946675-956675 GCA_023548195.1 Bettongia penicillata ogilbyi | reverse complement strand
TGACCACGTGACCTAAGTGTTTCCTTCTGCTCTCCCCACTCTGCTAATTCAATTCAAATATCATAAAACTTTTTGAGTATTGGATATGTATGTGTATTTATATACATATATAATTATATACATATTATCGTATACATATAATATTTGCATTATATACACATAATGTAATTATATATGTGTGTATATATATATGTACAAAATTGATTTAACGGGCTGGGGTTTGTCTGCAGATATTATTCTGTAACAGTTAAGGAATTTAGTGTTATGAACTAAAATTAAGAAATACAAAAGCTTATGCAAAAATATAAAGCATACCATGTACAAAGAAGAAAATCAAGTGGACAAGTCAATCTTTCATAGCTGCATATCAAGTACAGTATGTCAAAACCATGTAAGAAGTATTAACCTAGCTCAAAAAAGTATGAAAGAAAAATAAATAGCTAAGTAGTTTTGAGAAATTTTCAAATGAAGAAAAATTAGAAATTATTAGACAACTTCTCTGCTTTCAATTGCTTATGTAATATTTTTCTTTCCTCTCTCAGCTCTTAACTGTAACGGTAAAAGTATGTATCACCAAATCATTAACTTTGCCAAGGAGGTATTTTTTTCCTCTTAAATGCCAACATAATTATTAATGAAAAATGTGGACATTCTATCTGCAAGTCTTTATTCTTTGTGTCCAAAATATTTTATTAGAAATCTCGAAATTTTGATGACATACATAATTATTTTGTTTTCTGAGCAGCTTCTCATTCCAGCTATTTCAGAATTTATGTCACAAGTTTGTGTTTAGTTGACCATTGTGGATGGCTTTGCATTGTATGACCAGTTCATAATATGCCTCATTTCTTACTCTGTTCTGTTGTTTATTGAAAACCATGCCCATCCTGCATCCTTATACAGAAAGTGAGTGTTGAATATAAAAACTACTCATTCTTTAACCAAAATAGTTTAATGGCTACATCATCAAAAGAACCTTGAATCTAAGAGATAACATTCTGAGAAGTCCCTCTGTGAAATGACTGATTTATATTGTACCTAGAAATAGGACTGAATAAGATTTTTAAAAAGTCTCTCAAATTAGTTATGAATCAATTATCAATAGGATAAAAATTGGCTAATACTTCCTTAAGTAACAAAAGAGGAAGAGCTAAAAATCAGTGATGCTTTGTTTGAGGGCCTTTACATGTCTCATTTTTTGAATATACTGTAAAGCCCTCTGGCAAGGATTTTAATTAACAGACATACCATATATCATTTGCCTCCCCCCGCAAACACAATTAACCAGTTGAATGGTTCCAAATTTCTAGAATAAACCTTAGAATATGACAATGAAACGTTCAAAAGCCCAGAAAACTAATTCACAACATTCCTTCTATCAATTTCAGGAATTCATTAAGCCTAAACCTGCACGCTAAAACTGCAGGCATCTTTATGATTTAGGAAGTTATGTATCCATTATTTTCCTAATGCCCACTAGGCATTTTCTTACATAATATTAGATTTCAGCAGTAGAGAAGAGGTAGGCCAGTATATGGATTCCTCAACAGTTAACTTATTTGGACTCCTTTTACTTCAATAGTTCAAGATGGGCCTTCTATTCAGAATCAACCATGTTGGTCTTCAGGGAGAATAACAATAAAGAGTTTCACTATGAATCATTTCCTCTCACAAACTTCCTCCTATCAGATATTAACTTTTAGTTACTTAATGTAAAGAAAGTAACACAAATGGGAAATTTTTACATGATTTTGCAATATGTAACCTCAACATTCATAGGTCATAACATGGCATTACAACCTATGACTAACTTTCAGAATTTATAGGATCTAAAAATCTCCAAGACCATCTGGTCTACCTAAATATTAACAAGTTAAGTCATCCAGCCTTACCTGGAACATTATTAATATGAGGGAACAGGTTTCCTTCTTGAGGCAGTCTATTCAATTCTGGGATACTACTGTGAACACTTTCAACTTCTACCCTTTTACTCCTACATCTGTCCTTAGGAATGACAGAAATCAATTCTGTCTCTTTTTTGTTGCAAAAATCCTTCAAGTATTTGAGACCAAGCTGTCATACACCTCTGAATCTTCTCTTCTTTGAGCTAAATGTTCCTGGTTACCTCTACTAATCCTAATCTGATATTGATGCAAGACTTTGAAACATAACCTTTTCTGGATCATCTCAAATTCATGAATGCACGTCAATGAATCAAAATCTATTAAGTATCTACCTCATGCCAGCATTCCACTAAGCCTTGGAGGTAAAAAAAAAAAAAAGAAATAAAAGACAGTGCCTTTCTTCAAGGAGTTTACAGTCTAACAAGGGGAAAAAATTACAAATAAATATATACAAAATGAACTATATACAAGGTGAAGACAAAATAATTAAAAAGAAGGAAAGCACCCAAAAAAAGATGAATTGAAAAGGTTTCCTGTAAAAGTACTATTTTTGGGAGGACTTAAAGGATGCCAGGGAAGTCAATAGTCTGAGTAGAGAAGGGAGAGCATTCTATGCATGAGGGACAGCCAAAGAAAAAGTCCAGAGATGAGAGATGGAGAGTATTGTTCATAGAACAGCTTGGAGGCCATTGTCAATGGCTTAGAGCATACATGAAGGGGAATAAGGTGTTAGAAGAATGGAAAGTGGAAGCAGAGCCAAGATGCTGAAATAAAGACAGGAACTTGCCTGAGCTTTCTCCCAAACCTCTGTACCACCTTTAAAAATGACTCTAAACAAATTTGACAGCAGAAGAACCAACAAAAAGATGAGGTGAAATACACTTCTAGCCCAAGCCAACTTAGAAGGTCAGCAGGAAAGGTTAGTCATATGATGATGTGCCAGTACAGATCAGGGCCTAGCAAACCCAAAGCAGGCCTTGGGACAACTGAATCACTGCAACAGTGGTGGTTTCCAGATTTCTTAACACACAGATGCCAAAGACAATTTAGAAGGTTAGGAAGAGAGGACTGTCACACCTAGGTGACAGTAGAGCACAGTCCAGTGCAGTGTGCGCCGGCACAACCCCAATCAGAGAAAACCAGGAGCAGGACTTGACACTGACTAAATTAGCAGAGGCAGCTGCTGCTGCCGTAACTTTCAGCCCACAGATGGCAAGGGAGTCAAACAACTGGTCAAAAGGAGGATCACAGGGGTCTTTTTCTAGAACTGAGGGAGGACTCTGTTGCTTTGCACATATTTGGCTTCAGGTCCCATTCCTGAGTGGCAATCTCAGGGCAAGAAGGAGCACTAGCATAGCTGGGCTTGCAACCACAGTGGGGGCGGGGGGGAACCCACTCACAATTCTAGGGCAGAAATTTGTGATTGCTTACAAGCCAGGAGAGGAGTAAATGCCTCTTCTTAGATAATACCACCTTGAAAGAACTCAAAACTTACAGGTCCCTAAAATATTTCTGAAAAGACCTATAAAAAATCCCATAAGCTTGAGAGAGTGCACCCGCCACCCTGGAAGCAGAGCCCTACTTAAAAAAAAAAACAAAAAACAAAAAAACAGTTAAAAGTCAAGCAATAGGCTAGCAAAATTAGCAAACAATGGAAAGAAGAACACTCTTACTACATAAAATTAGCATGGTGACAATGAAGATAAAAACACACACTCAAAAGAAGACAAGAAAGTCAAACTTCCTACATCCATAGCCTTCAAGAAAAACATGAATTAGTTTCAGGACGTGGAAGAAGCCAAGAGGGATTTTGAAAATTAGGTAAGAAAGGTAGAGGAAAAATTAGGAAGAGAAATGAAAGTGATGCAAAAAATCATGAAAAACAAGTCAACAGCTTGACAAAGGACACACACACATGCACACACCCACACATACATACACACACATCAAATAAAATACTTTAAAAACTGATTATGTCAAATGGTAAAAGAGGTTAAAAAAATCAATGAGAAAAAGAATTCCTTAAAAAGTAAAATTGACCAAATGGAAAAGGAAGTCCAAAAGTTCACTGAAGAAAATAATTCCTTAAAAGTTAGAATACAGTAAATGGAAGCTAATGACTTTATGAGAAATCAAGAAATTGTAAAGAAAATAGAAGGCAATGTGAAATATGTCATTGGGAAAAAGACAAAAACAAAAACAACTGACCTGGAAAATAGATCCAAGAGAGACCATTTGAAAATTATTGGACTACCTGAAATCTACAATCAATGAATGAACTTAGACATGATCTTCCAAGACATTATCAAGAGGGGAGGAGCCAAGATGGCAAAGTAGAAAGACTCATGTATGCTAGCTCAGAACCCATAGCCCATAAATTCTGTAAAAAGAACTCCCCACAAATTCTGGAGCAGTGCAAGCCACGCAGCAGCGCAGTAGAGGAGATTTCCTTTCCAGAGAGCCCTGAAAAACCGACCCCAAAGGTCCGTGGTGCACCTGACAGTGGAGCCCACCCCTGCCCTGCCCTGGCTGCGAGGCCCCAGAGGACCAAACTTGAGCAGGCTTCAGGGACGGAACCTCTGGCAGCCACAAAGGTCCCTCCACCCACAGATGCTACAAGTCAGTGAGAGAGACTTCTGGACTGGCCGAGAGGGGAGCAGGGTGTCTCCGTGACTCGGGCCCCTTTGGGAGGCAGCAGCAAAGGCAGCGGCAGAGGCAGTGGTGGCCCAGGACTCCCGGAGCAGACAGGAGCTCCGCTCCATTACTGAAAGTCTCCGCATAAGCCCCTTGAGGGAAAAGGGCCTGGGAGGCGGACCTGCCTCCACCTAAGCACTGGAACTTAAGCTCACATTGAATAGCAGCCAGGCCTGCCCCCACTGAAAACCCTGAGGCTGGGGAGCAGCATTTGAATCTCAGACCCCAAGCACTAGCTGGGTGGATCTAGGTGGGGGTAGAGAGGAATCTCAGAAGTCAAGTAACTGGCTGGGAAAATGCCCAGAAAAGGGAAGAAAAATAAAACCATAGAAGGCTACTTTTTTGGGGAACAGATGATATTTCCTCCTTTCCTTTCTTTTTTTTTTTTTTTGTTCAGGTGTGAATTGATTAAGGCTTGCACCAGCATGATTGCAGTGTCAGAGAGAAGGAGTTGTATCAAGAAATGTAAGAAACAAGACTTAGCAATTGACAGGCTATGGGGAGTGAGAGTTTGGAGTTGAGGATGACACCTAGGTTGTGAGCCTTGATGACTGGGAAGATGGTGGCATCCTGGAAGTAATAGGGTAGTTAGGAGGAGGAAAAGATTGAGGAAAAGATAAGAAATTCTGTTTTGGACTTGTTGAGCTTAAGATGTCACTGAGACATCCGGTTTGAGATATCCAATAGGTAGCTGAGGATGAAAGAACAGAAGTTAGGAGAGGTTACGGATAGACAAATAAATGTGAAAGTCATCTGTATAGAAATGATAGTTGAATCCTTGGAAATTGATGAAATCAGCAAGTGCAGTAATTGTCCAGAATAGAGCCTTTGGGCTTCCCCATGATTAATAGGCATCCTCTGAATGAAGATCCAGCTCGGAGATTGAGAAAAAGCAATCATACAGGAGAACCAGGAGAGAGAAGTGTCATAAAAACCTAGAGAAAAGAGATTATCAAGGAAAAGAAGGTGATTAACTATCAAAGACTGCAGAAAAGATTGAGAAAAGACCATTAGATCTGGCAATTACAAAATCACTGCTACCTTTGAAAAGTTTCCACTGAATGATGATGTTAGAAGTCAGACTGCAAAGAGCTAAGAAGAGAGTGAGAGGAAAGGAAGTGGAGCCAATGATCACAGATAGCCTTCTTAAAGAGTTTAGTCATATAAAAAAGAAAAGACATAGGATGATAGCAAAGAAGGGGGTGGGGGAATCAAGTGAGGGTTTTTTTAATTTTTATTTTTTTTAATTTTTTTTTAATTTTATTTATTTATTTAATTTTTTACATTCATTTTCACAAAATTTTGGGTTCCAAATTTTCTTCCCTTTTATCCCCTCCCCCCACCCCAATACCCCAAGCAATCTAATTTTCCCTATCTCCAATCTGCCCTCTCTTCTGTCATCCCTCCCTTCTCTTGTCTCCATCTTCTCTTTTCTCTAGGGCCAGATGACTTTCTATACCTCATTAACTGTATGTCTTCTTTCCTAGTTACAACAACAATATTAAACAGTTGTTGCTAAAACTTTGAGTTCCAAATTCTCCCTATCCCTCCCTCCCCACCCATTCCCTTTGGGACAGCAGGCAATTCAATATAGGCCATATCTGTGTAGTTTTGCAAATGACCTCCCTGATAGTCGTGTTGTGTAAGACTAACTGGATTACCATCCCTCCTAACCTGCCCCTCATTTTTTCTCTTCTGTCTCTTGATCCTGTCCCTCCCCAAGTGTTGACTTCAAATTGCTCCCTCCTCCCTTTACCCTCCCCTCCATCATGCCCTCCCTTGCAATATCTCCTTCTCCCCCACTTTCTTATGCTGTAAGATAGGTTTTCATACCAAAATGAGTGTGCATTTCACTCCTTCCTTTAGTCAAATGTGATGAGGGTAAACTTCTTGGTTTTTTTTTTCCTCAGCTCTCCTTTTTTTCCCTCCACTAAGAAAAACTCCTACCTGCCTCTTAAATGACATATAGTTACCCCCTTCCCTTTCCCTCTCTTTCCTCCTCCTACATTTCTCTCTCACCATTTACCTTAGTTTCTTTTAAGGTATGGTCTCATCCTATTCAGTTCAATCTGTGCTCTCTATCTCTGTATGTGTGTGCATGTGTGTATGTGTGTGCATGCGTGTACATGTGTATGTGTGGTCCCACCAACTACCCAGATACTGAAAAGTTTTAAGAGTTACAAATATTGTCTTTCCCTGTATGAATGTAAACAGTTCACTTCTGGTAAGTCCCTTAAGACTTCTCTTTGCTGTTTCCTTTTTCATGCTTCTTCTCATTCTTGGGTTTGAAAGTCAAATTTTCTTTTCAGCTCTGGTTTTTTCATTAAGAATGATTGAAAGTCCTCTGTTTCATTGAAAGACCATATTTTCCCTTGAAGTATTATACTCAGTTTAGCTGGGTAGGTGATTCTTGGTTTGAGTCCTAGTTCCTTTGCCTTCTGGAATATCCTATTCCACGCCCTTTGATCCCTTAATGTAGAAGCTGCTAGATCTTGGGTTATCCTCATTGTATTTCCACAGTACTGGAATTGTTTCTTTCTAGCTGCTTGCAAGATTTTCTCCTTGAGCTGGGAATTCTGGAATTTGGCCACAATGTTCCTAGGAGTTTCTCTTTTTGGATCTCTTTCAAGTGGTGATCGATGGATTCTTTCAATACTTATTTTGCCCTCTGGTTCTAGCATGTCAGGGCAGTTTTCCTTGATAATTTCATGGAAGATAATATCTAGGCTCTTTTTTTGATCATGACTTTCAGGTAGTCCCATAATTTTTAAATTGTCTCTCCTGGATCTATTTTCCAGGTCAGTTGTTTTTCCCATGAGATATTTCACATTCTCTTCCATTTTTTCGTTCTTTTGGTTTTGTTTGGTGATTTCTTGGTTTCTCATAAAGTCATTAGACTTCATCTGTTCCATTCTAATTTTGAGAGAACTATTAAATTCAGTGAGCTTTTGAGCCTCTTTTTCCATTTGGCTCATTCTGCTTTTGAAAGCATTCTTCTCCTCATTGGCTTTTTGAACCTCCTTTGCCAATTGAGTGAGCCTATTTTTAAAGGTGTTAATTTCCTCAGCATTTTTTTGGGTCTCCTTTACCAAGGTATTTACCCGTTTTTCATACTTTTCTTGCATCTCTGACATTTCTCTTCCCAGTTTTTCCTCCACCTGTCTAACTTGCTTTTCAAAATCCTTTTTGAGCTCTTCCAGGGCCTGAGCCCACCTGCCACCCCCCTGGGGTGTCTGGGGTATTGAGGCCCCGCCCTCCACATCTTTCCCTGATGGCAAGGATACGTCCTCGTCATCAGATCCGAAGATCGGTATCATTTGCATTTGTTGGAAAAAACTCTCTAAAGTCTTATTTTTCTTCCCCTTTCTAGGCATTTTCCCAGCCAGTTACTTGACTTCTGAGATTCCTTTCCACCCCCGTCTGGATCCGCCCAGCTAGTGCTTGGCCTCTGAAATTTAAATGGGCTTTCCTCCTGCCAGCTGTCAATCAGTGAGCTTTAGTTCAGGTGCTGGGGTGGGGGCAGGGCCGTCTCCCAGGCTCAGATCCCTCAGGGGCTTTGTGTAGAGACTTTCAGGAATGGATCGAGTGGGGGCGGGGTGGGGGGCCTACCTCCCAAGCTCAGTTCCCTTGGGGGCTTTAAGCAGAAGCCTTCAGTAATGTAGCAGGGTGGGGGCAGGGCCGTCTCCCAGGCTCAGCTCCCTCAGGTTTTATGTGGGAATCTTCCATAACGAAGATCCTGCCTGCTGCTGGGGGATTCCTGAGTCCCGGTCTGCTGCCGCCTCAGTCGCCACCCACACCTCTGCCTCCGCCGCTTCCTGCCCCCCTTCTCTGCCGCCGCTGCTTCCTCCCAAGGGGGCCCGAGTCACGGAGACACCCTGCTCCCCCTCTCCTCCAGCCCAGTCTTCTCTCTCACTGACCTGTAGCTTCTGTGGGCGGAGGGACTTTCCTGGCTGCCGGAGCTTCCGTCTCTGAAGCCTGCTCGGACCAGCTCCTCTGGGGCCGCAGCCAGGGCAGCGCTGGGGGTGGGGTCCACTTTCTGGGGTGTGCCGGACCCTGGGGACTGGTCTCCAGGGCTCCCTGGAATGGAAATCTCTTCCACTCTGTTTCTGCACACCTTGTATTGACGCAGAAGTTATGGGGGACTCTTTTTAGATTAATTCTATGGGCTTTTGGTTTTGGAGCTCGTAAACGTGCGTCCTTCTACTCTGCCATCTTGGCTCCGCCCCTCCTTTCCTTTCTGATGAGGAAACACAATGCTTACCATCAGGGAAAGACATAGAAGCCAGGGCCTCTAGACCCCAAACATCCAAAATAGATATCCAATGGACTCAGGCCATGGAAGAGCTCAAAAAGGATTTTGAAAATCAAGTTATACAGGTGAAGGAAAAACTGGGAAGAGAAATGAGAGAGATGCAAGAAAAGCATGTAAAATAGGTCAATACTCTGCAAAAGGAGACCTCAAAAAATGCTGAAGAAAATAATACCTTGAAACATAGGCTAACTCAATTGGCAAAAGAGGTTAAAAAGGCCAATGAGGAGAAGAATGCTCTCAAAAGCAAAATTAGCCAAATGGAAAAAGAGGTTCAAAAGCTTAATGAAGAATATAGTTTTCTCAAAATTAGAATGGAACAGATGGAGTTTAATGACTTTCTGAAAAACCAAGAAATCATAAAACAATACCAAAAGAATGAAAAAATGGAAGAGAATGTGAAATATCTCATGGGAAAAACAACTGACCTGGAAAATAGATCCAGGAGAGACAATTTAAAAATTATGGGACTAGCTGAAAGCCATGATCAAAAACAGAGCCTAGACATCATCTTTCATGAAATTATCAAGGAAAACTGCCCTGAGATTCTAGAACCAGAGGGAAAAATAAGTATTGAAAAAATCCATCTATCACTGCCTGAAAGAGATCCAAAAAGAGAAACTCCTAGGAACATTGTGACCAAATTCCAGAAATCCCAGGTCAGGGAGAAAATATTGCAAGCAGCTGGAAAGAAACAATTCCAGTATTCTGGAAATACAATCAGGATAACTCAAGATCTAGCAGCTTCTACATTCAGGGATCAAAGGGCGTGGAATAGGATATTCCAGAAGTCAAAGGAACTAGGACTCAAACCAAGAATCACCTACCCAGAAAAACTGAGTATAATACTTCAGGGGAAAATATGGTCTTTTAATGAAACAGAGGACGTTCAATCATTCTTGATGAAAAGACCAGAGCTGAAAAGAAAATTTGACTTTCAAACACAAGAATGAGAAGAAGCACAAAAAAGTAAACAGCAAAGAGAAGCCATAAGGGACTTACCAAAAGTGAGCTGTTTACATTCCTACATGGAAAGACAATATTTGTAACTCTTAAAACTTTTCAGTATCTGGGTAGTTGGTAGGACCACACA